>JAUCNO010000082.1:7191179-7222583 GCA_032353835.1 Enteromius viviparus | reverse complement strand
ACATATTGCTCTCCCATATATGCTTTTAAAGAGGAAGAACAGTTTGATTTATTCTTTTCTAACATAAAGAGAAATGGCTTCTTCTTTATTTTGTTCAAATGGGAGATGCAAAGTTTTATTTAAACCACCCCACCCCCCCCAAACGATAGACTCATCCCTCCAAGATTTTTTTTTTTTTATTCTCATAAAAAAAGTTTGTTACAATAAGCCATTTCAACCAAAAACCATATCTCATTTTATTCATTTAAGGGTCATTGTAGCTGATGATTATAATAATAATGATGATAGTTTAATACCATATACCATGAAACCGTGATATTTTCTGAGACGATTATCATACTGTGAAAATCTCATACCGTTACAACCCTACTACCCAACCCTAATGTGCAGCATCAGCTCTTTGACTGCTTGCTCTTCAGATGCTTTGAGGAGGTTTAAATTAAGTAATTGCATTTGTTTAAAATGTTGTTGCCCACGTGATGGATGTTAACAACTCTAGACAGTTGTTAAACTATGTGTGGTTTGCAAATAGCGTCTGGTTAGTTTCTTAACATGGAGTTTACAGGCACAGGTCAATTTATTTCCTAGCTGGATAATATAGCCCTATTTTTCCTCTCGGCAAAATCATTCACATTTGGCAGGTAGTCAGCAGTAATTTTATTAGCGGAACTTTTACATGGAGGATTTTTGTTATTTTCTGTTAGTTATTTAGTAAATGATGACAATGAAATCAGTTAGCCAAGAAATACAGAATGAGAATGAGATTCTTTATTGCTATTGGTTTGATCCAAGCTTTTTATTGAATTCACCTCAGGTGATCTAGCAATCACGCCACGAGGGCATACAAATGCCAGCACACTTTAGACATAGTCTTGTTTCTGGTTGCCTTATATGCTGTGTTGCGGGTGGATTTGTCTTTCCAAAACGCAACTGTTTTTCATATCTATTTGTCAGGTGGGTCAGGAGTTGATGATATGATTTATACGGCCTTGTCGGCTTCATACTATTGCCTCTGCAAATGGCACTAAACTTCCTTAGCACAGTGGATGTCGCAGAGGAAAAGAGGCAAGAGGCTGTTTTTGCAGAGGTGATGGGTTCAGCCTGTGGTTGAGCGAGAGAAAGAGAGCGAACATGATTTTTCAATTAAGCCTTCCCTCAGAATTTTCTTCGTAAGAGTGCAAAAAGCCAGATCTGGAGGGAGATCAAACCTCCACCCAAGTTGTGCATGTTAACTGCACACACACACACACACACTTTTATATAGAGTAATGGAGAACCACCTAATGGAGAAACCTATCGTGTTTAAAATCATGCTTTCAACATTCATTTGTTAGATGCATTGTGTAGTAGATAGCCAAGAGTGTCAAGCCCATGTTAAAGAATTCACAGCTCATGTTGTGTGGTATTTTGACAATGTCTCTAGAACTTGTAACCTCATAGCACACACACAATGAATTTTGAATTATGGTGGTGCTGGTGAGTGATTTGTAGTTACTGTATATACTAGGTCTACTATGCATACTGGATTAGCCAAATATTTTGCCATATGAGAATGAACTTGCTTTCAGTCGTTCTGACACACCGTACATCTGCCTACTCTTTACAGCATCAGCATTTTTGTCCATCTTGTGGATGTTCTGGGAACTAAAGTACACTAAGTGTGGTAACTGATTGTCTTTTCCAACTTAAAAACAATTACAATGTGTTAAGTTATATATATTTTTTATCTGCTTGTGTTCTTTCTCATCATATATTTTTTTGTGTGCAGAAGGCACTACAAATGTTTTATTTAGTTAGTTTTTTTGTGGAGCATTCTTTCTAACAGTCTCCTAAATGATTTTTAAATGCTGATATTTTTCCAGTGTTGGAAAATCGTATGTCTTTGCCCACTTTTGAACAAATGTCTCAAAACATGTTCTGTTTGTGATGATCATACGGTGGCTGAGAGAGCTCAGCGTGCTGCAAACTTCAGAAAACACATGCAAACAGAAAAAAACGACAACATTAAGAAAACATCAGTTTGACAACACTGGTGCTGCAAACACACGAACGCGCGGACCCCAACGGAAATGTTTCAGTGGGACCTCAAAAAGTGACATCTGAGAGTAACTCTATCTAACATAGCATTAAAATAATGTTTCACAGTTAAGTGTGTAATTCGTCAGATTAGTCTAATAATATCTAAAAGACTTTATGATCAGGTTGTTAAAATAAACACAAAAAACTTCACCTTTTACTGTAGTTCAGCGACAACACCTCTGCTCTGACCAAAAGCCACAGAACAAATAATCAGGTCCCAGACGGCTTTGTCACTTTTTGAGGTCCCCCTGAAACACTTCCATTGTGGTCTGTGCTTTTCTGTGTTTGGTTGCGTTTATGAGAATTTGCAGTTTGCATGTGTTTTTTTTTATTTTTTTTTCCTGTTTACACGCGTTTTCTTCTGTTTGCAGCACGTTGAGCTTTCTCAGCCACCATACCTACCTAAAGCTCTCTCAGCTACATACCTATGCTAAGCTAACTTTTACTTGGGTGTTCATTGATTGATCCTCTGTATTAGGGCTGCACAATTAATCGTATTTTTATCATGATAACGATATTCATGACGCGATTTTAAAATATAAAGACCAAACTGTTTTTATGGGCGGAGTTTACGTATTGGACTGCGTCACTATGACGTTACACCGTCTGGATTGCAAATGCTTTCTGAAGCAGTAGAAGTCAATAGCAGAGGGCTGCAAGATAATCATTGCGTGATTTGTATATGTCTTGTCAGTAAAGCCTGTAATCAGAAAATTCCATTAGGTGCGTGATCTTACATTGAGCCGCATTCACTGACGAGATACTTGACATATGATGATTGTTTAAATGGCTTTTCCTGTTAGTATTTTGGCACATTACATGCAAAAAACGTTAAATGCTAAAAAATGTTGTTTGCACAATTATTTCTGCCCATTGCCGGAGGAACCAATGGCAGTGGATTCTTCTTGGTCTTTATGATTTTTAAGGCTGAATTAATTAATTCCAAACAATTATTTTGACAGTACAAAAAAAAAACAAGAAAAGGGATTCAGATGTACTCGCATACCTTTTTAATTTTCTTATGCAGCAAATACAATGTTTCTTTAAAAGTACCTTAATGCCTTCGGTGAGAAAATTTTGCTGCTTGACACTCCAGGTGCTCATGCATAAAGCTTCCATCAACTGTGTATATACTAGCAATCTGCATGCAAAAACAAATGTATGTACATTAGTTATTTTAAATATATCTGTACCCAATTTTAGTTTACTTTGCCATTCAAAAGTATGAGACTACTGGTGAAAATTGCATTCTCTCATTCAGTTTAAATATATTCAGTATGGTCTCAGACTTTTGGACCCCGCCGTATCTACTTTAAACACCAGCCAGAACACCTATAATTTGGTAAAATGTATCACGTTGACTTCAGTTTACCAGTTTGACATTAGAGTAGCTCAGAAGTGTGTAGGAAATAGGACAGTTTTCGAAATATGTTCCTCGGAAGTGGGCCACTTTTTGCCACGGTTTTACTTAAGACCAGTCTTTTCTTTCAGTAGTGCTTATCAAAAGGTTAGGCATTATCTGTGTGCAATATATCTGTCAGACATAATGCAGTAATGGAGAGATAAGTCTCCATGGTTTATTTGATGGATGGAGTGGTGGAGATAGAAACATTGCCTGAGGAAAGACATAGAAAGAGGATGAGTGGATACAAATGTCTTTTTCACGCATTCTCCTCGCCTTTAGAAAAGCATTCACACCGAGACCAAGAGTCGCTGCTCTCAGCGATGCTAGTCTGATTCTGCCCCCCACTGTCTGTAATAATGTCAAGCTGTATTTTACCCGTCTTAAGCTAGTAGAAGAATAGGTTGTTACATTTAAGCATAAAACATTAGTGTGTGGGGGGGATCCGCACATCAAGGGGGATAATAATTATTAATCCTAATTAGATACAAGACTACTTTTATTTCTTTTTTGTCGAGCTTAAAATTTGAAGGTGTCTTAATGTGTTAAATCAAATAAAATGTATTTATTTTTACATATTTGGTACTTAAGCTCTAATTGCAACTGGCTTATAAATGCTGATGAATATATTACTACATATATATATATATATATATATCATTGTCTAATGATTGTCTAATTTCTATTGTGTATAAAAAAAATCTAAAATAAAACAATATAACATGATTTATATACTGACCTCTCAATAATGTCCTTGGATATTTGTTCATTTGTAACCGTTGAGCTTTTTTGTTCATGTTGTCTTTGGCAAAAACAGTTTTCAGTTTGTTACAGACGCAGGAAGATACAGATGTCTTAATGAGTAAAGAGACTACACTCATTGTGTGTCTGGGCAGATGGACCAACAGGCATTGGTCCATGTTATTTATACGAAATGCTTTCCTACCGTGACCCACTTGGTGCCCTCATTAAAGTTTTTCATAATGTTTTATGTTCCTATCAACATTGGAGCACTCTAATGAACTGTTATCTCCATTCATTTGAGGTTTTGATGAGTTGGCCAACGTTTCGTTATTCTTTTGTGTCTATGGTTTGGGGGCGGCCGTTGCAACTTTGGCACGGTTCACTCTCTGTATGTGGATACTGTGCTTGTGTTCTTCCTGATGGCCTAAAACTCTCTTCCAGATTTACCCTCTTGCACCTTACTAGTCATAAAGTGTTAACCTCTAACAAAAACATTCTGTGGTCGCAAAGCTTCTCCGGTGTGAAACCACATCATGGTTTTGGGTACACCCACGTGTTTTTTAGTTTACTGGGCTGGGCTGGCCTGTCCTTGCCAGACCATCCCATTTGGCATGCCTGTCTCTACAGCTACTTTTTCTTAGATGGATCAGTCGTACATGGTCTAAAGATTTTACTCTGCTGTCCAGGTGCAAAGAAAGAAATGCTAAAGGGAGAGAGCATGTTTAGAGGTAAAGTGCTTTGGCATAACGTATAATATCTTTGTTTGTCATATGCAGATATTTTGTTATGCAGATAAAGCTTATCCGGAAATCTCTATCTTGGGCTGTTTATTGTTGTTTGTTTGGTTTTATATTTTAGCTCTCACATTATGAGACTGTGTTCATGCATGGCTCTGGTTTCTTTTTGTTCAGCTTGGCAGTGAGGACTAAAAAAAGTATTAGAGCCTCATCTGGTTTTGCCCATTTTAATGAGGCATATACAAGCATGTTTGTTTCTCATTTTTCTCTCTGATAAAGTGTGTATGTGAGTAAAGGAGGTTGGGGAATTGTTCCCTCTCTCCTATAAATATGCATCCTATGCCAAACTTGCCTTGCCTAATCTTACAGTTCTGTGTTTTTCAGTAACACAGAGAAACTTGATTCAGGGCTCCAAGGTTGCTGCAAAAATACATTGCCGTTAGTATTTTGAAGTATTTTGAGCCATAAAAGCAAAGCAGAATAACATGTTGATTTCGTAGTGCTGGATGCCTGTCTTCTGTGTTTGTTGCATTGAAATAGTTTTGCTCGTTTTATTTACTATTTGGATACAGCATGTAGAAGCACTGTAGTTATCGGACTTGAGATAAAAATGACATGTTGGACAATTATACAACACCTCATTATATTTAATTGTTTAATATATTACGTGATTAGAAGTCGCATTTTGTACCAATGAAGTTTCCACAAAAATGAAAATTAATTGACTTAAAAATGTTATTGTTGTAGTGTTAAGACAAAAACTGAAAACTGAACCTTATTGATATGTTTCAGTTTTTACCCTGTAAGCCATCATCAGTTTAATCACTACTGTATTTGATGAGATCTGCATAAACACAAACATGTATTTACGTATCTAAATGAGGACGTTCTTTATACTTCATATAGTTTAATGCTAACTGTTGTTTGTTATATAAAATAATGGGAAACAATTATGTCCCCTATTGAGTGTGTCCCCAAAAGAAGGTTTTGTCCACAAACAAACAATCTGACTTGTAAAAGGCTGGATAAATGCCCAGGCTGTTGACTAAATGAGTCTAAGGTTAACTGTTGAATTGTTTACTTAATCTAATTGCATAAGTATTTTGTATTTTGAGCACAGTAGGGAAATGGACAGAAAAACATTTGTGTGTGTGAGGGTTTGAGAAGGGGCACTAGGTGGAGCTCTGATCTCTTTCAGGAGCTCATCACAGGTGAGGATGTTTGTTTTCTTCTCATTGTTTTATATGTGTGATGTGTCTATCTCTCAAACACTTACTTGCTGTTACTCTTCACTCCTCACTCTTGCAGAATGCTGTAATCTTAAACAGCCGTGATCTGTTTTATCTCACCTTGACACCCAGGCTCTGTCCTGCACACTATCATCATGTTATCTCCAGAGATTCCTTTCTTGGTTTAGTGTACACATCACATTGGTTTTGTATAGAGCGGAAACGACTTGGATATTTTTTTTTTTTTACACACTTTGTTTTTGTTTGGGGTTTTGTTTTCTGGCAAGTGATTTAAGTTTTATGTCAGCCAATATTTTGCCTCTGTAAAATTGGTTTCACTTTATTTTGATGGTCCATTTAACATGTTTTATTGACTTTAACATTGAACCTATTTATCTGCAAACCAGGGCCATGCACTGATATTTTGAGGTAAATGTGCTGAAACTGAAAAAAGGGCACCCCCCAAACCCTCCAAAGCTTTATACAGATAATACAGTGTATATATATAGTATATAGAGGGTATCTTTAAATCTAATTACAACAACACTCTTCTGTGAGCCATGTGCTTGATGTGATACACTGGGATGTCCCTCTCAGTGGCTATAAGGAGAAAGCATTTAATTTCTAAATTATATTTTACAATAGCTTGACATTAAACAGTGCAAATACACCTGGCCTTCTAGTAAAGTTAACTTTACCAATTTGCCTCCTGGGTGGATGTCTGTGTATTATTTGTCCTGTGTTTGTGAATTGGTTGTGCACTCTCTCTTATTTAGTTGTTAGATGTTCATTTTCTTTTTTTTTTTTGCTTTGCATACATGCAGATTACATTCTGCATGATAAAATATTCAGACTGCATGATTCTCATTCTCCTTGTGTAAAGTTTTTTTTTTTTTCTTTTTTATTATTATTAATATTATTTAATGCAACATTATTTACAGTAGTTAACCATGTTTGTTTATACAAGTGAAGATGAACAACATCACATTACGTCAACATCACACCGGTGTGGTGATGCATTATACAGTATGAACCTTTATAGACTATAATATAATACTAGTGTTTATTTCATAAAGACAACATTGCACTTATTCAAACAGCAAGATTTTTACCATTACAAGACGAAGACGTTTATATGCTCCTGCTCTGACTTTGACTGATGTGCGCTCGGGGGGCGGAGTTGTGAAGTTTGACTGACAGTTTGAGCAGTTCTAAGAGAAACGCGCTTTTTAATGCCTTTAATTATTTGTTAAAAAGACAAACAAACGTAAAGGGTTACCAACAGCATTGAACAATTTAAAAAAATTCCCCTCAAAAATGGGCACTTTCCAGTGTAATTACAAAAAGGGCATGTGCTCTGCACAGGTTGAGCCCTACCTGTGCACGTGCCTGCTGCAAACTCTCATTGGAGTATGGTAGAGTACTAGTAGACTGGTAGGGTTAAGGTTAGAATAAGTTGACATGTACTTGCAAAGTTACTTATATAGACTGTTCAAAGGGGACCATCAAATTAAAGTGAATAGTGTGAAATTTCTTATAAATGCAGACAAAAGTGTCCTAGTTTGCAATCACAAACACAGAGGGCACATCAAGAAATGCATTTGATTTGTGTTAACTAGACCCGTATTGTGAAATCTATATTCACTTTAATTCAATTTCTTATTCAGTTCAACGGAGTTGTATTATCAGCATGTGATCTCTTGTGTTATTTTCATGTAGACTCCTTATAAAACCTTGTATCCCTGCAATGTTTCATCCCCTTCTTATATTACTATGATCTGCATTCATGCTTTAGCTCACTAACACATCACATCAGTGTGTCAAACTTCACTTTGTCCTTGTGCTTTCATGTCACAGGATCACATTTCTACTACTCTCCTCCCTGCCGGTCTGTGAGGCCTGCTATGGCATGACTGTGTTGGGAAAGCACCGTGCTATATTTAAAAACCTCTGATGTCTGTCTTCACATGAAGCTTTAGCTGCCGCACAGTACTCCTGTTGAAGGGGTGTGATTGACAGTAAAGGAGAGCGTGTGCGAGTGTGTGCGCTAGTACCACATGGCACTTTTGCTGTCCTCCCCTCTTCCTGTTGCTTGTTCGCTCTCTGACTTTCTCCAGAGCTGATACATCTCTTTGGAAGAGCAGCGAATTACATCTGTCCTGAGTATTACTCTGTATTTAACCCTTTCCTGATTGAAATGCAGTGAATGTAGTCCACTTTCCCCAATGAGGCACGTCTGATACAAGCATTACTGCTACAGTAAGTTATTTGGACGTATTTTGTCTTTTTATTTTCGATCTCATTCATTCTGTAATTTATCAGAATATCAGAAAAGTGAATTATGAAAAAGCATGTTATTTGAGTGAATTGTGTTTCCTCTGTAGTCTGTGATTTAGTCTGTGTAAACCCAATAAATATGCCCAAAATCCCAGTATATCTGGTTTCTTACTGTAAGTGGGTCAGTATTAGTGACTGAGAGGTCAGAGAGACTGCAGTTTCCATTAAGACTGAGTGATCTTTGATATGAGACAGACATGGAAAGACAGTGACAAAGTGCTTATATAGACTGCTGAACTAAGTGCTATTGAATCCTAAAGGGCGTTTGTTACGTCCCAATTCTTTGAACTCTCTCAATGCCTTATTCTATGCAAATCGTGTGTATTAACTGATCTGCTTGGAGTTAATGTGAATGCTTTTTAGCATAGGACTTGTACTTTATTTTGCTTGTTCCACTGGGTATATAAAAATAGTGTCTGAAGGAGTGGCTAATGGAATAGCTTTATGTATAAATGTAACTCTTTTTCATTTTTATTAATTAATGACATTTGTATGTAGCTCGGCACATGACATGCAAATAAAAATATTTATTGTAGCCACAGATTAAAAAATGTATTTAATATGTAATAAATATTTAAATGTAACAATTACTTTAATTGATTTAAATATTAAAATGTATTTAAATGATTTTATTTAATATTAAATGGTTGTTCAAATGTGTAAAATAAATAAATCAAAAATCAAAATGAAAAATCAAATAGATTTAAAAATTGTGCATTATGAAGTATTTGACTTGAATGTTTTCTAGATCATTAGACATAAAAATAAATAAATAAATAAAAACAATGCATTATTGAATTAATTGATCTTAGGTTTTTTTTATACAGGTATTAGTGTTTTTCTGAGCGCTTTCTTTTGTGTTGAGTTGTTCATCCTTTAATGGTGTGTGTGGGCAGTAAGCCTAAATATTGAAGCCTCATGCTCAACAGCTGTCCAGCGACCCCACCTGCTCTCTCTCCATCACTTTGACCAAAATAGACCCCCACAAATGGAAGATACACATTACAAACAATATTTTCTGTACTACATGAGGTCAGAAGAGGAAATTAGGCTTTTATGTTTGTATCCATATGCAGTCAGATGCGATTAGGACGTGAAAACATATTCTGTACTGCTGGATAAGCTTTTAAGCTATATAAATATTTTAACTCCATTTCCACACCACAATATCATTTTCCATTGGATGAGTATTTGTGTCTGTACTCCTTAATAGTATGACAGGCTTACGTGTTTGCTGTAAATTAACTAGCCCAATGCTAAATATACTCGCTCCAGCTTTAGCTAAGCTTAACTGGCTAACAATGACTTATTATCTGGCTTAAGGATGATTTTCTGTCACTGCATAGTAAAATTCACATGCGTCACGACAGGGTGTTTAGCTCGGAGCATTTCTGAAATTTGTCAAGCCTGGTGATATCAAAGACTTAAAACATCTGAACACGTTTTGTATTCAAAAGAGATTTGAACGCATTGAATGGAACAGAACACAGGACTCTTGAGATGCTTTTAAAAAAGTTGAATCGTTTTTAAGTTTGACTGCTTCTTAAAGACATACTTCTGATGCATGTGAACACGGCTTTTTCAAAAGTCTTTTTGTGTTAAGGGTTTGCTCTGCATTTATTTGGTCAAAAAATAAAGCAAAAACACTAATGTAGTGAAAAATGTTACGATTTAAAGTAACTTTTTTTATTTTAACATTTTTTTTAAAGCAGATATTTCTCCAGTGTCACATGATTCATCAGAAATTATTCCAATATGCATATTTATTGGATTTCGTCAATTTAATACGTCATTGTAATATTTATTTATTTCAGTACTTTTATTCAGCAGAGTTTAAACTTTTGAACTTTAGTGCCCTTATAGCAACAATTAAAAACAGTTTTTGTGTGACTATTGTTCTTTTTATGTACATACTGGCACTTGTTTATATTTTCTGGGTTTGAAAGCCATGGCTGAATCTGTTGGCTTTCTTTAGAAGGTGACTTGTCATTGGTGCCCTAAATACTCAGGGAGGGTTATGCACTGGACACACACGGACACACACACACACACACACACACACACACACACACACAACCTCCTATTGCTTTCAACATAAAGGTACAGTCACATCATTGACACAGCCCAGCCATTCAGACAAGGGAAAGAAAAAAGCGGTGACCTAGAGTCAGCCACTCAGAAAATGCATTCCCTTATTAGGACAGAGGTAGGGGTGTGTGTTTGTGTGTGTGTGTGTGTGGTAATTTTAGGTAAATGTGAGGTGGAATGAGTGGACTGTTTTCTGACCTTGTCCTGCCGATCGAAATCAGTTGACCAATGTGTGGTTGAAACAGGACCCCATGTTGTTTACCAATCTCTAGAATTTGATCATATCTCAAGCACTGTAGTCATACTGGTTAAATGGAGCAGAATGCAGCTATGGGCTCATCAGTTCATTCTTCTGCTACATCAGTTATGGGGGCGAAGCATTGATTCACTGAAGCAGCCTGATTGCTTTTGCATGTTAATCAAATTCTGTTTCAGATTCTGCAGAATTAACATAAATGAAATCTTGAAGTGCAAAGTTTCCAGCCTTTAATCAATACATAATTTTACTTGGACTCTGAATGTAGCAGGTGAAATGTTATTATATGTTATGTATTGATATTTCTGAGACCCTGCGCTGCTGGAAACCCAACTCTCAGTCAAACATTCAAACGGAAAAGAATGTGATGGATACCCATCTAAAGAGATGCTATTAATCTTTATTATCCAGCACTAGATAAGGCAGCACCTTTGGGGTTTTACAGTGCATCTGAATAAAATAACCTGTAATTGTTAATGGCGAATTTTTCAGACTGGGTTGGTTTTAATTAACAGATCATTTAGCTTTATTAGAAAACCAAAAGTCAGAATAGCTTAAACTACTTCCCAGGTAGTATTGTTCTGGCACAGGCTTTTTTGAAAGTTGATATGTTCATCATGGCCCTGATTTTCCCACATGAGTTAGAATATGTTAACTTGAAGAAAGCTCAGAAACACATCTAGACGATTTCTTATCATATTTGAACTATACAGACTTGAATTAATTGTTAAAATGAATTAGATATAGCCCGTTTATTTGCCTTTTGACATTTGATAGTACTGTTTGATAGAAGCTAAAATTCATCTAACGAAACTGCGGTCAAGTCTCTATGCTTAGATTTATTTTATTTTTTTTATTTTTGGTACACAGAAAACCATTCTTATGCTAAAGTGGTTTATTCTTTTAAATCTCTGGATTTAAGCTTAGACCCACTGCATGGTCTTTTGACTTAATGTGTCTAATAATTCCTCTTAATTCCTGTTTGCTTGAGTTTATTGTCACCATTTACCACTTTAATCTTTATTTACTACTGTAGCGTGCAGATGGTGCTAATCCAAGCCCGACAGTTTGAGCTGTAAATACTGAGCACATGTGCATAACACCATGTCATTAGATGGTGTGTTTTGGATCAAGAGATGATGTCATATTTGTGCTATTCGTCATCTGAGAACGCGAACCGGTCTCCGAGGAACTAGTAGATTACATTATTTGTAATGACAAGGCAGTGCACATGCCCTCCTCGAGTGTCACGCGGTGATGTCATCTCTTTTCAGCCTTTAGTTAGACCCTGACGGAGACTCAAGTGCTGATTATTTTAGATATTAGTTCACTCTCTGGAATGTCTTTGATTTCCTAATCATGGTCTGATGATGAAGGCTGATCGCTATGATTGTGTCAAGAACAACAGCTGGTTTCTCAGGCCACTTGAGACACTCATTGACACATTCTTGATTTTTGATGGGTCTCAGTCTCAGGCCATCCTTAAGGGCGTTTGTTTGTGGGTGGATGAGTATGATAAGTATTGCAATGGAAACATTGTAGTCAGGATAATAGGCCAGAAATAGTGCAGGGCAAATGGCATTCTGCATGTACACGAATGCTTAAATGGCCAGCTTGCCTGAATGCACATTGAGGTTAAGTTCTCTCTACTGCTGTCTACTCTTTCTGTATTACTCACTGGCCTGTTTCTTATTGTCCAAAGTCTGCCTCAGTCTTTTTTTGGATACCAGTGGCAGTTTTTAAAACCCTTTTCCCTCCACTATTATGTTATTTTATAATACCCATTTAGAATTCATTCTCACAGCAGCAGAATGTGGTTCTCAGTCCTAGTTTAGAGGCTTAATACAGTTTAGCTATTGCCCTAGATTTAACATTAGTTTGACTGTAAGTGTTTACTGTGATGTCTTGGATTGTTTGCTATATCATAATATTAGAGAAGCTTGACTTCAGTTATTTGTTTATCCTAGGATTTAGTTCACTTCTGTAAGCTGACATAATAACAGGAACATTTATTTGACATTAACTGTGGTGTAAGGACGTTGTGCAAAAATGGGTTTAATGGCAAAATTTTAAAATGTAAAATATTGTAAAGTAATGACTGTTAGTTCTTGCACCAAAATATGCATTCAATTGTTCAAAAGTGACAGAAAATGCATTTATAATATTACAAAAGGTTTCTGTTCTTTTGAACTTGGGAAAAAAGCATCAAAATTTTACAATAGTGTTAAGCTGCGATGATGATGATGATAATAATATTAAATTAGATTAGATATTAAATAATTTGAAATTGTAAAAAAAATTGCAGTATATAAAAATATAAAATTGTGACTTGACTTGCTTTTTTTTTTTTTTTACTACTCTCTATTATTTTTTTCTCTTTACACTTTCATCTTTTCCTCCATTCCTCGGCACTCAATGTCTTCCTCACAGATGGGTGACTTTATTACACGAAATTTCTGTGTTTGGCTGCCCGTTTGGATACTTTTTCCCATTTGAACCCAGGAGCTAACAGGTGCGCTTTGTCAGAGAGTCATTTTTTAAAACTCTTCGTTTTCCTAAGGAGAAACTCAAGCAAGGAAGTTTGTTTTTTTCCTACACCACAGGGACCAGGATAGGAAAACTGAAAAAGCATCTTCTATTGATATTGGAAAGACAGATTGGGAAAGACCTGATGAGTCCATAAATCGAATGATATTTCTACTACACACGTCGTCAATTATTTTGTCTCTCCTTTGAGCACTTAGCACAACAATATGACTTGGCAAGTTGCATTCCCCGTGGCAGAGATCTTGCTTTTCCACTCCTCCTTTCTCTCAGTACCACACATATGTCATTGCTCAGAGATGAGTGGAATTTC
This sequence comes from Enteromius viviparus, assembly GCA_032353835.1. Classification (NCBI taxonomy): domain Eukaryota; kingdom Metazoa; phylum Chordata; class Actinopteri; order Cypriniformes; family Cyprinidae; genus Enteromius; species Enteromius viviparus. Next base: position 7,208,854 of record JAUCNO010000082.1, on the reverse strand, counting down.
TAGTTCCTTTGAGACACTTATATTCTATTGCTTTCTCACACTTTCAGCTGTCCTAAAAGCTAAACAAACATCCATTGTATGCAGCTGCTAGTGCCACTGTTGTCTTCCCCACTCTATACATTTCTCTCTCTCTCTCTCCCCTCATCCTCAGCCTCCGTGTTGTTAATCTGATTAGCAGTGAGCAGCATTAGCACCGTAGTTACCTTGCTAGCATTTAGCAGTAGCCATGCAGACAGCAAAAGGCTCTCCGTCAGCATAGTGTCATAGTGTTGGAGAGATACAGTTCTCCTCCTCCTCCTCTCGCAGCATTTCTCTCTCTCTCTCTTTCTCTCCACCTCCTTCTCTGGCTGTCCCAGGACTGCTGCAGCTAACTCTGCATCACCTTGCAGTTCAGACACTGCTGCCTTTCTGCAGTCCTCTCTCACTCTCTCCTATTTTCTTCCTCTCTTTGCTCCTTCACAACCCCCTCCCTTTTTTTTTTGGTCACTTTTTTTCCTCATCTGTCATCCACTCCTTTATTTTATAAACATGTACCGGAACCCTTGGATCTCCAACTACATCAACCATGTCAAGTTGTGCCAAGGTGAGTAAACGGCAGTTGGGGTGGGATGAAATGGGACCGGCCCACCAAATGCTGCTTAGGTTTAAATGGTACCAGAGCCTCCAAGGACCTAAATATTCAGGACAAGAACTCGCTGATTCAAAATGAGAAGAGCTGAGGCATGATGAAGCAGAATAAGTGTCTTCTGCGTTTTGCGGTTTAGATGCAAATGCTTTAAATAGTTTCAATTCTGCAGATGTGCCTGTTAGTCAGTTTAAAAAAAGTTCAACTGTTGCCTTTTTAATGGTTTTGTTTTGGTCTGTGCACTTGCGCAACAGCACATGCTTTTCCATTTATCCTGTGTGTTCTTAGTTAAGTGGTTCATTTGCACATTTATAGCAGGTGTTTGTGTCTTTTCTGTGCATCCAGATGAATATAAATGATCTTTCATGTTCAAATGTTTAGTTTGTTTTCAGTCTTTGTGGAAGTGTTTTATAATAATAAGTGTTTAGTCTGCTTTAAATGTAAATAGGTTAATTCATGCAGTAAATATATGAATGGGGTTTTAGAGATTCCCGTCACCTAATTCGCCCTTTCCTGGAGTGCAGACACCAGCTGTCTTATTTAAGACTCTTAAGATCTTTCTTTCTGTCTGTGAATCTGTAAATGGCAGTTTTACACTCGTTTGAAGGCATTGAAGAATGTTTGAAGAGTTGAACTAGTATTAAAACCTGCTTTAAACATCATGATTTAGTGTAAGTGTTGCCCTACCAATGCATGATGGCACACTTCCTGTGTCACACCGACTAATCCTATTCCTCTTGAAGACTAATCCTTTATTAGATGCGACAAGTCCTACAATAGCACCTGACTGCCACATTTTGGCCTTGTGCTTTCCAGTTTAACAGGTTTTTTTTTATTTTAATGGTTTCCGTTTCTATGCATGACTTTAGTGATAGTTTTATCACTTTAAATGATTAGTTGTCAATTACTTAGCTTTTTTAATTGTACTTAAATGTTATAAGTATTCAGATTTATTATATATATTTATTAGATCATTAGCATTCAAGTTTTGAAAGTGAATTAATACTTTTATCCAGTATGGATGAACTCGGTTGATTATTATTTGAAATGAAAATATTTTGTACATTTATAAATTAATGTATTATTGTGTATTATTATTATTATTATTATTATTATTGTTAAAATGGTCTGTTTTTATACTTTGTTTATTAAATATTCGAAGATAATAAAGCCCCGTTCTCACAAAGCACGATAACTATAAATATAATAAATACTATGTTTTTTATTCAGTTTATTTTAATTGTAATATTTTATAATTTTTAAAAAATGTAGTTTTGACCAAATAAATGCAGTCTTTGTGAGCACAAGTGACTTTTAAATGTCAGTGTATATTTGTGGAAATGTGATTTGATTTCAACCTTTCTGCACAATAATTATTATATTAATTTTCAGTCATTTTACTTACATTGTGGTTAATAATTTCTAAATGTGCCTGAGAGCATTGGGTTTATGATCTTATCATATGACCAAACAGGCTGTGACTTGCTTCAGCTGTATCTCCTCCATGTGCTTCTACTCCGACTAATGCCAGGCATCAGTGACTGAACCCTACAGTCATGCAAGTTTATCAGTCACCAGATTATTTGCTACTGACTGTACTGGAAAACAGGTGTGTGATATACTGAAACATAAAATTAACCTGTTTCAGAGCTGTGCAGTCAGCTTTTACATGATGCTTGTTGTAGATCAGAGAGGTATTCTGGTGTGTCACAGGCCTGTGGAATAACATGCGTGCCTTTGAAAGTGCTGTAAATGTCGCACTTGACTGTGTCTGATTAGCATCTGTACTTAAGAGGGCACAGAGCCAAGGTGTTATGGATTTCCATGCATGTCTGTTAGCAGTGGGTGCTCTCAACAAGTCTATGAAATGCGCATAATTAGTGCTTACGATCATTTTAGCGATCAGTCCAGTTTATCTGCATTACGAACTGTCAGTTTGCATGATGGGTTTGTGTTGTCGTTCCTGCTTGTGGGAAACATTGTCATTAAGTTTTCACTTACCCTGTAGTGTTAATTTAGTAAGGACATCGGAAAATCAGTCATTGCTTTGTTTTAACACTGCAATCATTAAATGCTTGGTTTGCTTGAATGGCAATATCTTTGTTGCTGAATTATCCCACAATGCAACAATAACATATCGTAACATATGGCACAAGAAGATGCCCTCAATGCAGGGTACCAGAACAGAGTAGCTTCTGTCATTTTGCTTTCAATTCTCTATTCTTTGGAAGCTAAAAAAACATCTTGCATCATGCATAGCAGCACAAATCCCCTTTATTTTGCCTCCACTCCACTTGTATCATTTCTCTTTCCTTCCAAAACTTTACGGTTCTCTCTCTCCATCCCCCTTCGGTTGATGTTGCATTGTCCATTGGACCTGTGGCTCTGAAGTGAGAGAAGAGATTTTTTAGGCAGTGAGGAATGTTTTTCGCAGATACTCATCCCAGCTGTGAAAACTCACTCCGTACCAAAACACAGGCCATCAGTTGGCTCTCTCATTCACTTTCTCTTCTCAAATGGTTTTTGTAGATTTAGAAAAGAGGTAGTGACCTCTAACCACAGTCCTTATTGTAGATTAAAATATTAATTGAGTTTTTGTATGTCAAAAAGGGGGTTTGGCCTGTGTAGGTGAATGTGTGGTCAGACTTTTGATTTGTGGGTAAAGTGGAAACACATGTTCTTCCAATCCCTCGGTGAGTCTCGGATGTCAGATCTGCATGTGCTTATTCATAGAATTGATGGATCACAACACTAGTCATTTAATTACATCAATCGAGTGAATGTCAACAAAAAACTGCTAAATTAGTCCCATCAGGGTTTTTTTTTTTGTTATAATAATAATAATATAATTTTTTTTTAAATTAATAATTATAATAATTATAAGTTAATATTGAATAATTACAAGTAACAATAGTATTAATAATTTTTTAATCTAAAATCTAATTTAATAAAATCAAATCCTTTTATCGCATTTATTTTTTTGTCTATTTATTTGCATAAAAAACTATTATTATTAGTTTTGTTCAGGTTTCATAATCACTGTTTTGCTGTTTTCTTCTAAACGGTTACTGACAATGGTATATTTTTACTCAGGAGATATGTTTTGTAAAAGAAACATGACTTTTTGCATTACTTGGTCACACTGACTTGCCAAACTGTTGAAAAGCATATAGGACAAGGGCCTACAGACAGTTTACAAATGTACCTATGAGCGTATGCAGAAATAATTCTGTTCAACTGTGCACACAGCACCATGTTGACATCCATGAAATGGATACTATTGTTTTCGTTCCTGCCCTTCGCATGGGGCCTTTGAAACCACTTTTGCTGATCACTCCTGTCACCAGCAGGAGTATTTGTAGTCTGAAGGCTATGCTCTCTTTTGTGTGCACAGGCTTCACAGGAGAAACATCTCCTAAAGTTGGCAATACCAAACTACAACGGCGAGCTCTTAGGTAAGATCCTTATTTTTATATAACTTGGGTTTTGAGTGCTTTTTTAAGCTCAATGGAAAAGATCCACACCAACAGAAATTCAGTCTTTTTAAATGCCTTGTATAAGGCTTGAATAAAAATGAATAGGACTACAATGTGTGCCTCCAAATGTAGTCATGCTTTGAGATGTGGGATGTTTGTTTTTAATGGAATGCATTGTATTTGTTCTCCCAACTAATTCTTTTTTGTTCTGCACGGTGCTGTGGCATTATTTTCTGTTGGGAAAATATTTCTTAACCTTATTACCCTTGTTACTACTTTTTCCAGTTGTGGAAAATAACATTTTTATGTGAAGATATTGCATTTCACATTTTTTGGATGGAACTGTGTGATTTCTGCCAAGATTCAGATCCCTTTTCAGGTGCTGCTTCAAAAAAGCAGGCAATTCAGAGGACTCTTGTTTCTGTTATAAACATTTATATGCAAAATATATTGAAATTTCAAGCTGGTTTCTCTTTCTGTCCAGCTTCCAGAAAGAGTTCTTGTTTGAAGAGAAAGACGAAGGAGCTAACAAAGAATTACATGTCAGCCTGCTAGGAAATACACCCAAGGGTAAGAACAATATATACCTTGAACACTTCAGCTGTGTGTGGTTTCCCAAACAGGGTTTAAGACTAGTCCTAGATTAAAATAAATGTTAAGAGCTGTCTTAACTGGAAAAAGCTTGCACTGAGATATCTTAAAATACATTATTGTCATTGTTTGGTCTTGAAATGCTCACAGATAATGCATTTTTGTAAGACATGTTTCTAAAAATTCTTACCTAAATTAGCAAAAGTCTAGTCCTAGCTTAATCTAATTCCTATCCGGGAAACAGGCCCTAAATGTTTTGTGTCTCTTAAGCCTGTATACTGTAATTTTAGGGTGTTTTTTCCTTAAAATAGTCCCTAAAAGACATTCTGTGTTCAAATTAGACAGCAGCAGTGAAATGGCAAGTAACAAAGTATATAATGCTAGTTTATTTTAAGTCAAAGTTAAGTCAAGTATAGTTAAGTCAAAGTTTACTAGACTGTATGTTCTTTCAATTAGCTTTATTTTGATGGTTCCTGGACACATGGAGGTCATTGGGTTTGGGGGATGGGAGGCTGATGACCTATATTTGGTCTGCTTGGGGGCCACCTGTTGTTGGGCAAGTTGTCTTGCTTACTGGCCCTGAAAATGTGACCAGTTGTGTGAAAGAGAGTGCCAAGATACTTTGTAAGTGTTTGCACTGGAAGCCAGTCCAGAAAATGGGTGAACATGATTTCGTGGAGCTCTCGCAGGAGCAGCCTGCTTCTGGTAAGCTCCAAAAGACTCTAAGTTGTGTTCTATGTTTTAGGTTGTATAAATGCTGGCAGTGGGCTAATACAGTACATGTTGTTTGTCTCTTAACAAAGAGTCAAAGCATATTTTGAATTGATCTCAAGCATATTTTTATTTCTTAAAAAAAAATCCAAATTGATTTGTAAATGCATGTTCCTGGTCTTACAGTATTGTGAGCAATTTATTGTGCTTGTAATCGTCCGTTGACGTCACACAGGCTATTTGTTATTTATTTGAAAGCCAAATAGCAGTTTACACATTTTTTTTATAAACTCACATTTGGTTTGGCTCCATTCTAGGTCAAAACACCCACTTTTCACCTACAATTAATTCCTGATGGATTAAATCTTTCTTTCTTTCTTTCCTTCTTTCCTTCTTTTCTTCTTTCCTTCTTTCTTGCCTTCTTGCTTTCTTTCGTATGTGTGTGTTTTGTAAATTTGGTATCAGTAGGTGTTCTCCTTTTAGAAAAACTAATAATAACAATAATTATTCTTGGCTAAAAACCTTGTATATTTAGTTATTTTATTTCACCCCCCCTACATTTTGCTGGCATGAAGCTTTGATAGTTGTGTAATCCTGGCTTGTTAGAATCAGGTCATATTTTTGCTGTCTGATCTAAGGGTACAGTAAAATTTATTTTTTTATATATATTAGTGGTAGGGATCAGGGATATTCTTTCATGAATAAAAAGGAAAAATGAATAAAAAAAAAAAATTATGGAGATTTGTTGAAAGTTGTTTGTTTTTTTTTCTCCAAACTTCCACAGAATACTCAGAAAGCTACATATTTACATTTTAAGAGTACTTTTAAGTAGTGTTCTGTTCCATTTATTGCTTTAATTTTCTTTATTAGTTCTTAAGGTCTGAAAGTCTGTCACTTGACTACATGTAACAAAAAGAGAAATCCTGCCCTGTGGGATTAAACCTACCTTGTGTCTTCCTTGCATCGCTCAGATCTTTGCTTTGAATCCCAGAGAAACCTGGCTGAGGAAGCATTGTTAGAAACAAGTGTGCCGTGTGTACACATTAGTCTCCTCTCAATCACTTCTCAGTCTCCTGGAGACTGGACACAGTTGAGTGTCATATTTCCATGGATACAGCTGAAACAACATTCACTGAGGATGCACCTATGATTGGCTAACTTTTGTGGAAAGCCAGTCAGCCATGCTTCTAGCTAATGTCAGACGACTGTAAGCAGCTTTTGTTTTAGATAACACACTGGACGGTCTCCTCGACTAATTTTGGAATTGTGTCACTGTAGTGGCATGGCAGTATATTTAGTGACACAGGATGCAATACTATATAAGGATCATTTATTTTATTTGAAAAACAAATTTAAGGGATGGGATTGGCATTTTTATATGCTTACCACTCATTCTTGGGTCTTAATGTAGGAAAATGTTAGTATTTCTAAAGAGCTCTCAGAATTGAACAATTTAACAGAATTTATGTATCAAATTAATATACCTGTGTAAATATTCAAATATAATGCATATGTTTTATCATGAAACAAGACTTGGTGTTAAACACCAGGATTAGATTGGATTAGATTATTGTAAGTACTACTTGTGTTTCTTTTCTTAGTTGTTTAAAAGGTTATTTCCCTGCAAAATGAAAGTTATGTAATTATACTCGCCCTCATGTTGTTCCAAACCCTTAAGACCTTCGACATCTGACAGCAACACATAAATACATTGGTAAAACAAGATCTGACATCAGTAGATCAACTTCAGTTTTGCGATGCTGCAATAATACTTTTTTGTGTATTTTTTTTTTTTTTTTTGCAAAGAAAATAAAAAAACAATATATTCAACCATTATTCTCCCCTGAGTTACGTCTTCTGCCTTTTTTAGGAAGTATCCACTAGGGGTAAACAACCGCAGATTACGTTTATGCATATGCTTTCCCAACAAACGTAAACAAGACCGATTACATCAAATACATTGAAGCGCGCATATGCATGGCGTTATGATACTCTCCAAAGTGGTGGAAGACGTAACTTTGGGAGGGGGGGAACATGGACTGTTTTTCTGATGTATTTAATACGTTTCTGGATATGGGAACATTTGTGTTGTGTTGTGGTCAATGAAGGGTCAGATGGATCTCCGATTTCATCATAAATAACTTCATTTGTGTTCCGCAAATGAATGAAGGTCTTATGTTTTTGGAACGACACGAGGGTGAGTAATTATTGACAGAATTTTAATTTTAGAGTGAACTAACCCTTTAAGAATATAACCGATACAAAAATATATTTACTATGTTTTGGTAATTGTAATGGTTTTGATCATTTACTTATCTTTCACTGGTCCATTCACACTTTGCCTTACTTTTTGTCTTTTTTTTTTTTTAAGTCTCAGAATTAAGGAAACGTTTTGAGAGCATAAGCTCGAGTCAGAGTTGGGACATGAACAGGTAAGAACTTAAAACATTCTCAAAGCATGCGCAGCCAATGTTCAGTTAATGCAGGTGTTCGGCAACAATAGCATAGTCAGAAAATTGTCAGCACAATTTAATTTCCCTTTCACATGTTTCAAGCTCTTCACCAGAATTAAAGTAGGATGTATCCAAAAATATCATTATCATATTTTATTTATTAAATGTTTTAACAAACACACACAGCCTTGGTGAGCAGCACTAAAAGCTTCCTTCAAAAACATAAAAAAAACCTTTTAAATAATACTGTATTAATATAACAATAATATAAATCATATGGAAGACTTACTAATTACTAGTTTGTCAGCTTTTTTTGCTGCTAATTAATAGTTAGTAAGGTCGATTTTAAGTTTAGGTGTTTGATATGATTAGAGATGTTGAGTATGGTCATGTAGAATAAATGCTAATGTAATAATAAACAGACAATTTGTTAATAATAAGCATGCTAATAAGCAAATACTTAGGAGTTCGTCCCTACAGTAAAGTGTTAGTTTTCCCCCCAGATTAAGAGCTATACCGTTTAATTTGCTTTCATGCCATTCCTATTTATAGGAAAGAGCGAATTGCAAGACGTCTGGAGGGAATCGATAGTGACGTTCTCCAAAATCTCCCAGGCTGTGGTGGTCTAGTTACCAATCGACTACTAGAGGAGGACACTCCGAGATATACCCGTGCAGCAGACACCTGTAACCCCTGTACAGGTGAGAAATGTGCTTAATAAATTTATACCTTGAATCGGTCACTGACCTATAGAATACTTGATAAATAATATGCATTAAACATTTATATTACATGGTGCATGTCAGTATAGCAGTGACTGTTTGGAGTTGTTTAGATTCAGTACGAACTATGAATGATCTATCTTTATTTCTCTTGTTGTAGTTTCTCTTCAGCACTATGGCAAAAATGACCCAAACTTCCCAAATCAGCACAGTGCAGAGGTTCAGTCCAGAACCCACACAGTTCAGCCGGAGACTATGTACAGCACTGGCTCCACTCATGTGGCAGAGCTGGACTCTAAAGCTGAAAGGATCGCACGCTACAAGGCAGAACGCCGCCGTCAGCTAGCAGAGCGCTACGGCATCTCTCTGGATCAGGAGACTGAGACCGACTATACGGCTCGCTTCTCTAAAACCTCCAGAGAACCTGATGGACACAGGTCAAAGGCAGAAGGTGGAGATGGAGTGGAGCATAATGCTTACACCCCCAGCCCTCATGTAGACCGGGCCAGCTCACACATTCACAGTGATCCAGAGTACATCTCCGACCGTGAGAGAATGATGAATCTGGAAAACCAGAGGAGGGCACACGAGCGGGATAGATTACATGGAGGTGGAGGGGTTGCACCTGACCCATCTGCATATATGGATGTATCAGGGTCTGCCAGGGTCCCGGGGAAGGAATCAGGGGCGATGGGGATTCCCAGCTCGCCTAATGCAGGCCGGAGGACCATGATGCCATCTCCAAAACAGGGAGCATCTCCTGGTGATCTGTTTATTGAGCAGCAGGCTCACAACATCCTCCAAAGACAAGGGTGAGTCTTCTCAGCATGATGGATGTTTCTTTTTTTTATCTTACAGTCATCTAGTAGTATCTTTATATATCAGTGACTTATTTTCCTTCTCTTACTCTTTCCTTTCTTGGAAAGAATGTTGGCTGGTAGTCCCCTGAATCTGTCTATCACATGTATTTTCCCCCAAAAGAAAGCCGTCCATTTGCAGGATTTGGCTTGGATACTGTTAGGAGTGTTTTAACAGCTCCCTAAAGATGGGTGGGCTCTGTTCAGTATGACACATTATCCATTAGCATTGACCTTTACTGTCCTTTGGCATTCGTTTCTTTATGGCATGGGTCAGTGCTCTGTGTGACGCATTGGAATTAAAGTGCGTGCCAAATTAAGCAACAAAAGATTCCAGCCGAATTAAAATTCCCAACATCAAGCCAAGCCAAAAAAATTATAAATGAATATGATAAAGAATGATATTCAGGAAATACCCAGAGCACATTTATAATGTCAGTATAATGTTTGATTGGTTAGTTAATGTGAACAAATGAGGACTTGGCCTTTAAAACCCTGTTCCCACCAGGCTGAGCTCAATTTTCATAACTTATTTGAGGCCCTACTTTCTTTTCAGGAACCTAGTGTTTTTCTTAAGTTTTTCCCCCACCCCATTTTTTTGGGAAGAGTTTTTTTTCCCCTCTCTCTGAGCATAGACACTAAACTGTTTAGTGATTCTCTGTCTTGGACGTGTCTTAACTAATTTAGCTCCTGTAGCCAGTCAACAAACCAGTGGTCACTTCAGACTGATTCAGAAGGAGACACCCTCTCTCCGATCAACTGGCCTTCCAGGTACCATACATTTGGGATTTATGGGTGTGTTTGACACCCTTCACTTAACAGTGGTCCCGCCTAACCTCATGGCCCCATCTCAAACCATCTCTAGTCCTGTCCTATAAATGTCCTTGCTGGTATGTGAGGTAAGAATGACTGTGACAGGAATGTTTTCTAGTGGTTTATGCTGGTTGTTCCACTTTGCAACTTACTGTGGCTAGGAACTATGCAACTATTTAATGAGATGATTTTATTTTTTAGTTATTTTTAAAATGTAACAATAGTTAAACCATTTTTGTCCCACTTTATATTGTGTCCCTGATACCTGTGTACTTGCATAGTAACTAAATATGTGTGTGTGTGTAGTATAACCACAGTGTAAGTACACATTGGTTCATAGTACCATAATACCTGTCATGAGTAATTGTCACCACCAGTAAGTGGCAGTAAGTCCGTCTTAATGAGCGATTTACTGATTCATTCATTCAAACAATTTGTTCAAAATAGCTGATTGTAGGGCTGGGCGATATATACCAAACAATATATTATGCCCATCTCATAAGTAAAGCCGGTTCTTTGATTAGCGGTAAATCTCCATCAGTTGTTTTCAAAAGAAACACCAGCTTATACACAGAGCCGTAGATCACTGACAAGCTGCGCCATTGAATCACGCACGAAACTCAACGTGTAGCTTCTCACTGGTCTACGGCTTTGTTTAAAAACTGGCGCTGCATTACAAAACAGCTGATGGAGATTTTCCTCTAATCAAAGAACCAGCTTTACTGACATGATGAGCATAATATATCGTTCAATATATATCGCCCAGCCCTAGCTGATTCATTTAGAAACGAAGCAAGTAACATGAATGGATCATTGACTCCAATAATTTGTTCAAAAACAGATTTATTCAAGAATAAAACACCATAGTGTTGTATCTATATAGATATAAAAAAAAACACCATACAGGGATATATTCTTAACTTGGATTACTAGGCTTCATCATGCAGTTAATGTTTTTTTTTTTTTTTTTGCAAACTAAGTGACATACTGTACTTAATGTCAACTCGCATATCGTTAAAGCAACAGTTACAATATTATTGCAGATGATAAATATTGCACACCCCTACTAGGGACCACACTTAGAATGGGTGACTGGAACACAAAGCTGTGATTTTTCTTACTCCAATGTTCATTGTTGCAACCTGGTGTTTTGAAGAGCTAATAATGGCTGTTTTAGTCTGACCGGTTATTTAGAACCAGCAAGGCAAAGGGCTCAGGGTGTGGTTTTGAGTTGGGTCTATCATTTCAGTAACAAAGTGGCCATCCTCGCACACATTTCTACCACCCATCCCATCCACGCTGTGTGCTGTGGGTTTGAATTTGGTCCTTCAACATTCAGACCCCTCGCTGCAGTTTACCTTTAACTCTTGCTAATACAGCATACTTCAGGCACAGTCCAGTTTTTGTGCGTGTGTGTGTTATTGTCCTCATATTGTATTTTAGTACCTGGCTGAATCAAATGTGACGTGTGTAAGTTTGTGGTATTGTGGTGGAAGAGAAAATTGTTGAGCTGTGAGTCACCTAACTCGACAAGAATGTAAATGCAGATCATTTGGCCTGCATTAGCTCAATATGCTAAATGAAGAGTGCGATAACTTGATTAGTCATGCAAAACTCCAGAGCCAAGTTTGCTGGGAATCATTTCACACGCAAATTGTGGTCCCGTTTTGCATCCCTTTTTGTTTCCCCTGCTCTTTCATCCTTACTTTTTATTCTTTTAGGTTCTGTGGACTTTTTCTCCTTTACAGTTTTTTGTTACTTAGTGTTTGCTGACTTTAGTAAACCCATTTAGATAGAAAAGATGTGTAGGGAGAAATGGAGAAGGATGTAGTATCTGCAGAGTATGTGCACAATCATGGCCGTCTTGAGAGAGAAAAAAATATATATATATTTTTTCCTTTGTTACAATGGTCAAGTCTGAGATGTAAATGATTTTTGAGTTTGTTCAACTGCCATGGATTTGCATTTAAAGTCGAACTTACATTTTATTTGGTTATTTAAATATATGATCTTATTGTAAACACAGACTTGAAATTAATAAACCTCTGTGCTTAGCCCATATTTGCATTTTCTTTTTCTTTTTTTCTTTTTTTTCCCCCCAATTTAGCCTTGAAAATACAGTCTGCTCAAAGGAGGTTAAAAACAGTTCACATGACTCAACAATTACAGAGTGCAGTGCATGGTTTCACTTAAACAGGGGTCCAGAGGAGCTCAACGGAGTGCATGGTACCATATGTGAAACTCAAGTGTGAGTGTATAGCCGTCAAGCTCAGGTCAGGAGAAATAGCTTTTATCAGCTAGAGGAGTGTGGGATAGAACTCATAAAAGGGTGATGTGTAGAGGATGGTTGAATTGTTTGCTTCTGTTTCAGTATTATGGCTCTGATCTAATGGAAATCAAGCATTAAAGTAGGGGAACAGGTGGAGATGAAGAGAAAAGACAGAAGACCCAAAATAGTTGGGACGTTTTCTTTGTGGTATAAGTTCCTTCACTGGTAGTGCACAGACTGCTAAAGCTTTTGGATGAGAGAGTCTTTTGCCTCCCCCTACTGAGAGCTTTGATTCTGCTGACCTAACATAAAGAACCAGTCATCACAAAATAAACTAGTTTATCAGCAAACCTTTCTCACCCAGCATGTAATAAAATGCTGTGTAGTGTGAAATTAGCTGGTTGTTTAGATGTCCAAGGCTATACATTTATAACGTGATATACTGAATAAGAGAAAAACTGCCTTAATGTATTAAAAAGGTTTTTAATACAAAGGAATTTAATACATCTGAAGCAGGGTTTTTCAAACTTGATTTAAATGTTACACTGTTTATATTTTCCATTTGCCAATAGTTAAAAAGGGATAGTTCACCCAAAAATCATGTTGATCCTCATGTTGTTCCAAACCTTCCTTTATGTTCCTTCCTGAGTTCCTTTATGTTGAATATAAAAGAAGATATTTTGAGAAATGCTGGTAATCAAGCAGTTGTTGGTCCCATTTACTTAAATAACATTCCTTTGGAAGTCATTGGGAACTAATAATTCTTTAAAATATCATCTTTTGTGTTCAGCATAAGAAAGAAACTCATACAGGTTTGGAACGACTTGAGGGTGAGAACACCGTTCACAAGTTTTGGGTGAACCTCTCCTTTAATGGTTTTGTAATTTGGCATAAATAACAAAATTGTGTAAAAGCTAATTAGATAATTTTGCAAATGTTTTCTTAATTTTGAACATGACAGTATAAATGGCTCATTTGAAAAAAATATAGTTGCTTGTAGAAACATAACATTTGGGATTTGAGGGTCTGTTATCATATGTAGAAAGCCTCTGTTTCAATGGACTAACCTTTATTTATGATGTTTTGACCATAATCACTATTTTGAGATTGTTTCAAGATGTTTCAGTTCTTTGAAATATCACAGTTGTTGTTTGCTGCTGGATTTTTGTTACAGTAAGCGCAATGTTTTTCACATGGTTCTCATTATTCCAACCACTGAAAACATCAACTTTGATACACACACTATTAGTGTCTCAATGTTTTATTTTTTATTCCAAACACTGTCAAAGTTGCTGTTTAACCTCATTCTAATAAACACAAACCATACTGAGTTACGTCTACTGGTTCTGTGGCTTGAGTTGTTTTGGTTGGATCAGAATTTCTTGCTCCCACTAACTTTCAGGGCCATGAAATGGTTTTATATTTTTCTTCTTTTGCAGAGTCAGATAATATCTCATTTAAGTCTAAGTAACCAACCCTTTTCTCTTCTTCTGAAGAATCCGAGTTAGGGAGAGACTGGCCCGTGACGAGCCGTTTCACAGGGGTCAAACAACAGAAGGACCTGCATACAACCAGTTTCCCCAATCATACCCTCGATATCACTCTCACAATCGGAACATCCCTGATTCAGCTCCAGCCAAACAGCGGCTGACCCACACTGGGCAAGAGCAACGCCATGACCCGGGGTGCCAGAGCTACTTCTCTATGGGCAGCGAATCTGCTTCCAGGCATAAACAAGAGATTCAAGAAGTGCTTGAACCAGAGGGAAAACATGATGTGAGGACAGTGGGGCTCCTGCGTAGCAGGAAGGCAGTTTTACCTTCTGAAATTCGTCGGAAAGAAAGGAGCACTGAAGACCCGTGCCAAGGAAGTACTGACAGTGTCGAGGTAGACCCAGGCATCAGTCGGCACAGAAGGGAGGATATTGCAGATGACCCCAGAGGGTGCCGTGGAGGTCAGTCAAAGCGGGAAGTTTACACAGAGCATGTGTCCCGACTTCAGGCCACAGAGTCTATGCAAGCAAGAGCTCGAGAGGCCCATAGAAAGACTGACGTTGGCTCCTACGCCCCAGTCCAGACCTCCAGTGGGAGATATATGGCAAAACCTCTAGATACTGGAAATGTCCAGCAGAGCGCCATCCAGAACCCAATCAGAGAGCCTGCCCCTCAGGAGAAAGTGCCTAATAGTGATCACCTATCCCACGACGCCAGGGTTTCGGTTGCCCAACTCCGCCATAGCTACCTGGAAAGTGTTGCGAGTCCCAGGAAAGCCGAACTGTAGGTGGTGGTACATTATCATTACGTGTCGACTTGCTAACATTGTCTAACACTGAAGATTAACATGCAGTTAGTCTCATCTAATGTAACTGTTTGGAGAATGAATTGTTAGAAGAGACATTGTGCTCTGTTCGTTCAGCCATCATGCTGCTCGGCTTTTATAGTGCTCACTTTGTCACTAATAATTAACCATTTCTGCCTGTCTGTCTTCTTAGCTTGGCTTGGCAGCTTTGTATTTCTAGAGACCATTATGTGTGTGTTTATGCTACTTGTGCTGACAAAATTATTCTTAACCACTTTTAGGGTTTGTAGGGTTTTTGTTAGTTTAACCCACTATGAGGATGCTTAGAGGAAATATTTGTCAAGCGTTAGCATTTTGCCTGTGCACCTGCCATTCTTCAATGCTGCCTCGTTTAGTCATGCTTTGTGACGTAATAGGACAGAAGAGATGCCTCCAGATACACATGCACCCTGGAGAAGTGAGAGAGTCAAAGCTCGCTCATCTCGTCGCCCTTTGCGGTATATATGTCCTACTGAGAATAGAAAGACATCTGAGAGGTTTAGAACTCAGCCTATCACTTCAACTGAGCGTGAACAGTCGGACCGGTACGCATTTTGAATAGTTTTATGCACGATATTGTACAGTTGTCCTGGAGTGCAAATTTAAAACTACACTTGATGAAACTAAACCCAGACTGGTTCGAAATGTATTTTTTTATTTACCTTCTTTAACAGCACTGTATTTATGCACTGATTACTTCAAGTTAGCTTTTGGTTCACCAAATAACTTCACTCCTTTAACACACTGTATCCTGTTTTTATGTGTAGTGGATTCTAATCCAAAGGTTTGGTCAGTGGTTTTTATAAAAAGGCTCTTTGTTGCCATTTTTCTACCTTTTTCTGTGGCATGTTGCGAAATCTATAATTCTGTCAAACGCTGTGGATTAAGCAGGCCTGATTATGTTTTCTGCACTTTCCCACTAGCTGCTTTGTGTGTTTTCCTGATTCTCTTATTCCTAAATATACTGCTGCTTTTGTCTGCTCACACTGATTTAAAATCTAAAATAATTCAATTTTTTTATTGTAATCCTTTTTTAAGACTTTAACTTTTGTTCTCTTTAGGTCTCAACTAAGCCCTGAACCACTGAGCCCTGAAGGTAAGTGTGTGTTGCTTAATATCTGTTGTGTTGTAAACCATAATACATTTTAGTATTATTACACTTCTGCAAAGAACAGCATTTATTTGGGAAAAGTAACATTTTCAACAGCTATAGTTCTGCCTTAAGTTTGATGTAAAATTATACTTAGACATTAAACTTTGGTTAATCTTTGGAATGCAAATTAAGATATTTGTAATGAAACTTAATGACACATGAATCTATGTTTTGGTCACCTGTGCTTTCAGTAGCGGTATAGAAGTCTCTCTATTTTCATTAAAAATAACCAAATTTGTATTTTGAAGATTAACCAAACTGGTTTTGAAGCAACATGTAGGTGAGTAAATGGTCACAGATTTTCATTTTTGGGAGAAATGTCCCTTTTTTGTATAAATCATGTCACACATATTAGAGCAGATTTCAATATAATACATTGCTTTTGGTAGATATACAGCATTTATTTTCCCCTGCTGTGACATATTTAAGGTGAACCTTTGTGAAATGGGAGTAGAGAAGCAGAAATTTGCTTGTGCAATCCTTCTGCCATGTGTTTAGCGTCGTGTTTGTCCTTTGAAAGTCATGAGATTTCATGAAGTAGTTCTTATGAAAAGGCTTCTGACTCTATCTTTTCTTCCTGTGTTTTTCCAGTGGATGAAGAGAAGTTGGATGAGAGAGCAAAGCTTAGTGTAGCCGCCAAGCGCTCTCTTTTCAGGGTACGTGGTGCTTGAGTGTCTTTGTGCTTCTGTTCCAACAACCCCTGAAAGTGAGCTGCTTCCTTTCTACTGTCTATAAAGTCAGCATCATAACCAAACTCTTTTTAAGTGGCTTATTTGAAGCACTCTGTTTTGGCCACAACCCCTGTCCTATGGTTATACAGACCACACAATTGTCCCTTACGTGAAGTGCCTCGACCACAGCTCTGTTGATTCTAGTCTGATGCTAAGCTAACTGTTTGATGCTCTAATGAACACACAAATTGTGTGAAGTGCTGCATAAGTTAGCACAATATTCAACAGCTACTTTTCAGTGCGGACTAAAATATGCCTTCTTATCCTGTTACATTTTCTCTAAGCTTGTGTGCTTGATTTGGACAATTCACAAGATTTTTATTTTTTACCTGTTGATAGAAACATTACATTGGTGACTATAAATGTAGCTTAAGCTTTTAGTTTTCTTGTTTTTGGACAGACTTTGTCTGTGTGTGGTTGTACATCCTTATTAATTTGGCACTCCAAGAATTGTGCATAAAAAGGACACACCTTAGTCCCTTAAACCTGAACTCATCATACAAACATGCACATTCCTCAAATATGACATTTGAAACTCCATGAAAGCAAATTGTAACCAACACAATTTAGTTAGTTTTATAGAAACCTCTGATAAAGGAAAAGCATCTGATATCTTGAGCAAGCTAGTAAAAGTTCTCAGTCAAATGCTGCATTTGTTTTTATTTTTTGTTCTTATTTATGTCAGAAGTTATTGTGCTTTTATACAAAGCCTTCCTGTTTCTTAGGAGCTTGAAAAGACTTCAGATGGTTCAGTTTTGAAGGCATGGAGCCGTAACCCTGCTGTTGAACGCAGGCTGAGGAGGGGTCAGGATCGCTCTCGCACACAGCCCGTCACCATAGAGGAAGTGGTCATTGCTGCTACGTAAGTGTTTATAGTACGTGACATGTTCGATAATTCAGATTGAGGCCACAACACCCCCCCCCCCCCCACACACAC
>JAUCNO010000082.1:7177084-7188141 GCA_032353835.1 Enteromius viviparus | reverse complement strand
AGTATCATTAAGGTCACTTACATTGATTGATTCAATTTTTACATTTTGCCACATCTCACAATAACAATAAAAAAAAAAGTTAAATATAAGTTATATGAAATTGCTAAAGCCGGATTTCCAGGGTTTGTACTGGAAAATCTTGTAGTTGTCCTGAAAATTTATTATACAAAAAAAAAAGCCCAAAACAAATAGCCTAATGCTATAGTATAATATGTTTGCACTGCCAGTTTGTGTGGAAATATTATAATTGGAGAAAATTGGAGAAAATACAGGCAGAGCAAGCTCACTCTTAACGTTGCGCAAAATATTGGAAGAAAAATGCATTGGGGTTATTTATATGTATTTATACGTAACTCTTAAAACTTTAGATCATCTTGCCACTGTATTTATACTAAAGCATTTCTAAATGCAGTTCTGCTTTGTCGCTGCTGTTCCACAATAAACCATTCCAGCAGGAGGCACTGTTGGAGCGACAGAAGCATCAGTTACCTTGGTAACGGCTCACAAACTTAATTTATTAGAAAAATGATAACGACATCAAAACCTTTGTGAAGGCATTTGGTTTGCTTCAAAGATATATTAATTTAAAACACCTTTTGATTTTGAAACATGCTCATATTGGTTTAAAGAATTCAACCACCACAAATAAATCAATGCGTAAGAAACACTGGTAATGTGTATTGAAATGTCAAAAATCATATTACTGTTATTAAAAAAAAATGCACTGCTCAAAAAAATAAAGGGAACACTAAAATAACACATCCTAGATCTGATTGAATTAAATATTCTTATTAAATACTTTGGTCTTTGTTGAAGAACTTCTTTGAACTTTGTTAAATGTGCTGACAACAAAATCAATGAAAATCTAACTCCAACTAGTCTCAGTAGTGTGTGTGTCCTCCACGTGTCTGTATGACCTCCCTCCAACACATGGGCATGCTCCTGATGAGGTAGTGGATGGTCCTCTGAGAGATCTCCTCCCAGACCTGGACTAAAGCATCCGCCCACTCCTGGACAGTCTGTGGTGCAACGTGGAGTTGGTGGATGGAGTGAGACATGATGTCCCAGATGTGCTCAGTTGGATTCAGGTCTGGGGAACAGCGGGCCAGTCCATAGCATCAATGCCTTCGTCTTGCAGGAACTGCTGACACACTCCAGCCACATGAGGTCTAGCATTGGAAGGAACCCAAGGCCAACCGCACCAGCATGTGGTCCCGTAAGGGGTCTGAGTCAGGCTACCTCTGGCGAGCACATGGAGGGCTGTGTGGCCCTCTAAAGAAATGCCACCCCACACCATTACTGACCCACTGCCAAACGGGTCATGCTGGAGGATGTTGCAGGCAGCAGAATGTTCTCCACTGCGTCTCCAGACTCTGGCCTGTCTCCTGGTAGCGCCTCCATGCTCTGGACACTACGCTGACAGACACAGCAAACCTTCTTGCCACAGCTCGCCAATGCGTGTTGATGTGCCATCTTGGATGAGCTGCACTACCTGAGCCACTTACCCTGTAATACAGCAAAAAACATTTTCTTCATGTAGTCATATTTTTATTCTGTCTTACCTCTTGCTTAAAAAAAAAAAAGGAGAACGTAATTTACTAGAAAAAGTAATCAGGATGGGCCATGAAAAATCAAGACTGGTGCATCACTACAGACTTTTGACAGTTTGAACATTGATGTGTTTCTAAACATTCTATCCACTGTTCAATTTTTGAAGTATTTCAGTAACTTGTGAACTAAAGATTTTGGTTAAAAGTAGCTACTTCTGTATCATTGTGATACTGAAACGATAACAATAATAGCCTTTCTGCAGTACTGGTAGTACCAAGTACAAACTCAATTCAGTACTCGTTTTCAATCGCTTCCGTTTACAATTATATCACTTCCTCTGAACATTGAAATGCAATAGCCAGTAACTTAAGTAATGTTTAGATTAGTTAAAAGCCACCCGTTTTCACTTGATCCTTTTAAAGAAATGCTTAATTGATAGTTTTTTTCTTTAATATTTTTGTCAGCAAAAATAATAATTATTATATTATTTATTGTTATTTTCAAATGGTCAAAAAATTTAAAACTTCTAATATATTTATGGTCCTGAAATTGGTTCTAAAAAATTATTTGATGCAATGTATTAAAGAGCTCATATTAAAGAGCAGATTTTATAGTCAAGTAATTTTCCTAAACGGTATGTTTTTAAAGAGTAATATATTTCTTTAGGGCGTTGTCCTTGCTTTTCATTCCAGCCATAATTAAAATAAAAAAAGTTCCTGAAAAGCAGGATTTTCATTATCATTTTACATTTTATTTAAAAATATTATTTTAAAATGTGCAATTTTTTTTTTTTTGCATCTTACCCCAATTGTACTTGTTTCATTTCGAAATGAAAAAATAATAATGCATATTTCTATTTTAAACCTTAATAATTACTGTGCCCGCGATGTGCATCTTTCTGTCTTGCTCTACAATTCACACAGTCATGTACTGTCTGTTTTATCAAACATGACTTGTTATGATGGTTTCCTGCGGTGTCTGCTGTACATGTGTTCTGTGCTGATATCAGTGTGACTTTACCAAAAGATAGGTGTGGATAGGATATGATGTGTGTCTGCTCTGTAGCGTCTTCCTGTTTGGCGTCTGTCATTCAGGCTGGTGGGTTTTAAACTTTTTCCCCATTTAAAAAGACAGAAAGATGTCTGTCTAAGCCACATGGTTGCAGCTTGAGCAACAAAGCTTCCTTTTATGCTTAGAAACTGACACTCATTTCCTGTGTTACATATTCATCAGTTTTACTATGCGTCTGTTCACATGCAAGAGAGCATGTGAACAGACCCAATAGGGGGGGAACTCTTTAAAGCACTAAGTGTGTGAGAGAGTTTGGCCATGTTTGTATGTTGTCTGTGGTTGCTCCGCCTGTCAGTGAGCTGTTATTGATTGTGTCACTAGTGCTGCTCTAACCCTTTTCCTGTGTCTGTCTCTAACAGATCTTCCTGTGCACACAGCCGCAGTACGTGCAGCAGCTGTATCACAGGGCTCATCCTCTTTACGGTGCGGCTCTCTCGCACAGCACACGCACACAGTGTTTTTGGAGGACAACAGGAGAGAAGACGAGCAGGAGACTGACTTTAAAACAGAGGAGGGAGACAAGCTTTCAGACATCATGTCTGCCAGACAGATGTCCATCAAAGACAGGTGAGTGTCTGAAAGCATTCAATATCCAAATGGCATCTTTGAAGAGTTTGTGAAGTTTATACGTGGTGATATAAAAGGAAGTCAGCAGAATGTCATGTGTTAGTGTTTTCTTTTGCATGGGTGAATGTATACTTATAGATGTATATTGAAAACAGTTATCTTTCTATGTCTGTGTAAAGCAGGACATTAGACGTTTCTGTGTGTGTGTGCTCCACTTTGACTATTTGGGGAAATTGGGTTGCACTTGCGCTGTGTCTTTTGAATATATGTCAGTCTATTTAGAAGGAGAGCTGGGAGAAAAATGAAAAACATCAGATGCTCCAAGTCCTTGGACAACATTTTTTGCCTATAAACTAGGTCGTCGACGATAGTTATGATGTTACGGTAATGTCTTCGTGCCATCTGACTGCCGCCTGTGTTGTGGTCTGACTGCAAACACACAGATGGAGGAGGACAGATATTAGAAAAAAAAAACTTACTGAGTGAAGCATATTTCAGTTCCGTGCAACACTATATAGTGTGTGATTGGTTTGTTTAGTTTTGTAATAGCAGTACTGCTGTGTCCGGTTTGAGATCAAAGTATTGTGTAACTGATGGGTCTGTTGCCATAGGAAGCAAGCTGATCAAATTGATTAATTACATAATGAAAACCACTCATCTGCATGTTTTTCATTAATATATATAAATTTGCAAAATAAATTAGTTTGTCATGCATACATAAATAGACATTTGGAAATTACGTCAAATAATCTCAACTTGATCTGAAATGTTAGTTCCTTTGGCGTGGATGTCATTTTTTCTAAATTATTGTACTGCCCTACTTGGCTTCTTGTGTTTTCTTTCTGGTTTGCTTTTCAACTGCGTTAAAGGAGTTGCCAAGCCATGGCTTTTTGTTAGCTGCTACACTATCTGGTCCTTCTCATCCATTAAATGTATTTGTGAATACATTTAGTCTATTAAGTCTATACAATTATTAATTAGTAAATGCATCTACAGATGCGTTTGAAGGTGTATATAAGATTTTTAGATCATTCAAGAATTAAGGATGACACATGATTGTGTCTCGCAGGCTGGCTCTGTTGAAGAAGAGTGGAGAGGAAGACTGGAGGAACAGGATAAATAAAAAACAGGATGTGGTGAAGGTTGCTGTGTCTGAACGACATGCTCAGCTATGGGAAGTGGAGCAGAGCTTCAAGAAGAAGGTAACCTCTGAACCTTGAACTGTCTGAGCAGACCGTACAGGTCATAGGTAATGTGCATAGTTTAATTTCATATACACTGTGTATTCAACAGCTGTTGTTAGATTGATGAATATTTATATATATATATGTTGTAACATATTATCAGCTCTGGTTGATGCAGAACATCATGCAACCTGTTAATTTAGTGATTTAGTAGTTTAGTTTAGCATTTGTTGCGTAGTCCAGTATTTCAACTTTTGAACTGGCTTTTGTGCAGTTCAGTAACTAAACAGAGAAGGGTTTGTGCTATTTGTTGTTTTCTTATTTTGTATCTTTTCACTTTATTCTGACCTTTCTGTTTGCATAGTTTTGTGGTGTGCATGGGTCACTTTTCAGTTGTTGTTAAAATGTTATTTCATTTGCTTCTCAGTGAAACTCAATAGAGAAACTCTAATCTGCGTACAGTACATTCTGTATAGCAGACAAGTTTGATATAGAAATAGCTCTTTATTGTCTTTTAAATGATGTTTAGAAATTAAATGAGAGATATTACTCATGCACTCTTAAGTTGTGTAATTTGAATAGGTCTGGTAGTCATCACATGGTCGCCATGAATGTGTACATCCTTTTTATTATAAAGGGTTCTGGATTATTTGTATTTTTGATAGTAACCTGCACAATCTGTCTTTCTGCTAGTCCACCACTTTACTGCATGTTGTTGGTTTATTTTTTATAATAAAACATGTTTTAAAACTTTGCATGCTTGATACTAATTCTCTAGAACTGTGGAGGATGTGGTGAGGTTTCACATGCCTTTCTCTGTTTGGATTTATTCTCGAGACTCACTGCAGGGGTTTGATGTCTTCAGGTTGCGTAAATTGTGTAATGTGATTTCCTTATTACATCACTTATCACATTCAGCATAGCTATCATTAGTGCCAATACTCCCGCTGAAGATCTGGCAGATCAGATTTAACAATCATAATTTATTTACCAGATCTTCTTTCATCAGCATAAAAGTTGGCATGAAATTAAAATTAATGACCCCCTTTTTTTCCCTTTTTTATTTATTTATTTATTTTTAATAATAAATCAAATGTTAACTCATTTGTATGTGTAAATAAGGGGGAACAATACCATTGTAACTTACTTGTAGATCAGTATATGTTTACACCATATTTCATGCTGATGTAACAAATTTGTCAACTAATAATATTAAGAATCACAATGCGAGTTACTCTATTTTTTAGAATGAATGCAGGTAGCATCCTCAGACTGCATAACGAACATGTTTATTCTTCACAGTAACCAGATTAAACGTTATCCAGTATCCAAGCTTTTAGTAGGGGATCATTTCTCCCCTGTTCATTTTACCCCTTTTTCTAGGATGAAGGGATGATGATAGATGACTTTGCCGTGTCTGATCAACTTTGGGTAAGGCTGTTAGCCGTTAGCCTCTGTGCTAACAGGCTTAGCACGGGTATTTCCAGTGTACAAGGGTTATGCTTTTGTTTCTGTGTTTAATCCTTATAATCACGGTGACGTCAGTGTGTTGTCAACTCAGTTGCTTGTGGTGGTGATTTTATTTGCTTGTTCCTCTCACATTGCTATCATGGTGACGGTATGAGTATTAAATTGTCAAAATGTATTTTCTGTTAGCCTATATTTTTACAGCCATCGTGGTGGCTTTGTCATTTTACGCAATGGTGACTTCACGGTTATGGTGTGGTGGTATTAATTGCCTTGTTCAACCACTCTTATAGATAAGTCATAAATTACATGCTGATATAATTCTTAGTATCAATTAATGACAGCCTGATAAGCCTGTGAATTTTATTTATTTTATTTTTTCTAATTTATTTTAAATATGTATCTGCCCAATTATTTTATTTGACTTAAACTGCTTGATTGACAGCATAGTTTGGAAAGCGATTTCAGCATTGTTACATTCAGGGTGGTTGCACAAGGATGATGGCTGTGTGTTAAATTGTAGCAAATTACTTTGTCTTGTTTAGAGGTCATGGGGTTATTTAGACGTGACATTTTGTGTAAGACCAGAGTCACCTGGTTGCTGTCTGTCCTTGGACTTCCGCTTCATTCCCTCCTGTTTTGTCATGTGTCTCTCCATCTTTTGTCTTGCTTCCCCTCTCTGTCCTGTCTGTAGGATCCTGTCTTTTCCTCCTCCTTTTCATGTGCCTCAGAACCACTGGATCAAATAGCAATCCTCCCCAAGGTGAGCAAAAACACCCAAAGTAAACTACCCTTCTCGCTCTCTCTTCTGATACTGACAGCCGCCCTCTTTTGACCACTAATAGTTTTTAGTTTTTTTTTCTCCAATTTTACTTTCTACACCATACTAAATCCTTTTCAATTTATGGTAAAAAATACATGTCAGACCAGAAGTCCACTATGCAAAATACAGGGACAGTGTTATAGGGATGGCAATTCATTGCCTGTATATTTTACCGGTGTTATACTTATTAAAAATAACATGCATAAATGGTAACAAAACAAAAAGAAGAAATAAAATGATCAAATAAACAACATCTGGCTTCTGGGAACATCCTTTTACTTTTTTTATTCAAAAGAGCGCGCATACTCCTTTATATAGTTACAATAAACAATATATTTTTTTATGTTCTGTACAGTGTAACATTGCACAACATTATGTACAAGTATTTCTTAATGTCTAAGAAATTGCATTCTAGTATTTCATGGGTTAAATGAAGCACTCTCAGTTCTTGTCTTCTTAGCAACTCTTGAACTCTTGATCTTTAAATAACTGTTTTTTTATATATACATTTGATATACTTACCCTAATGCTTAAAGCCTGTATATTAAAACCGTTCTACCATCTTCATTACCTTGACCAACTAGTAGTATAACAGGTCAGCGGTGCAGTGAAGAATCATCTTCCTATGTCTATTAATAGGAGCCTCTTTTGTCTTGCATGCATCCTTTCACCTTTTATCCTTTCTTTTCATTCTTTTCTCATCCCTCTTTCTTCCCATCTGTCTTCCTGCTCTTCCCATGGTGTGAAGGCTACCCCCCTGCCCGTGCAGGTGGATGAGCGTCACCCCTGGAGACGGAAGGTGCCTCTCACCCCCAAACACACATCCACAATTCCTCCATAACACAACAATAAGACTCGTTGTAATGTATGTAAATGTATGTATGTTAAGTGTTTGTTTGGTGTTGTATTTGGTGTCTTTAGTCAAAAACTAGCTAGTTTAACTACATATAAATATTTAGTAGATTTCAGATGCTTTCGATTTGGTTCGTTTACAGGTTAATGTTAGGAAAGCGGAGGATAAGTGTGCGTACTGAACGTTATTTTCACAATTTTAAGTTTAGCTTTGCTTGGTTTTTTTTTTTTTTTTTTTGAGACGTCGTTTCTCTCACTACGTTTGCTATCGTAATGTTTAACAGCAAAGCATCAGTTTCAGATTAAAATGACTAAAAGTGTGTTTCAGTTCAAATGTGAGAACATGTTTCAGTCTGTCATTGATGTAAATGCTTAATTGTTTCTCGTTTGTCATCTCAGAGGATGGGAAATGAGACGGAGAGTCAGCAGATTGAGAGGACTGAGAGGATCGAGATGTCTATTCAGGAACGCAAGCAGCTCATCAACCAACAAGAGGATGCCTGGAAGGTCAAAGGTTACAGAGCATCCAATGACTCCACTCAGTTCACAGTGGCTGGACGTATGGTTAAGAAAGGTCAGTGAAAAATGCACAAATTTATGTGTGGGACTTTTTGTACTAGGGCGACATATGCATGTAGTGTTGCTTTGTAACAGTGAAAATGTCTCCTATTTTCTCTCTCCCAGGTCTGGCAGCCCCCTCTGTTCTCACAAATCCAGTGCTGTCCCCTCTGTCCTGTAAAAACAAGAATGCCTCCCATACCATTTCAAAGCCCCATGAAGGTGAGAAGCCATACTGTACTCGTATTCAGGTTCAGCTTTTATCATTTCTACTGCGTCATATATTTATGTCATATATGTATACATGTAGTTATATCACTGTTGTATTTTCTTAAGCAGAGATAGAAGTCAAACAGGACATGAAGCTGGAGTCAGACAAGAAGCTGGAGAACTTGGAGTCATTCCTGGGTCGGCTCAATAGCAAAGGTGAATGTCATAAGAAAATGTGTAATGAACTTTAGAGATGTAACCTTTTCTCCTATATCAACTTTATTCAGTTTATTTTTAATGTTTTTATACATTTCTTAGTTTCAGGACTTCAAGAAGCCACGATTGCAGTCACAGAAAAGTCCGTTAAAGAGGTCATGACTGTGGATGATGAGATCTTCGATAAGTTTTATAGACACACAGAAGATATGGCTAAGATCAGTAGCAGGGTGGAAATAAATGATGATTTTGATGCCATTTTTGGAGAGCAGTTGCCCAGGTAAATCCAAAAGAAACATTGCGTAGCAATTGCGGTACTTTGAGTGGATGTTGATGTCGTCAATGTACAAACTGCTATATTTTATTATTATTTAAGGTTGACTTCAGACATGGTGCAGCACAAGCGTGCAGTACGGCCAACCAGAAATGTTCAGTCATCCAAAAACCCCCTGAAAATGCTGGCCGTTCGGGAGGACATCAGACACGAGTACACAGAACAGAGACTGAATATTGGCCTTCTTGAGAGCAAGAGGATGAAACAGGAAAAGAGTGAGTGACTGAAGAATGGTATAGATTTCTGAAGAAAGTGTAGCTTGGCTTAGTAGCATTTATCGGTTTCCTGTCATCATCTAATGGAGGAACAGTGCAGTCTCTTGCCGCCATCATGAACACACAGACGCACCATTTCCTAATACTAAATACTACTATTATTTCGATAAAATGTTATTTATTGAATAATAATATTTAATAAACAAAAACAACAGCCATCAAAAAAGTTGCTAGGCAATTTGGTCAAAAGTACAAAGGCAGCACTCACAGCATTGAAGTTACATAAACATGATGAGATTTTGCCAAAACTATTTATTTGGGCACAAATAATACCTTAATAAGACCAAAGACTGCCGGATAGATTTGCCCAGAATGAATTAAATCTCAGGTTAGGTGATAATCGCTGATGCCCTGGAGCTCAAATATAAATTGTCTTTATTAACAAAATGCATATTATAAGTCCAAACTAATACATTCTTGCCTAAAAAGGTCTTAAAATTATACTCGAAGGAGTATTACTTTTAAAAGTATAGTGGATTTGGGCGTCCGCTATAACACTCGCTATGAGAAATATGGCAACTTATTCAAGCAGAGTGATACAAACAGTAATATTGACGCTTTTACTGGCAAATCAGATTCGAGGACCAGCAATCACTGTTGTATAAAATTAGTTATAGTGTTGGAATTACAGTGAGCCAGTGTGCGTGACAGCATTTTTAACTAGACATCTTTTTATACTATAAAAAAATTCTGCACAAGGGTTTAGGTGATTCAGTGAGTCATGTTTCGGATCGTTTACCATTAAACGAGTGAGGATAGTGTACCAGTGTCCAATAAAACACTGTTTTGAGTTACTCTCTTTTAAGAGAGTTCATGATCTCGCTGACTCACTCTGTTCTACTCCTCTCTTTCTTAGTGAATAAGAACAGTGGTTTCTCTGAGGTTGCTCTTGCTGGATTGGCCAGTAAGGAAAACTTCAACAGTGTGAGCCTAAGGAGTGTGAATGCATCTGAGCAGAGTTCCAACAACAGTGCCATGCCCTATAAAAAACTCATGCTCATTCAGGTCAAAGGTGAGTGTCAATGACAACAGCTGTTTGTGATGCACAAAATTTCAGCTCAGGTCGGGGTGGATGCCTAAAGAGGCCTCTGCTGATTAACATCATCCCTTCTGACCGTGTTTGGGCACAGCTTTATTCACAGCAACGTTTCATATAAAGATTAATGGTCTCTGATTAGCAGTTAGCCATATAGAGTATGCTTTATCTGTGTGTTTCTGTAGAGACAGCACTTATTTGGCAGTGAGACAGCCATGAAAGATGCTGTTTACTTAAATGTAGGAGGGAGAAGCCATCTTGCATGAGACCTGTTGCTTTTGTTATGGGGACAGCTGTTGTAGGATGGGGAAGGGCTTTGGATACCAATTCCTCATAAGGCGTCCCTCTCAACCTAAACCTACGTGCATGTTCCCAAAACAACATTCTGTCCTTAATAAAAACAGAGAGAGAAAGAAAGCAGATAGGCTTAATGAAGAGAACAACACAAGCACTTCAACAATAACATATTATGGCTAACTGTAGTTATGTTCTGTTTTGAGTGAATTTATGCTGTATTTAGTGTACATTTTAAGTAAAAAATAAAATATAATCTGTCATTGTAATGGATTATATCATAACACAGGTGTCTTTTGAGTTTTAATTCAATCAAAATAAAGCTGTACAATCAAAGCAAATCTTCTGATGTGTTTGTACCTGACACAAGGCAGTTCAGCGTCTGACTCGTATTGATGGTGTCCTATTTCTCTTTGTTTTATCAGGTCGACGACATGTCCAGACCAGACTGGTTGAGCCCAGAGCTTCCTCCTTGAACAGCGGTGACTGCTTCCTTTTGATCACACCTCATTATTGCTTCATCTGGATTGGAGAATTTGCCAATGTTATTGAGAAGGCCAAAGTGAGTGTCGTTTTCAAAGCACACCATGCTATCATGCAATGTTGTTATTGCTAATTA
>JAUCNO010000082.1:7128578-7167909 GCA_032353835.1 Enteromius viviparus | reverse complement strand
TTATATATATATATATATATATATATATATATATATATATATATACAGTATATATATACATACATACATACATACATACATACACGTATATACATGCACACATACAGAAAGTATATATTTTGTAAATGTTGGCATGTATATCATTTGCATGATATAATTTATATTACATATAAATAGATTTAAAATATAATAAAACATATTTTACAAATTTAAATATAGACATGCGCATGTGTAATTTTACATACATAATAATACACACACACGCATTATGTAAACGAAAACGTTTATTTTGGATCCGATTAATCACCTGACAGCACTTAAAATTATTCAACATTGCCTGGATACTTTGTATTCTAATGTTGTTTGGATTTTTGGATTTGTGACCAGTATCCCTTAGATTTTGTATTTGTGTGTGTGATCATTCATCCATTTTGTTCAGGGCCTCAATGCGATTAACACTTGTGTGTCACCTGCACTGTTAAATCCTTATACTTTAAGATGTATGTGTTCTGTGTTCTCTACAGAAAGCATTGGAAATGACACGAAGTGAATACGAGGCACTACCAGGGTGGAAGCAAGTGAATGTGAAGAAAGCAAAAGGACTGTTTTAAAGGAACTGCTGATTGGGATTGAATCTGAGGAGACCTTCTTGTTCCTTTTATTCAAGAAGGACAAACGCAAGTGAAGATCTACCTGTGTCAAACCACACAGGGAGATGAAAAGGGGCTGGGTGAAGGAGAAAAGACACCAGTGGGCGGGGGTTTAGCAGCCTCTTGTAGCACATTTCTCTCTCATTTTCTCCTGTTTTGATTTTTTCATCAGTAAATTAGCAAGATGTTGAATGTTTTGAGTGCTCCCCCAGCATATTTTCCTCCCATTGTGCTGCATTGCTGTGGACACATAAAGCCAGTCACCGTCCAACATGCACAAGGCAGCCCTCATGCACTGCCCAGCTTTATATATGGACCTAATGAATGACAAATGCCTTGTAGTTATTATCTAGTTGTAAAAAAGCTCACAAGAGCACTTTATGTAAGTACGTTCATACCTGCTCTTATTAATTGCCTCAATATGTGTTTAAACCTTCCAAATAGATGCTTGAACTTGAAAACCCCCAATATATATATATGTATACAGTATGTGTGTGTGTGCATGGGAGAGTGTTTGCGAATCCATACTGTGTGTGTGTGTCTCTTCAAACAGAATTGAATGAAACTGTGGAATAAGAGAAAATCTCTTTCTATTCTGCGTTGTATAGTGCCTTGCCTTCATGTACAGTTTATATAAAGACAGATGCTAGTCTGCATTTTGAAGACACATTTGTGATATAAATAAATAAATAAATGGTGCAAATAAACACTGAATAATGTAGATAATGAAAAGCTTGTCTTGTTTTGATTATACATTGTGAAATTACATTATGGCACACTTTGACCTGCAGCGTGCAAATTGGGAAAGTCAAATTGTATTTGATTTTGTTGTAGTATAAATATAAATTGGCAACCATGTAAATTCCTGTTTGTGGACATTTATAACAACATGCGTTATTTTCAGCTTTAAGTTCATGTTCTCAATTTGCCAATTATCTGGTTATATGGTAGGCTTGTGTCAAATAATAAGCCTATTTCAAAGATATGAAATAAAATCCATCAAACATTATAGCAGCAGAGGGCGCTGTTGCTCCACAAGTGAAAGTGATTAGTATTGCATCATCCCAGAATGTCCTATCATAATGAAAACGGTGTCAAATATGTGAATATACATTTGCGTTATCTCATTATCTCTCTCTTTTATCTATTAATCATTCCTCTAACACAGTACTTATTTTAATAATACCCATGATAAAGGACAAAAAACTACTGAAAGTAGTTTTTTTTAAAAACTGCCGTAAGTCCAATTAGGACACCGGGAGTAGAGGCTTTGAATTTGTCAGGTCAAGTGGGATTTATAAGTCACATGATCCAATCAAAGTCAGGGCTAAAAGTGTTGTATGGCCAAGGAGCCGCTTCCTGTCTGTCTGACTGAGGATTGAGGACATACCTACAATCTCAGACAGCAACTCAAAAAAAACCAAACCTTTAAATAATTACTTAGAGCAGTGGTTTTCAAACTTGTTCCTGGGGACCCACAGCTCTACAGATTTTGCATGTCTCCCTAATTTACACACACACATCAGCTCATTAGGAAAGAGCTCCATGAACTCACTTGAGTGTGTCAGAAAAGGGAGACATGCAAAATGTGCAGAGCTAGTGGGTCCCGAGGACCAGGATTGAAAACCACTGACTTAGAGGATCCTAAATGAGTATTCTGTTGTATGAAGTGCATTTAGTTACTAGACATTTCGGGTGCTTTTTCTCTATTACAACTGACATAGCACCACGGTTTAAAGACAACAGGGCCTGGTTAATCCAGGATCTCATTAACAATACCCATGATCAAGGCAGGCAAATCTGCTTTACCTGGAATGCAATAAACCTCCAGGCAAAGAATCTGATTGGTTGAATGCTAAAAGGTCACTTCGTCTGATTCGTTGGAATGTCGGTTCTGAGTTTCCTATTGGTTGGAAAAGTCGTAGGGTGTGTTGTTGGTGGGTAATAAATGACCTTGACGAAGCTATCGAGCAAAGAGCTGTGGGAATGTAGTGTACTACTTTTATTTTCTCTGCTATGAATCTGCTCGTTTTGCATTGACCTGGAGGTCTCCATCAAGACTGTGAGAAACCGGAACTCACTTTAGAGTGGAACACAACATGAAAATTAAATCGAACTGTTCATATAAAGGCCCATTGAGCAACAGAAACGCACACATCTTTGTATAACTGAGAGCTCTTTCAAATAATGAGAATGAGAGCCGCTGAAGGGTGACTGCACAGAACACTCTTCCCGTCTTCTGCTATTACAGTAGGTCAAGTGAATTGTATCACACTCGTTCAGTACACAAGGAAGGAACCAAAGCGGATTTAAGTTATCTCGTTAGTATCATTGCCTCAGATAAACCGTTTAAACAAAGTGAAGGGCCCTATGTACAAACAAAGCTCAAATCATGTGGATGTTCTCAGCATTTTTGTTGTTAAGGACATGTTTGTTTTAGAAAACAAGCAAGAAAAGGGGTGGTTTTGTACTATATGGTATGGGCTAAAAACTGCAAAAACTTTCCAATACCAAAAAACTCTAAGAACTATAATCACTTTTGGGATTCTCTTTCACTGATATGTATTTTTTAATAAATAAAAATAAATAAATAAAGGAAGACATTAGTATTTTGTGAATAAAAATACACAATTAAAAAAAACTTAATTATAAAATTAGATATTGCTAAGATATTTTAAACACAACATGTTTTTACAATTTTAATAATTGGCTTATATATTTCTTTACACTAAAACCAAAAGAAATTTATTAAAAGGACAAATTCATTTAGTGTTAACTGTTTTTTGTTTTTTTTGTGACTGATACTAATAAAATTTGTACCGAACTCTAAATTAAATAATTAAAATAAATGTATTTATTCAATGTTTGCTTATATTTATTTATTTAGCAATCATTAAAACAAATTCAGTTTGTATTAATTTTTTGTTGTATTTATTTATTTACAATTTTGTCATTTTATTACAATCACAATATTTATATAAAAAATAAATACATAACAAATAAAAAAATTATTTGAATATAAAAATATTCTTTTATGTAGGGCAGTTTTTTCGCTTTTTAATTTACATTTAAATGACAAATTAATTTAGTGTTAACTAACTTTTTTATTTATTTATATTTATTTTTATATAACATTTTCAACATTTAATATATTACTTTATTGGTACGCTTTTGACAGCATTGCTAACGGGCCACGATGTTATTGCTGAACGCCGGCAGGGGGCACGCCGCTCACGGTTCATTATTGCTTCCGTCGGTGTGTGCGTGTGTGTCTTGAACGTGTGTGTGTGAGTGTGTGTCTGTCCGTGTGACTCGTAATATGTGTCAAGAGAGTGAGGTGAGACTTCTCTATGTTGGTGACCGAAGCTGATGTCTTTAACACCAGAGGTCAGAAAGACAGAGATCTGTCGAAGTAACAAGTTTTGATTTGAAACCCGCTCCACGACACCGACACATATGCGAAAGTAGCGGATTTTGTGAATAAAACAAAGATTTGTCAAGGGAACTTCTGTCAAGAGGGGAAGGAAATAAGCCGGACACGTCAGAAGAGGATATTTCTTTTTGGAAATCGTAATATGAAAAAGGACCAGGCCGAGATATTAGGTTTTGTCCCTCAGAAAGAGATCGTCTACAACAAACTTCTCCCGTACGCAGACAAACTAGACCGCGAATCCAATGACATTTTGGCCCAGATTAAAGGGAACTTGGGTCGAGCTGTCCAGCTCCGTGAGTTATGGCCCGGAGTTTTACTTTGGACTCGGAAACTCTCCACGTAAGTACACTAAAGACTCCAAAACAGATTCGCTGTGGGAATTTCGCCTGGTTGGTTAATAAACAGCAGAGAGAGCTGAATGACTCGGGTAGCTTGTAGCCGTTAGCTCGCGAGCTAAAAGCTAAGCGCTACCTGAGTCACTCAGCTGTCCTTGCTCATAATGTAAACACCACCACAGCTATCTGCTAGTACTCCATAATGACCTTTCGCAATATCGAGAGTAATTCACTTCGCTCGGGTTCGCTAGCGTGGCTTCAGTCGGTAAAATGCAGGAAATGCAGTACTGTTGTAAGCTCATTTCTAAGCTAATCAGCTAACGGAGGCTAACATTAGTGCTTGGATAAGCAGCTGCCACATGCATCACTGCAACTAGTGGTTTAGACATGGAGTCCTTAAAAAGACATTTTACTCACACAGCAGTTTCACGCATTTATGTTTTGCTTTATACCTATTTGTTCTATTTAGTATGTTTCTTATTTGCACTTCAAAGTGATTTTGTTGTTTTTTTTGTTAACACCTGCACATGTTATGCATGTTAGACCTTATTTATGGATGGTTTACGTCACAAGGCCTTTTCTGGATAAGATAAAGGGGTTATTGTTCTATTCAAATGCTTTAGTTTTATAATACATTGTTTAATGGCTTACATAAGTTAATGCTGCATAACATTTATATGGCACCACTTAGTTGTTTAGCGTATGACTAGTGGTTTTGACTGCTGCAGAATGTCTGTAGAGTGTGTATTAGACTTGTACTTGACAACATATTTGATTCTCACCTAAACATCAGGGGCCTGTTCCATAAACCAAGATTAGAGTATAGGCCAGGCTTATTAATTTAATTTGTATTAAAATAAGTCAGGCTATCTGCCATAAGCCTGGCTTATTTGGTAAACCTGTTTTATGGAACAGGCCCCAGATTTAATACAACGGTTTTGTATTCATAATGGGCATGCCATCTTGAATTAAATATAATATGTGGTTCAATAAGTGAATCATTTGAGCCAAAAATCAGTGAGGAAGCCAGTACAAAAAGTTTATTCAGATGTAATAATTGTAGCTGAGTGTGTATTTTAAAGGTGTGTGTTTACAAATCAGTGTGTGCGTTTATAGTATATACTATAGTTTATAGTATATTCACATTCTGTTTTTAAGGGTACTACAGCTTAACCGTTGCAGAGGAGACCCTGCTAACATGTTGAGAAAAAAAAAGACTCTCAAATGGGAATTAATCGGAGCTTTTAACATTTCGTTGAATGTTTAAAAAGGCTATATAATCTATTTTGAAGACCCATTTCACTATTTATGCCATGCTAGCCTGACTAGCTGTAGTCACAGCTCTCTCTGTTTATCTTATGATCACATGGTATTCCTGGGTATTCATTAACATTCCTAAATCATGTTGGGCACAACAGTAAAGACCCAAAGAACCAAGATCAAGAAAATAGTTTGCAGTCTCATCAACAGAAGTTAGCTTCTTAAGGATATATACCCTCTTCCAGACAGCCCAAATATGGATCTTCCATCCACAAACGGACCATTCTCTGCTTTACAGAGTGGAAAAGACACATACATATAGCAAAGGTCTACTTCAAGGCTAACTAGCTCACTCCAAGCGTCTTATCAGCATGGCTGGATACATTCGAAGTAAAATACAGACTAGAACTGAATTGACAGTTTATTTTATACGTAAACGTTACAGTTGATTCTTGATTTTCCAGAGCATCATGACCTAAAGGAAGACATAATAAAGACACAAAGCCAGGCTCCGTTTGACTTCAGGGCCTGGTTTGAAGCACACAGTCAATCCACAGAGAGTTCAACATGTGAAATAAATTTATGTAATTTAATGAGTTAAATACTGATTCGTTTTATGATTATAGTAAAAATAAATAAATAGTAGAAAATTAATAAAAGGAAAGATATGGCATCTCTATACAGCATCACTCCATCGTCCCCTTCAGTTCTTATTTGCATATTGTGATGTCACTCACTGATTGGGCAAAAAGAATAACTTTTGCCTGTTATTAAAAAAAATATTATAGGTCTTTAGCCGTTTTAAGGCTAATGAGATGCACAAAGGAAAGAAAACAAAGACGACAGCAACTCATCGCTTCAGTGCGAAGGCCCTAATAAAAGAAAAATGCATTTTGCATGATCCCTCTTATTTTAGTCAAATATTTAGCCTAGCGTTTGGCATATTCTGCAAGATGTATGTTAACTTTTGTGTATTTATTGTGTTCACATGCTCTTACCACTCTGACCTGATGTTTTAAAGGTACCTTCGGCTGTACGGGAGAAAGTTCAGCAAGGAGGACCATGTGCTCTTCATCAAGCTTCTGTACGAGCTGGTCACCATCCCCAAGCTGGACATCAGTATGATGCAGAGCTTTGCACGACTCCTCATCAACTTGCTGAAGTATGCAGAAGTGTCCCCATCAAACACCTGACCATTGCCACACATTTGACATTTTGATAGTAGATTTGTTTTTGGTTAATTAAAATGTTTATTTACATTAATTAATTAATAATTGTTCCAAAAAAAAATACTAATTAAGTTAAAATAGTATAATTCAAAGTTTATTGTTGTTAAATGAGAATGTGCTGTTATTCCCATATGTTTAAAAGACAAGCCCTTGGCTATGATTAATGCATTATTATCATTACTAATGCTAAACTATAATTTACTCACGTTTGAATTATAACTGAATGAATTTCTAATGTTTCTGAGTTCTCTACTTTTTTATGTACAGGAAGAAAGAACTGCTGTCTCGGGATGACTTGGAATTGCCTTGGAGGCCTTTGTACGATCTCTATGAGAGTATCCTGTACTCAAAAACTGAGCATCTCGGTCTTAACTGGTTTCCAAAGTAGGCCTCTTGCACTTTTCATATTTCTGCCTATCTGTGCTGTTATCTCAGTTTGTTGTGAACTATGGAATTAAGTCCAAACAATATCCTCCATATTTTATAATGGCATGACCATGCCCAAACGGACAGCGCTCCCCTGACTTTAAATTGACACTTCATGCACTGATTTAAAGCTCTAGTTAATTTGATTGTGCTTTCAGCTGCTTTACATACCTTATATTTATTATTTATTTATGATTAGTTACACAATATTTAAACCCAATACATTTCCCATGGCAAAATCAGCACATAAATCATGAAATGAAGACCTCAGTTTCTTTGTGGGGCTGTTCATGATGTTTCTGTATGATGAACAGCATATGACATGTGATTCAAGCCAAGGTGAGGTAAAGGAAGTAAAAAATTGTGCGTGCTAGGAACTGCTTCTTGGAAAAGTTCTGCCTAAGATTAAGCTATTTTATCCTCTTATTTTTGTCTTCCCACATTTCAGACCTTTTACCAAGCAATGCAGACACTTGTAACATAACTTTCCCATTTAACACACTCAGTATTCTAAGAAGAACCTATTAAACAATTACAACTGTAAGATTGATATTATTGGTATGTCTAGCATTGGCTTATGCATTTCTCCTTTTCTCACATTCAGTTATCGAGCAGAAGCCTCAACTAAACAAAAAATGCTTAGTATTGTGCGCAAGCGGTAAGCACAGCCCATGTTTTACATGTTGAACTGTACCTTTTCAAGGGCAGCCGCTTATATTTATTTTGCATGTGTCCAAAATGAAAAGCAAATCAACAATCTAAATGAATATCCTACCACAGCTTACACTTGCATTTGTATTTATAATCTTTGTTTCTGTAGTAGCCTAGACGTATCTACTTAATAACATGCTTCATGAACATATCAGGAAATGGTGCATCTTTTAAAGTTTCTAATATTTCATCTTTGTCTGTCAAACACAATTCCTGGATGCTCAGAGGTGTCAGCCAGCTCTTATATTTAGGCTGTGAACTCTCCTGACAAACTGCAACAGCACAATGCCAGAAACAATTGTTGTAAATAAATGTTGAACACCTCCTCCAGGAATGGGGCAGACTCATCGCTGTTCATTTCCTTTATTGATTGTTCTTACAGGTGGGCAAAGGGTTTATATTTTTAAAGAAGTTACTAATCAAAGCTCTGTTTCCCAAAAGCGTATAGAGTACGGTAGCTGTGTTCTGAAGTTCAAAACTGTTATTTTTCTTCATGGTTATTTATTAGTATCCAGATATTAATTACTTTCTATGTATGTGTGTTTGCTGATATAGTCTTATACTGAATCATTACACGCACACATATTATTCTAAGAAAATATATTTTCTAGATATAATCAACAACTTAAAATTCATAATAATGCTTTAACTAAGACCTATCCTATATATATTTATCCTATATATATTTCATGAACCAACTATACTGAAGAAGTGAGCATGCACAGTTACGCTCTATAGGTTGTACATGCCACTTGTACAAACTGCATATTGGATAGTTGACCTAAAAACCCAAAAGAAGATATTTTGAAGGTTAAGAACCATCGGAGCCCAATGACTCAAACGCATAAAAATATCTTTCTTGGTGTTACATTTTTAGCTAGAAAGTCAGATTTAGAATAATGTGAGAGTGATAAAATGATTGAATTTTAAGAGTGAACTGTATCTTTAAGCTTACAGCGCTTTGGGGAAACACAGTATAGTCTGTTGTCGGTCTGCTTCTTTTAGGTCAGACTTTATATGTGGGTCGAATCACTTTGGCTCGCTGTTTTAGAGGGCAAGGTCACCCAACTTTTGCCAATTTTCCCCTTGGGTTCTGGTGTCATTGTGTTCTATTTTAATGTCACCCGAACTGAGAGAGTGCTGAATGTGGAAGGTGTTTGTTTACACTTGTACCAAGAGGAAGATCAACAGCTGCCATGTCTTGCTAAGTTTCGCTGGGACTTATATTTAGAATTTGGGATGTACAAGGCAACATATGCTAATTATTAATCAGTCTGTGGGTTATCTGAACAACGAGTTGACAGACCTGTCTTAAAGAGATACCCCCCCCAGCATTACTAATGATCAGCATTAGTAGACCCCACTCAGATGTGTTTGTAAGGGGGTTTATTTTGTGACCGGATTGACCACATCAGAATGGAACAGAATGCAGCTTGAATAAATCCTATCTTTACACAATATGTAAAACACGCAACATTTATGGTGCAGAATAGTTGAAATGGCACAGAATAAGATATAGAGCACTTCAATACCATTATTTACATTTTTTACAGACCTATATATTTACATTTACAATACATCTAATAAATGGTTTGACCAAATATACATTTTATAGTAAATCACTATCATATTCCTTACAAAAATGCCGTTAGCACTATAGCCAAAAGTCTTTAGGGATAGTTCACCCAAAATTGGTTAATGCATTTCTCGCACTCATGTTGTTCTAATACCAGAGGAATTGCATTTATCTTCGGAACAGTAATTTATATAAATTTGATGAACAACGCAACTATCACGTTAAAGGGCCAGAATGATGGCAAGGACTTTGTTAAAATAATCCATCTGTTCTCAGTGGATAAACCCTAATTTTATGAAGTTATAAGAATACTTTTTGTGCACAGAGAAAACAAAAATAACGGCTTTCTTTCAATCCGGGTCAGTCTTTCAGCTGCCGTTCATGATACACAATTTTTAGTTTTGTTTTCTTTGCACACAAAAAGTAATCTCATAGCTTTATAAAATAACAGGTGAACCACTGATGTCACATTTTAACAATGTCCTTATTTACCTTTTTGGGCCTTGATTGTGTCATTTGCATGAACAATTTCATCCATAAATATCTTAATCTGGGTTATAAATAGGGCTGCACGATTTGGGTAAAATGTGCGATTGCGATTATTAAGGTCAGAATTGCGATTTGTGATGTATAAGTGGTTTGACTCAACTTGCTTGTTAAATGCAAACACAGATTACTAATAATGCTGAAATCTGTATTTCTCAACTGTATTTCTCAGCAACAACAAATTAAAACTAAATTGTACAAAAATAAATAATGGTAACATCTTTACATTACTAAATTAAATTACATTCAATTAACATTAAAATAAAATGTAAAAGTCAAAAGTACAGATAAATTAAAGAAATACCCATTTTTATGTTTTTACATGTTGTCCCAAAACATTTTAGCAGGATGTAACATATACATAGTATATTTCTTTTGTTTTCTCTTGTCCAGTGTGCAAATCATTTTCTCAAATCCCTCTTTTCTAAAAGTGCATTCACACCTGAGGCGACTTGGGCGAATATATCTCGCTATTCGCGTGTAGTTGGACACTTGAACATGTCGAGTTTACACTGGTTTCACACTCACGAGTTAGCAGGGCGTATGATTAAAAAAATCATAATCCACAGCCAGCGGTTTGCACATCTTGGCCAACTTTGACAAGGTAAAATATATAAGTATATATTTAGGAGCAGCTTCCTGATTTGAATTGGCTGTTGATGCAGTGTGAATGTATTCAGCGTTTTCGAGCTCAGTTATAAAAAGGACCTGAGGAGAACCTGATAACCTGGCATGTTGCACTTATGTGCCCAGGCTCTGGTGTTGGGAATCTCTCATTTACACTTTCACAAAACGCACTGTAGTTGGGTTTCTGCTTTGCACGTGGTCTAATCGCATCTATTGCTTCAACCTTAGTTGAACCTAGTCTTTTATACTATATTAATGCGCCTCCTTTCTCTGTCTTTCCCCTTTTCCTCCCTCTAGCTCAGTGGAGAATGTGTTGAAGACACTAGTCAAGAGCTGCAGACTGTAAGTGCTTTCAGTCCTTCGTCATTTACTGATGTGCCTATAAATGATCGACCCCTTTCACAAAAGAATTGCACATTGTGTTAATCAGCTTTCCGTTGTGCTGTTGAAGGAATCATGTAATCAGGTCGTTGTTAGACAAGCCCACAGCTTTCACACTGAGCCGATTACAGCTCTCTTAACACATTGTACTGTTGACCGTTTCATTCATATAACTACCTCTTTTCATCATTTTGCAACAGCTCACGTAACAAATAAACAACCATGCATCAGAGAAAATGACATGTGACTTGGTTCTCAATTCTGTGTGTGTGTGTGTGTGTAGTTATTTCCCTAATTCAGCCACACAGGAGATGCTTGATGAGTGGAGGCCATTGCTGTGCCCGTTTGATGTCACTATGCAGAAGGCCATTGGCTACTTTGAGCTCTTCTTGCCCACCATCATGCCCCCAGAACAGCATGACAAAGGCTTCAAGTAAGACTCTCATGCAATTTAGTAATGAAATAAGAGGGTTGCGATCTAAAATCAATTGCTCAATATTCGTTAAGTGCAGCCAATAAGTCTGACCCAATCTAACAGGAGGATTTGTGCCTATTTTAGGTTATGGTTTGATGAACTAATGGATCTCTGGATTTCAGTGCAAAACCTGCCTGCATGGGAGGGTGTAAGTACTTCTCATTCGTGACTTCATTTGTTAAAGTGCTGAATATTATGTCACCGCTGG
Source organism: Enteromius viviparus (assembly GCA_032353835.1). Taxonomy (NCBI): domain Eukaryota; kingdom Metazoa; phylum Chordata; class Actinopteri; order Cypriniformes; family Cyprinidae; genus Enteromius; species Enteromius viviparus. The sequence continues at coordinate 7,156,052 of JAUCNO010000082.1, read as the reverse complement.
CTTTCTATCCTCTGTTAACTATTGTCTCCTTTGACAGAATTTAATGAATCTTTTTGCACGTCTTGCTAATGACAACATTGGCTATGTCAGCTGGGATCCGTACATTCCCAAGGTACTGTTCTGCTTATATATGCTACTGTTACTGTTTTGTTTTGGGGTTACTTTTTAACTCTTAACAAAGCTGCATTTATTTGATGAAAACTACAGTAAAACCAGTACTTTTCTCAAATATTACTTTTTAAAGTAGCTGTTTTTTTATTTTTTTATATATTATAAAATATAATTCATTCTCTAGTCTTCAGTGTCAAATGATCCTTCAGAAATCATTATAATTTGCTGATTCGGAGCTTATAAATCATTTACTATCATTGCTATGATGCATAATATTTCATCATGATTTGATCAGTAATCAGTAAAGTTCAAGAGCAGCATTTATTTGAAGTCCTCCCTTAATAAAATTATTTCCGAAAAATAACCCCTGACTAGTGTACATGATGATCTAAAGACTGATACTCTGTTGTCTTGCTTCAGATCTTTACCAGGATCTTGCGTAGCTTCAATCTTCCTGTTGGCACCAGCCAAATGATTGTTCCCAGATACTTAACCAACTCCTATGATATCGGTCACGTGGTCCTCTGGATTTCCTCCATGCTTGTAAGTTTCATGAATCACACCTATTTTTATAGGTTAGTTATTAAAGGGTGCATTTATTTACTTTTTTTTTTTCTCTCAGGGCGGCCCACAGAACCAGGCCCAGAAACAGCTTAATGGGCTCTTCAGTAGCATTGCATCTTTCTACCACCCTTCAAACAATGGGCGCTGGCTGGTAAGATGTCCCTTATTAGGAAAAAATATTTTCACTATTTAAAACTATTTAAAGCCCAGTCCTCTCCTCCGGTCATATTTAAAACTATTTAAAGCCCAGTCCTCTCCTCTGGTCAATTCTAGAACTGTCTGTGGTTTGTGTGTTGTCAACCGAGTTTTATGTTTGGTGCAAAAAGGAAATATGCACTGACATATGGTCTTTTGACAGAGTGAGGTCACTTCACATTCCATCTACTGAAACAACACTAACATCTTTCCAGTTACTGACCACCTATCATTCCTAGACATGCATTCTTTTCTTACACTCATGACTCAGTAGAGTACCATACTAGAGATGCGCGGATGAGCTAAAATGTCACCCGAATCTGTCGCTTCAAATAAATTATCTGCCTGCTACCAACCCGTACCTCTGATTTAGATAACCGCACCGGATCATAACATTACAATGATTCTAATTATTAGTTTTGCATGATGATATGATGAATGGATTCATTTTTAACAGTACATTAAGTGACGTTCGATCTGATCTGCCATTCACTGCATGTGCCGCAGCATGTTTCAGGTGCGTTCCAGAATCTCATAGTTTAACAAATACATTTTTTTCGGTCGTGGTGTGATTTGGCACCACTTGGAGGACTGGACAAACTTTGTCGGAGATGTAATGTTAACTTAATACACAACACTACACCAAAGTTGCCTGGAGGATTTCCTCTGAGGGTACGCACACTTTTCAGAATTGTTATTTATTTATTAATGTATTTTAATTAAAAAAAAAAAAATTTGTGATCAAAGCCAATGTTTGATTTTAATTAAACCTTATCAAATCATCATGACGTGCCTAAATTAAAATCTATAGATGTTAAACAGTTCAAGCATATCACGATGTTAGTTTAAATGTTTAACCTATGAATGTGCGCTGTTAGACACACATCTTGACATGAAACGCACTCTGCAGGACTCGGAGGTGCCAGTGTCATCACTTGCATAAACATAAATATATCTATAGAAAGCTTTAAAATACTACTTCAAAACGAAATTAATAAACTGCACAATTGAACAAACTGAACTTATTAATGGTTATAGTTTCTACCTCATGAAAATGCGCATAGCACGACTTTATGTAAATTAATATTCGCGAACAGGCGAACGCACACAAAAATTAAGTTACTGTAACTGTTTGCCTGATTAAAAAATGCGTTTCAAACACTTTTAAAGAATGTAGTAAATATTTCCGTCATTGATTTATTTTTCTCATCCACGCGCGACCCACCCGTAATAATTCAAAATATCAACCACCAGCCCGAACCCTGGAATTTCAGCGCATCACTATACCATACAGTATCATGAGGATAGCTTGCAAATTTAATAATCTCACTTAGTATGGCAACAAAGACATTTTTCTTTAAACTAAAAGTTATTCAAGAATGTTAAATCTTACACATCATGAAAATCTAAATTTTCTAGCTTTTAAGTGCTAAAATCAGGTCCCCCGGTGCATCTACCAATCAAGGAAACGTGAAAAAGATTAACCCAGTAACTTTGTTTTAGTAAGCCTTTTTCTCCAAGCCTCTGAAAAAAATTAGCGCATCTGATCTCACTCCCCTTGTAATGTTGCAAAGGGATCTCATTATAATATTACCACCCTTTAATCTGTAGGTTTCCACCCAAGGTGCTTTCATTTTGATTTTGACAGCGGTGTACCAGTTCAAATGCCACAATGTGAAATTTTGAGCAATGCTAACAGAGCCTCAGAGAGCTGTGGATTTATTGATTCATTTACTCTAGCTTATATTGGTGCTGCCACACAGATGTAGTATAAACGTGTGATTTTATTTTAATTTATTTATATAGTTGACCTTCACAGACATAATTAACCAACTGTTTTTGTAACTCTTGTATTTTAAATTTAAACTTGTGTGTGAATGAGAACTCAGTTTAGTACTCGCATGCCTTTGACAGCAGCTTTCTGTACCTGAATTTCAGATGTGTGCTTCAGAAAAACGTAACACATCAGAAGTTTAAACTTAAATGGTTTAAACCACATGATTTCAGCATGATCAACTTGACCATCAGAATCAAAACAGATGGTTTTGGAAGATACAAACTGTAATGGTGTAGATTTATTCTGGAAAAGGGGGCGGGGAGCAGCATTTAAATGACACTTGGCATTTGCATTTAAAAAGAAAGGGACGAAAATCAGCCTTTTCTACTTCCACTCAAAATAGGCATTTTTAAAATAATATAATTATTGGTATTTGGGGGATTTTGAGGTGACACTTCAGACACATTCTGTGGACACCAGAGACTTATACTACACATTGTTAAAAAGGGCATAATATGTCTTCAATGTAAAAAATTTATAGCTAAATCCTTTTTCATCACAATGAAGTATGTACATACTGATGACATGTTTCCTGGTAGTTGCATATGCATATTGTGTGTATGAATAGATGTTAAATCAATCTGTTATTAAAATACTAATTGTAATGCATGGCAGTTGTTTTTTGTTTTATTATTACTATTCTTTGAAATAATTAAAACATTTTAATTTGGTACCACAGACTTTAGAAACAACTACTTTTTTTTAAATTGCAAAAGCCTATTACATCTTTAAAAAAAAAAAACAAGTTTTACAACGTCCAGTTTTTTTTTTTTTTTTAGTTTCTCTAGCAACCTTATGGTTTATTGTTCTGAAAGCTGTTCCATGTGGTGCTGCTATCTAGTAAGAAGACGCAAACTTTATCTATGCAGTGCTGAGAGAAGGGGACATTCTCTCGTTTGAGAATCCAAAAGCTTAATTGAAAAAAACATGCCAAATGCTGGTTTCATTTGGAAAAAGTTAATAAAAGACTGCTGGCATTTTAGATGTGATTTGTTTTTGTTTTTTTGTCACTGCTATGGGAGGTTCTGCAGAAAACAGGATGAAACTTACAGGATTAATGAGTTTTTAAACTTCATAATTACATTTTTGTTTGCCATCTGCATCAATCATATCTTCATATCGGTGCCGTCTGTCTCTTATTTTCTTCTCTAGATGAAGCTGATGAAGCTTCTACAGCGTCTGCCTGCCAGTGTGGTTCGGCGGCTACATCGGGAGCGCTACAAGAAACCCTGCTGGATCACCCCCGTTCCTGCCAGTCACAGACTCACAGACCAGGATGTAACAGACTTCGTGGAGAGCATGAAGCAGCCGGTACTGATGGCCATGTTCAGCAAGACGGGTAGCATGGATGCAGCTCAGGCCTTGCAGAACCTGGCCCTGATGAGACCAGAGCTGGTCATCCCACCTGTGCTGGAGAAGTGAGTGTGTGGAACTGCTGCATGTAGGTGCTAATATTTTGCACATAGCGCTGACATAGCTTTACAATGACTTCAAAGCCAAACCACCAAAGTGAATTCACCCCACAGTCTTTTTTTAATCTATTCAGATAAATGTGTTAGAGTATGATGATGTACAACTGATTAAATGTGCTTAATTTTGTAGTGTTTAAAACTTATTGAAGATAAATATTAAACAAATTTAATAAACTTATCTTAAATTAAAGTCATGAAGGTTTGACATAGTCCATATACTGACTTCTTTTATTCGCTGTGAGGATTTACAAATCCAATCTTTGTAAATAGGCTTTAAAAGCAGTCATCTTAGAATCCAGCATAAAGCCGGAGCTGGATTTTTTCCCAAAGGAGGAACCAACTAAAAGCTAATGTGTGAATGTGCTGCCCCCTGCAGGACGTATCCTGCTATGGAGACACTGACTGAGCCACACCAGCTTACTGCCACACTCAGCTGCATGATTGGCATGGCCCGCAGTCTTCTCAGCGGTGGCCGACATTATCCTGAAGGTCCTGCGCACGTCCTGCCCCTGCTAATGAGAGCACTGCCTGGTGTTGATCCTAATGACTTCAGCAAATGCATGGTGGGTAAACTGTGAAATAAACGTTAAGAATAAAAAAATTTTTGTTGTTGATCTCTTGACTGTGATAATGATTTTGTTTCTGACTGACTAATAATATAAAATAATATTTGCATATTTTGTTTTTAGATCACGTTCCAGTTCATTGCTACTTTTACTACTCTAGTGCCTTTGGTGGACTGTTCATCAGCCCTCCATGAGAAGAATGATTTGACAGAGGTAAAGAGTTGAAATCTTATGTAAAAGACCCAGTGCATAGATTTTAAATAACTGTGCTTTCTGTATTCTGTCCTGAAATCTTTTATTTGTTGTAGATGGAGAGAGAGTTGTGCTCGGCTTCTGCTGAGTTTGAAGACTTTGTTCTGCAGTTTATGGACAGGTGAGTCATTTAGTGAGATGTGTGTGCCAGGAAAATGTACAATACACTATTGTTGTGGCTTATGCCCTATTTTGTGTGTCTGTAGGTGTTTTGCATTGATTGACAGCAGCACTCTGGAGCAGACACGCGAGGAGACGGAGACAGAGAAAATGACTCATTTAGAGAGTCTGGTGGAGCTGGGCCTTTCATCCACCTTCAGCACTATTCTGACACAGTGCTCCATGGAGATATTCAAGGTTTTTATTACATTTAATAGGATTTTAACTATTAAAATATTTATTATGATTTTTCTTGAATGAAAACAGATTTTTACAGTAAGAAATGTTTTGGACCTTTCTGTTTTCTTTGCCACTTACGAATTAGTTTTTGCTAATATAAATCAAATGCATTTTTAGATAATTGAATTGCAGTCTCAAACTCAATTAAAAACTCAAGCGGTTGCATTTTTGACATTATTGGCTTACATTAATGTGCAGCTCAGTGAATAATCTGAGCTGATAACCTTGTATAACATGTTTAAAAGTTTGGGTTCACTAAGGTTTTTAAAAAAAAAAAAATTTTAATAACCCTTTTCCTGTCAGCGTTTAAAAAAGAAAAAAAAAAGTTGCCAGCCATTTTTGATGATTTTGACCTAAATTTGACACCTTAAAGAATATTTGCTGCTATGTGTATATGAAAGTATCAAAATAAAGAACCAAGCTTTATTGATCCATCCACGACATAACTGGAGACGACATACTGCGTCTGTGAAGGGATCTCTGTCACTGACTAGCCTAACTTCTTCGTGATCAGATTCAAAATAGTCAAAGCACGATCTACATGCATGATCTATATATAATCTATATTCTCTCATATACCCCCAAAAAATGTTAACAGCTGATATCTGTCTATAGGTTGCTCTCGAGAAAGTCTTCAACTTTGCTACCACCAACATCTTTGAGACTCGTGTCGCAGGCAGGATGGTGGCAGACATGTGCAGAGCAGCTGCTAAGGTAATACTTTTCCTTTGCCCATCTTGTGCAGACACACACACACAGCTGTGGAGCCGCATTAATTCAACTGTCCTCTGCTTTGTTTCAGTGTCACCCGGCTGAGTCTCTCAGGCTGTTTGTACCACACTGCTGTAATGCCATTACTCATCTAACTGCCAGTACGTACAAGCACATAAATGAGAGTTTGTGGTATCTCAAGGCTGTCAGCATCCTCAATTGTTTTTTGGTATATTTCAGATGAAGATGTTTCCAATGAGGAAGAACTGGATAAAGAACTGCTTTGGAACCTTCAGCTGCTGTCTGAGGTCAAAATAACACTTTTGACTTTTTAAATAACAACTTGTTTGACTTAAGTTTTTCTGAAGAACTTAAGATGATATGCTGTTATTAATCAAGCAGTTTCAGGTCCCATTGTTTTTCATGTTTTGTTATTTCTGTATAATAAGTCAATGAGAATCAAAATTGTTTGGTTACCAACATTATTTAAAAATTACGTTCCACAGAATAAGTAAAGTCAAACAACTTTGGAGCAACATGAGTATGGGGCTATCCCTAAGTTAAACTCTAAAGTTAGTATCACATGCATTTTCCATGTGGAACTGTAATAAAATCGTTAATTATGAAGTTTTTTTATTTTTTACATAATTTACCTTACATCTGCTTAGACATTAGATGGCAACTGCTGTGTATCTCACATTTCCACACCTTCTTGCTTCAGGTGACTCGAGTGGATGGAGAAAAGCTCCTCCCTTACCGCACACAGCTGGTGCAGACTCTCCAGCTGACCCTGCGTTTGCGCTGTAAGCAGGGCTACACTTTGGCTTGCAACCTGCTGCACCACATCCTGCGTTCCACAGCACTCACTTACCCTACAGACTACTGCAGTGTGCCCGGCGGCTTCAACAAACCCCTGCAAGAGTACTTGCCCATTAAGGTACTGTGAATGTGTTTGGTACATTTGATCAGTGGAGAGTACAGTTTATTATATCATTATTAATCCTATAAGTTCTCACCACCTCCCTTCTTGATGTTTAAACAGGACTGGGGTCGTCCTGGAGACCTTTGGAACCTGGAGATCCAGTGGCACGTGCCCAGCGCAGAGGAGACGGCATTTGTTTTCTATGTTCTGGACCTTCTGCTGCAGCCAGAGCTCCAGCGTCTGCAGAAATACGCACACGGAGAGCAGGAAATGAGCAGGTCAGGTGTCAAAAGTCCAATCTGTGATAGGGGTAATGACAAAAAATATATATATTATTTATATATTTTATATTATATGTGACCCTGGACCACAAAACCAGGCCTAAGTTTGTATGGCATTGTATGGGTCAAAATCGTAAATTTTTCTTTTTTGCCAAAAATCCTTAGGATAGTAAGTAAAGATCATGTTCCATGAAGATATTTTGTCAATGTTTTACTGTAAATATATTAAAACTTAATTTTTGATTAGTAATGCATTGCTAAGATCTTCACTTAAAGCTGATTTTCTCAGCATTTAGATTTTTCTGTACCCTCAGATTCCAGATTTTCATATAGTTGTATTTTAGTCAAATTTTGCCCTACATCAATGGGAAGCATATTTATTCAGCTTTCAGATCATGTATAATTCTCAAATTCTTAAAATTAACACTTATGACTAGTTTTGTTGTCCAGGGTCACATATAAGTCATTATTTTCTTTGATTTTATTGATTTTGCTAATGCTGGCATGTTTCTGAACTTCAAACAGAGATGATGTTCTTCAGAGTCTGTGTATAGTCCAGCACTGTCTGCTGGGAGCTGGGAGCATGCTCCCCCCTCTCGATGGACCCACTGTCACCGGCCTGTAAGTCCTACAACTTACAGTGTTATACAGTAAAGTTTGCTCTAAGCAGCGGATCTGTGAAGGGACACACAGCGTTGATTAAATTGTATTTCTTTTTTAAAAAGGATTTAATGCTTATATTAATCAAGGAAACATTAAATTGCTAAAAATGATAATACAAATGTTTATAATATAAGAAAACTTTTAATTTCATATAAATTATTTCTATTCATGGTATCCACAGAAACATTAAACGGAACAACAGCTTTCTACATTCATATTAAAAAAAAAAACCTAAAAGCTTTGCATTGTAGTTAAAAAAAAATTTTTCATTCTCCTTTGTGCAGAGTACCCAGCATGGTTAGTTTGGAGGAAACAAAACTGTACATTGGTGTTGACTATGGTAAGCCAAAACTTGAGAAACTCATGAAACCTGTTGTAATGACTGTCTAGTTAGAACAAGCTGTTGTGCATCATGATGATAGAATAGGATATCAGCTTCTCAGTAAGACATTACTGATCTTTCCAGATGAGTCCAGAGAGAACTACCGTGAGACCACCTGTAAAGTGATGAGACAGTTGCTTCGTAAGTGATCCTCATTTAGAACACCTTCCAGCACACAAACTTTATTTACTTAATCTACATTACCCACAATTCCTAACACAAGCATCTTCTAATTCTCGTCCTTAGATCACATTCTGGAACACTCAGAGGATGACACCAAATCCCTTTTCGCCATTATCAAGGTAAGTGTGCACAGTAGATATTTGTGCAAAATGTAATTAATCATTGTTCATTAAGTATTGGATCATAAAGCAGTTATCAAATGCTTTGTGATTTATCAGTTGTTTGTCTCCCTCAGATCATCAGTGACTTGATGCACTTCAGAGGTTCCCACAAACATGAGTTTGACTCTCGCTGGAAGAGTTTCACCTTGGTGAAGAAGTCTATGGAGAACAGGGTGTGTAGTCGGGCCGGTGAAATCTCCTGTGCCGTTCATTTGAAATGTGTAATTGTCTTATGCTTCATCCTTTTCTCTCCAGCTTCATGGGAAGAAAAAGCACATCAGAGCTCTTCTGATTGACCGAGTTCTTCTTCAGCATGAGGTAGGAGCCAATGTTAATAACCTGGCATAGGGACTTAGCATATAATAGATATTGTAGAGCCCTCACAATATCACATTTTCACTACATGATTTTCATAGCCAAAAGAATTCACACGATTAGAACAATCTTGTTGTGATATCTGTAAAACGTCTTTAAATATTAGATTAGTGTCAGTAATACCAGTATGAAAACACGCCAAGTAGGAAGTGAAACAATTTTTTTCTGCTCACCACATTTAGATGCGAAAGTTGCTGGTCGAGGGCTGTGAATATAAGTCTGTTCATCAGGACCTATTGAGGGACCTTTTGCGTCTTTCTACCAGCACTTACAGCCAGGTTCTACGTTCATCGAATTTGACAAAAATATAATCCCTTGTGTTTTATATGTTCTCCTGAATGCCCACTGTTTTTGCTTTCAGGTCCGCAGCAAGGCCCAAAATGTGTTGTTCACAGCTTTGGGCACCTATAATTTCTGCTGCCGAGACATTACTCCACGTGTCCTGGAACTACTGAAACCCACACAAACTGATGTCACCCAGCAACAGTTCAAGGTCTGTAGTCTAAAATGTTCACTTTTAATTTGTCTTTAATTAAATGATTTAATAATATTGTCTTTTTGATCATATTCTAAATTTAGGGGGCGCTCTACTGCTTGCTTGGGAACCATTGCGGAGTGTGCCTTGCTAATCTACATGACTGGGATTGCATCGCTCAGACATGGCCTGCCATAGTCCGCTCAGGCCTCAGCTCAGCTATGTCTCTAGAGAAGCCCTCCATTGTCAGACTCTTCGATGACCTCGCAGACAAGGTCCACCGGCAGTACGAGACCATCGGCATCGATTTTACAGTGAGCAGCAATGCCTGTTTCTATATTTTGTATATAAAGTTTGGCATAACGTGGCTTATACATTTATTGTGTTTGGTGATTATTCACAAGGGAAATCCAGTCATTTCAGTAGGACTCCAGATATTCTGGACTTTAACGATTTTCCCAACAGGTTTGATGTTGAACATTTTTTTAAATGGATTTGGTTCTTTATCACATTTTGCAGACAGCAGCTTTTTTTGGTGGCCGCACCTTTAATGGGCATTACCAAGTTTTGACCTTTAATTTACATAACAGCTGCGTTTGGGTGCCTGAAAATGCAACGTTCTAAAAACAAGTCTCAAAGTGCACGTTTTTGAAAAATGTGATGTCATCAGCTCTATGTAAATTACACAAATGTGTTTGAGAATACAGTGATGTCTTGGACATGCATATTATGTTTCTTTACAAAGTGACGGGGCATGTATAATACAGCATTTCTTATCCATACCATGGGTCTGTGTGAAAGAGAATTGAACACTTTTTTGGGGGGGATTTCATTGTCTTGTAAAGATTCTCTTAGGTGGAAAATAGCATCTACCTTGTGTTGTTTAACTCATATTTTCCTGGATGTATCTTTAGGTACCTGAGAGTGCAGTTTTGCTGGGCCAGAGCATCACCAGTTCAAGTCAGCCCAATCCACACATTGACCCTCCCTCACAACAGGAGCTGGAGCAGGGGTTGGCGCTTCAACAAGACAAAAACCAGGATGCAGTGCAGTAAGTGCTGTAAATGTACACAGGCACAACATTTAATACTTCTTTTTAATAAATCTTTGCTGTGTTTCCTTTTTTAGGAAATATGAAAATCTTGTGAAAGACCTGTTAGAATGTCTGGATGACAGGGACCTGTAAGTATTAAACAGATGTGTAAAAGTGCTATGCTGGACACATAAAAACCCTGTTTAATTTGGGAATATGTTATTGTGTGTCGTCAGGCCTTGGAAGTTTGAGCACATTGCTATTGGTTTCCTGTCTCTACTGCTAAGAGATGACTATCCCCTCCCGGCCCCGGCAGTGCACTTCTTTGTACAGAGCCTCAACCATGATGCACTTGTTGTTCGCAAGGTTTGAGAATGCTTTTTTTTGTTAGCTTTGCATAAATCTGTGTCAGGGATTGCTGGGGTTTAGCACCATACACTTGGGTAGAAATATCTGTTACTAATAAAAACCTTTATTAGCTAGTGTGTCAACCTGTGGGGTCAAAATTTTAAAAGAGGTTATACTACTAAAGGCAGCATTTATGAAATACAAATATAGAAAAACAGTATTATTGTACAATCTATTATAAAGTATTACAATTTAAAAAATGTTTTATTGTGATCTGTTTTTAAAAAGCAATGCAAAATGTCCATAATAGAAATCTTATAATATTATCAATATCTTTACTGTCACTTTTAATTAATTTAATGCTTCCTTCTTGACTCAAGTTTTAAACAGTATTATATATGCACTTAGTCTGTTACATGTTTAAAAAATGTGTGTATTATTGTTTTGCTTCCATTAACTGCTGATATAGATGGCGATTGCTGCAATGGCAGGCATACTGAAACAGCTGAAGAGACAGCGCAAGAAAATACCTGTTAGCCCCTGTAATATAAGTGAGTAAACAACTAAGTACAAGCAAATAAATAGTACAATTGAATAAAGAGATGATTAAATTACTCTTCCCATCCATCTGTTGGTCCATCTGTAAGATCTCAGTATATGTGGAAGCAGATAATTACACATGTGGTGCCTTGCAGGTGGGGTAACTGAGCCGGAGGGGCTGGTGGCAGGAGACAGGCTCGGGAATGACTGGCTGCAGTACCACGGTGACAGCCTGCCGAGCACCCAGCAGGATTGGGACAATTTCTGCTTTATAGAGAAGACACACTGGGGCTACTACTGCTGGCCAAAGTAAAAGCTCTCAGCCTCTGATCACTGTGTGATTCACTCCAAATCTCTGCTTCTAGTCATTTTCCTCACTCTCTCCATTTCTCTGTTTATAGGGAGTTGATGGTATATGCCCCAGCAGCAGAGCAGCCCAAGGATCTTTCCGCTGAGAACATGAATGAGGTAAACATGGACTGACTGCTTTAGATTTTGTACTACTGCCAAATTTGACAGTATGTATACTAAACATGATTTTCTTACAGAGAGAGCGCATCATCTGTGACCATTTCTCAAACCCCGTGTTCATCAAACAGCTTATTGAGTTCCTGTCTCTTGAGGACCGAAAGGGCAAAGACAAGTTCAATCCTCGTCGCTTCTGTCTTTTCAAGGTACCAATATTTACAAGCCTGTAATAATGGTAAAGGAGATAGCTTAGAATTACTCTCACACGTTGGATGAAATTTAATTGACAGTCCAGTTCTATTGTGTGTTGAATATTTAGTATATTGATTGTGGCTCATGTATCACAATATTTATCATACCTGCCTATCATTGAAAGCATCTTGAATAGCCTTGATATAAGCTGTAGAAATATATTTAGATGTTCCTGTGCATCTTGTTAACAAGTCACTGTCCTGGACATTTGCTTACAGTGTCCTCTGCACCAGGCTGCATACAAAACTCTCAGATGCAGAGAGGATATTAAGATATGCTCAATCCTCCATAATTCCCCAAACTTCTATTTTTGGGAGAAAACCTTAAAGTTGCATTTATTGGATCATTATCATCCTGTTAATGTTCACTGATTCCAGCAGTTGTTGTTTTTTTTATAGTTTCCCCAGCTGTAATTCCCAAACCGAGAGATTGCACAGATTGTGAGGACGTATTCAATAAATGACTTGTGGAGAGCAGTAAATACAATTGTGCTCCCAGCCACATCTACCTCCGCAAATCTCTGCATTTTAACCAGCTCATAAACCTGCCTTGCTCACCTGCCATAGGAATTTATTACAAAATACAGATGGCTTGCTTTCTCATTCAACACCCACAGGGACTCTTTCGGAACTACAGTGATGCCTTCCTACCTGTCTTAAAGCCTCATATGGAGCGGCTGGCAAATGACTCCCACGAGAGCACCCAGCGCTGTGTGGCTGAGATCATTGCAGGACTCGTTAGAGGCAGCAAACACTGGAGCTTCAGCAAGGTGAGCACCGCTGCAGGCATGAGGGACACATTTAAAATTAGGAAGCAGCTGAGATGTCTGAACCCCCTTTTACTTTCACACAGGTGGAGGCATTATGGAAATTCCTGATTCCTTTGATGCGCACAGCACTGTCCAATATTACTGTCGAGACCTATGCTGACTGGGGTACCTGTGTGGCAACTGCTTGTGTATGTTATAGATCTTTTCTTTGTTAAATTGTATGTCACATAATCCATGAATGTCTGCTTGAAAACCAACAGTAAATGGGCATTACCACATCATAAATAGTTAAAATTAATATTAAGATTTACAAATATCCAAATTAATATTTAAAGGGATAGTGCACCCAAAAATGAGAATTCTGTTATTGATCATTAATCTAAAAAAACATTAAACAGCTCAACCGCATTCGTGCACAAACATTTCTTCTAATCAAATTAGAATGATTTCTGAAGAATCGTGTCACTGAAAACTGTCCTCCAAAGCATTTTTCCCAGCAGCTAGCATATTTTTTCAGTTGTTCTCAACTGAAGCGCTACATTTTTAAAATTTATTTTGTATTTTTTTTAAATGCCAGGAGTGTGCAGAGCGCTGAGCTTTCAGGCTTTTTTTTTTCTTCTCTGGGCCGAGAGTTGAAGAATGTTCAACTTTGGATAAGATGCTATGCTCATCACTGTCACTTTCTAGTCAGCAAACCAATCACAGTAGAGGAAGGGCGGGTCTACTGACTGTACTATGGCTAAAAACAACATTGCAGTTAAAATTGCTAGTCTCAGAATATTTATTTTTTTTAACTACATGGATTTGCTGGGCTACCATAATATTGTTCTGAAATGCAATGTTTGGAGAAACTTGTCATTCACATCCCGTCTGCCATTACTTCAGTGGATATTTCACATCATAGCAACCACAATGTGCATTCAAGCGCTCACAACTGAGCCCCTAGCATTTTCAGCTGGCAAAAAAATGCTTTGGTGGACACCTGGCCTAATGCTTGTTGGTAATTTAGCTTTGCCATAACAGGAATAAATATTTTAAATGTACAGTACTGTGCAAAAGTCTTAAGCCACTAGTATTTTCACCAACAAAAATGTTTTTAAGTTGGGTATTTCTATCTGTGCTGTAGTGTGTCAGTTGGATATATCAGTTTACATTTCCAAACATTATTTTTGTCATTTATTATAATAATGCAGTGAGATTTTTGTCTGCACAAGGAGTCTGACAACAGACAGTGCTCCACACAGAGATCTGATCTGATCATCAGCAAGTCTGTCTGGAATGACATGAAGTTACAGAACAAACTGAGACAGACTCAATCCAGAAGAACTGTGGCAAAGTCTCCAAGATAGTTCAAGAAAACCTACCTGCAAAGCTAGAGTACTCTAAGTTTTAGACACTCGTGTAAAAATGCTGTTAAACTAGGGTGCTTTCATAAACAATGCCATAAATAGATTTCATTTATCAATTAACTTCTATTAACTAAATCAGAGAAATATTTGGTATAACAGCTTCTGTTCCGAGGTACACTTGCCCATAGTTTTTCAGGTAGGTTTTTTACAGAAATGTAAACTGATATTTCAGACATGCTACCACAAAAGATAGAAATAACCGACTTAAAATCTTTTTTTTTCTGCACAGTACTGTATATAAAATAAGAAAATGACCTTTTTATTTGATATATTTCACTATTACTGTTTTCTGTGTGGAACATGAGAAACTATCAAAAATATTAGCAGCTGTAATTTATTTCAAACATTTGGTCAGTATGTGAAACTATGAGAATTACTAACTGTAGATGTTTGATATTTTCAGGAGAGCCGAGATCCACGAAAGCTCCACTGGCTTCTTGAGATGCTGATGGAGTGTCCTCTCAGCGGGGAAGGTGGATCGTTTGTAGATGCCTGGTGAGTACATTTTGCGTTTATCTTTTTGGCAAATTCAGAAACCATTCAGACTTTGCATATTTAATCATTTTATATTTGAGAGATTAATTATTTCTTTCTATATCTATAGCCACCTGTATGTGCTGCAGGGTGGTCTTGCACAGCAGGAGTGGAGGGTCCCAGAGCTGTTACACAGATTGCTGAGTTACCTGGAGCCCAAACTGACTCAGGTTTATAAGAATGTGAGAGAGCGTATCGGCAGGTGTGTGTGCAGTCGGGGTCAAAACGGTCATTGTAGTCTAAAAATACACCCACAGTTCTCTTGTCATTTTGTCTGTCTTGTCATACCTTCTCTTGCAGTGTGCTGACGTACATTTTCATGATTGACGTTACCCTGCCACACACTCAGCCTACTAAGTCACCACACATTGCTGAGTTTACCGAAAGGATCTTGTCTCAGCTGAAGCCCCTGATTGAGGGAGATGAGGAGATCCAGAACCACGTGGTGGAGGAGAACGGAGTGGGGGAGCAGGACGAGAGGACCCAGGCCATCAAACTCCTCAAAACTGTTCTGAAGTGGCTGATGGCCAGTGCGGGGCGCTCCTTCTCTACTCCAGTACCTCAGCAACTACAGCTGCTGCCCCTGCTCTTCAAGGTCTTGCTTTTGGTCTCTCTTTCTCTATCTTAGCGAATGCTCTTTGTATCTCATTCTTTATACATTTGTGTGGAGTGCTCTTAAGTGGACTGCTGACTTCCACTCAGTGCCTGTTTTTCTCCATCTGTAGATCGCTCCCGTAGAAAATGATGACAGCTATGATGAGCTGAAGAGGGATGCAAAAACTTGCCTGTCTCTTATGTCTCAGGGGCTCCTCTATCCTGAGCAGATCCCTATGGTACTGAATGTGTTACATGAGGTGAGGCTCAGACATGCTAGACACGACCCCACAAATCAGGACATTTGACCTTGACTAGGTCTTTTTTTAAGAGCTTTATAGTTAAGTGAAGCTAAAACTATTAAAAACTGTTGCCAGTAATTAAAATCATGTTGAAATAAAAATTTTAAATATTATTTATATTAATATTATTAACTAACTGTAATAGGTGAGGTGTAATTGAAGTACTAAAATTACTGAAAGTGAAAAATTAAAGCAATATATAGAAATATATTAAAACAACTTATTGAGTGACTAATCTACTGATGAAAATAGGTGTTATTGGACTTTTAACTATTTATACAAATATTTTTGTTTAGTGTTGCATACATGTTTGACATGTCAATATATATGTGTAGATTTTCTTTTTGTTTTCACCATTATTGCCCAATCATAAGATTCTTGTGACTTTTTTCAGATTGCTGGCAGCAGCTCTTGGCATGCACGATTCTCCGTGCTAACGTACCTTCAGATAATGGTGTTCTATAACCTGTTCACCATACTGAGCAATGAACAGGCTGTTCAGGACGTGAGAGCACTGGTCATCAGGCTACTGGAGGATGAGCAGCTGGAGGTAGCTTTCAGGCCCCACTGGCATCCTGGCATCATCATTTATTCACTTTTATGCAGACTTGTTCATTAAACCTTCATCCCTTTGCATCTCTGTGCCTTAGGTGAGAGAGATGGCTGCCACCACTCTAAGCGGCTTCCTGCAGTGTAACTTCTTGGCAATGGATGCCTCCATGCAGACTCAATTTGAGGCTCTATGCAAAACAAGATTACCCAAAAAGAGGAAGAGAGGCTCTGTGGTGGACACTATTCCTTCAGTCGGTATGATCACGCTTTAATCACATGCAGTTCTGTGCTGTTTGTATCAGAGCCAGGGCACAGTGCTAACATTTAATGCCTGCACAATTTTAGAACCAAAGTCATTTCAGTTCAAGTCTGGTCTGAATCAAGTCACATTACCTCTCTGTAATTATTCTGCCATGAAAAGGCATGAAATGCCTGTAAATAAATAAAGTGTATATTTTTATTAATAATAAAAAAATAGCTATAATGTAATAACAAAATAGTTTATGTGCATATTTTCCATTTTTTCACACAATACATCCACTTGACAAGCAAAACTCATAAATTGCAGTGGTTTTTGTTGTTTTTAATTTTGCTGCTCTGGTAAATTAATCTTGTTTTAATGATATTTAGAATATTGACTGGAAAACAAAAGAAGAATAAGAATAAATTTAAGAATAAATTAAATCATTGATTAAAAAAAAAAAAAAAAAGGAACCTTGTAATATCTAATATATATATTATTTAAAGGGATATTCAGATACTTTTATTGAGAAAAAAAAAAACAATAATTTAGCTGTCATTGACCCATGTTTGTCTATTCTCAGATCTGGTACGGCGTCATGCCGGAGTGCTGGGACTCAGTGCTTGCATCTTATCCAGCCCTTATGATGTCCCAACCTGGATGCCTCAGCTCCTCATGGACCTCAGCGCACACCTCAACGACACGCAGCCTATTGAGGTACACCGGTCACATCACAACAAACACAATTGCTTTCTGTCTCCCCCTTGTGCTCTTCGCTCTTAGAGCCCATTAAATCTAACAAAAATCAATACAAGCCTCTCTCTGTCTGATTTAGATGACCGTGAAAAAGACTCTGTCTAATTTCCGCCGTACTCATCACGACAACTGGCTGGAGCACAAGCAGCAGTTCACAGACGACCAGCTCGTGGTGCTCACAGACCTTCTCGTGTCACCCTGCTACTATGCATAGACAGGTACGTTACAAAGACATGTTTAAAGGAAAAATTTGACACGTTTGTTTCTTTCGACACATTTCGAGAAGTTTAGCATTGCATTGAATAGGTGCCGTCTGGAAAAGAGTCCTAACTGATTTTTGTGATGTTTTTATTTGCTGCTTGAACTCTCATTCTGACACCAATCCGTTTAGTCTGTAAACTCTGCTTAATTGCATGATTGTGACCTTTATCTCTTTTTTTTTCAGGTTGTGACAATGTTGCTGCAGATTATATATATATATATATTTCTCAAATAAAATATCTTATGCATTCATGAGGGTGGGATTAGAGGTCACAGATGCTCAGGATCTCAGCATCTTACAGCAGAACCTCTCGAACCCAGACCCAGGAACCCACTAAACCACGAGCACATGATATGAGGAGGGCAGGAGGCACATATAGGCATGAAGGAGTGATTTAACGACCTAGACATATACTCAGTACGTACTGTTCGTATGTATATATCTAGCCCATATTTTTGCATTTCAACTATACTTAATATTTAAGGTTTACCAGTGCAGGAATGTACGGCCTGCAGTCTGTAATATTATTGTACAGATAGAATTTTTTTTCCCCTCTATAATTCTGTGTGTTGAGATGAGGAGTGTGACAAAGGACAGAATGCCTATAGATCGCCCAATAAATCCAACTCCAAAGCCCCCAGTGATGCTCCCTGGCAAGGTTCTCTGTGATCTCTGAGCACGTGAAGATAGTCCAACGACTGAATCGGGTATGTTTAGAATTCGAAACCACTGGAAGAGTTTTCTTCCTTGAGTATTTTGTTTTCAGTAAACATTTTACAGCTAGCAGCATGTGATTTATTTGGTAAAGTGAGGTTTATGGTATGCCAGCATCGTTTCAACCTAAACCTCCAGTTATCTGATGTTGACAGGCACCTCTTTGTGTTGGCGATGGTTGCTCGACGCATCAGAAACTTGATTAATATATTCGGGCTGAGCCCTCGTTATCTATCATCACATGAGGACGCAAGTCCGAATACTGTGATGTTATTGTGGTATGTGTCATTGTCCTGTAGCGCTCTGCTCACATGCCATCATAACAGGGTTTCGTTTTGTGTCCTTTGTGTATTTATGTGTATGTATGCATTTGATGTACTGTACATATGCATTTATCTATGCATAAACGAGTGACACGTCACCTAGCGAGAGCAGCCAGGCCCGGGTTCAGTATGGGAGTTTGTGGAAAGCGGCGGGATACATGTGCATGTTTGTTTGAGTGTGCATGTTTGTAGTTTGATCGTGTTTTAAGCCATTTCTTACCGGCATGTGACAGAATCCAGGATCGATTTTTCTTCTTTTTTTCCCCCTGTCACTCTTTTCTCCAGCCTGAGTACAGAAACACTTTAGATTGTCGATTGAATCACACTCAGCGTCAGGAAGGGCTTCAGGTTCTACTATGGTTAGCTTTGTTTTACATTTGGAAGTGTACATAACAGAAAACTGATTTAGCTTAGTGCCAAAACTGCAGTGATTTTTCTCTATTTTTTAGATGTTTTGCTTTGTTTTACTCTGAAGGCCAATAAATGTATTGTTTTTAACAAATTAAAACACAAGGCCTCTTTTTGTTCGTTCGTTTTCCCCACAATGCTGCATTTTTTTAATTATTAGGATCTGGGTCTCACAATAAATATGCAATCATCATTATTAGCAAATAACATTGGTGAACTCAACAAAGATCTTGTCCACAAAATATTGTAAATACAATAGACTTGTGCTAGAATGGAGTTGAAAGAATTCGGACATATTTTTTAAACAACAATTGATAAATTCCGAATAGAAATATATAAACTCAAAGCTTTGCTTGGGTGAATCGGAGATGGATAGATTGATAATTATAACTAAAATTATCATTTAAGAAATGACATTAAACTGAAACAATATTTTATTAAGTACAATGTTAGTGTTGGAAATGAAACTCTAAATAAAATGTTTTACAATGGAAAATAAATAAAGGGTTCAGTTACATATTTATTTTATTCAGTTTTGGGGGACTAAAACATGTTTATGTGAGCAAGAATCACCAAGATTAGGATGGTAAGAAACTTTAGGAATAAATGGGAAATGGCTTTATAACACATTCAAGTATCCGGAGTAAAACGAACCAGCCTCTGAAAAATAAATTGTCCTTTCAATATTATTATTACATTTTCATGGACGTAACAATGTTATGTGCAATATGCTGGAATCCTTTTAAGTTCTTGATTCGTATCTCAAGGTTTTAATGCGAGACAAATGATGTGAAATGTCACATCGTAAATCAAGTGCAGATTCAGTAGAATCCCATATATTAAATAATGCTATTTAAAAACATAACAGTGGTTTAAGTTCTGCTTATTTAACGCTTTATCAGGTAATCCCTTTTAGCATGCATATAACAATCTGTATACGAGGACCAAAAAATGGACTAAATTCCTGAGTTTTTCAGAAGATTAAGGACAAAGCAGACTATAGCTGATCACTGCATCTCCTGCTTCTGCAGCTCCTTCACAAGACGCTCTAAAGAGAACAGGTGATCATCTAAGTCTTCAGGTATTAACTGCCTGAGGGCTTCGGCGAGCTCAAACAGGTAATCTGTATTCTTGCCACTGGGGCCTACAGACTTCACAATCTGCTGAGCAATTGTCTCCAAAGGTGCTGGGCCAAGGTAATTTGGGTTGTCACAGGAGCCGATGTACAGCAATGTGTCCCGCATTGCTTGGTGTTCTTCATCTTTGGGATAAAAGGTAACAGTGATCACCCCATAGCCGCCTTTCTCTCTGTAGTCGAGGTACTCTTTCACTTCCTGTTCTCGGCCTGATGGCAATTTATAAGCAACGCCCCATACACAGCCCTAACAGCAAATAGAGTGGACCAATCGGAAAAATAATTAGTTGAATTATTCACTTTTGTTATGCATGTAGCATAAAATAAAAATTAAAAAAGTTTTAAAATGTGTAAATCTCATTCTATCGCTACATGATATATCACAAATATAATTTAAAATATGGCACTTTCTGTTATTATTGTACACAACAGGGTCTGAAACACCTTTTTAAAGTACAAAAATATTAAAGTGAATTAAATTAATATAATTACAAATATTAAAGTGAATTACAAATAATTGTATAAAAACTAATGTGTGTTCATTTAAGGTGGAATGTAGACATTTGATTTATTTCAAACTAGCTAAATGTCAAACAAGGTTAATTATGTTTAATGATAATATTTTAGTGGAATAATACACGCTGTATACTGCATCACCGTTATAAAGCTGGATACAGACATTTTATGTTCAGAACTAAAATATTTAACATTCATGCAAGGTTAATTGTTAGATAATTTATTAAAAAATAAAATATACTGATACTATAAAAATACTACATAATCATAATTTTAAGATGGAACAGAAATTTGATGTTTAATACTAGCTATAACATATTATTTGTATATATTTGATAATTATTATTTATACTAATTTCATACTAGGTAATTATTTAATATAAATGACTAATACATTTATAACAGTTTATTAAAAAAAATATATATATATATATATATTTTTTAACAAAGTTCCTTCCATGTTTTGAAGGGGGGTTACATTGGAACACAAAGGTGCCGAATTCGAGGAACGTATTGTGCCATATAACGTTATCGGCTTTGTTTTGGTAAGAATCTTACCAATCGAGCAGTATTTAATAGGTTGACAGTCATTACCTCAGAGTCCTCTATTAATGTCACCACTCGCCCAGGCTGAAATAGAATCAATAAGAAGTGTTAATCGTACTGCTCTGTCATCCTGAAAGGTCACTATGACTGGGCACCTGCTGTTCATAAACTCCTAACGTTATAGCTTTGATCGAGAATAACTGGGTTCATACCTTTCCAGGCACCCCGCGATGATCCGTACTTCCCTGCCAGAATCTGCGACTGAAACCTTTGACGAAACCCACTCGTTTCTCCTCGTACGGAAAGTCAACTTTCCAAATCAAAGAGCCGTAACCAAAAACCCACATGCTTCCTGCTGACAGCTCACCGTGTGTCTGAACACATACTCCACTTATTAATCGATGGACGGGATTGTTTAGGGCTTGTGGACCGCTGACGAGTGTGGTTACGTATGTTGACACCGTTGGCATATGTGTGGACAGCACAGTAATTAGTAAAGAGTAAAAAAGAAAGTCGCAATGTTAAATTAATGTTACTTGCCAAAGGCAGTTACAGATCTAGCCGAAAATATCTGGCATCAAGTCTCACATCCGTTGCCTTTTGATTTACAAGGTGCCATACACACCGCGCGGTACTGTTTATATATGCTTTTGCTACAAAATAATATACATATGGTTTTAAAAACCGTACAGCATTAGTTGTATGTATGAACAGCGCACCGGTAGAGCTTATATTTCAAAATAAAAGTCAACTGTTCTGAAAATTAACATTTAAAAAATAATACCATGATAACCAGACTACCCACGATTACATTTGAAATAATAATATTAATAAATAAATAAACATACAACATGATAACCAGCCTAACCACTAGTATATTATCAATTATTATATTACTGTAGTGATTTACAGAATATTTGCTGTAATAACTGTAGTGGTAAAGGCATTCTAAGAAAGTACAATCGTTTAATTAATTAATTATTGTTATTTTATTTTTGAAGTAAGTTACATCTGAGCTGAGCATTAAATATAATCGCATTAAAATATTTTATTTATTTCGTATTTCCATGTAGATCACACTTTAAAATGATATATTTTACGTTTTAATCGACAAGCAATGCTTTATATCACGTTTGTTATGTATACGTTTGCTGTCACGTATCTTGCTGTCTTACGTCATGTAATTATATCTAGTTAAAGATCTAAATAAAGAATTATGAACAAAAATGACTAGACTAAGTTATGACTACGACAATTATTTATTGAATAATATATCCGTATGTTGACATGGTTTCCGTTTAGCGGGTGAATCAACTGAAAATATGTCAAATAAAATAGTGGACTTGTTTTTATGGTGGTGGTATTGTTATTTTTATTTCCTTTTATTTTTATGGACGGAACTAAACATTACACACATGTGTTCTAGCCGGAGATCTGAATCAGCCAATCAGAAAACAGCACCGCCGGAAATGTCCCTAAATATAATCTTGTCCTGAAGCGAATGCAATGTAAATTCTGTCGTCACTTTTTTTCACGTGTAACGTTATACAGATATTTTAGGACCGCGAAATGGTTTTCTTGTTGTTGTGTTGTGGATATATTAAAGATCCAAAAGTGGGAAAGCCGAACTAGATTACTAGACGAGTAACTATCTAAAAGTGGCACAGCACAGTAACGTTACAGATGTTAACTCAAAGCACCGTTATCTGTCCAGCTTGTCATAATTATTGGTGTGAATTTGACCTGGGTGTGCATTATAGAGGTTTAACCTGTGGCACGTCAGTATAAGTCGGGTGTAATTTAAGACCAGAAGCTGTAAACTTGAACTCAGTCGCTGTCACAGTGTGCAAGTCAGAGAACACGAACTCTTTCAGTAATGTTTGAGGGATAGTGTTGTGTTTTTAAACTGAGAATAAAAAAGATGGACTTCACGGAGTGCTATGGAGACACCTGCTCAGCCGTCGCGCTGGCAGCCCGGGAGGGGAAAAGTCGACGGGTGCAGAAACTCATCCAGAAAGGCTTCGCGGTGGATGTGAAAGATAACCGCGGCTGGAACGCCCTGCATGAGGCTGCGGCGGCTGGATCAGCGGAATGTGTGCGGCTTCTCCTCCCTGCAGCCGGTAACAGCTTCAGATGGGGGTTTAGCTGCTTTGAAGGCGTGGAAAATTACATAAAGTGACCTGATAGGAACGGATAGTTCACATAGAAATGCAAATTCGGGCATTTAAGATACTTTACCTCATGTCGTTCCGATCCTGTACGATTTTAAGTACAGCACAAAAAGACAAAATATTCATTCTTTGGCGAAATATTCATGCTTCTTAAATTATAAATAAATGGGGCCATCAATCTCAACAACAGACGTAATTGTGCAAGAATGTTTATCTTCACCACTTGGGCATCATTTATCATATTTTGGGATAGTTTTACGTGATAGTCCTGAAGATTGAACAGACAAGTGTTTTTTTTCTCTCTCATTTTTAATTGTTAACCAAAAGTATTTTGAAAAACAATTTTGTAACTTGAAATTAAAATAAAGATTAACTACACTAAAATACTAAAAAACTTTTAGAAATATTAAATGCACAATTTTTATTTAATATCATTAAATAAGAAGCATCATAAGAATGAATAAAAACTTCAAAGATATATTTAAAAAAATGACACAATTATTTGATTTTCGCAGAAGAAGCAAAATCAGTAAATAAAGTCAATACAGTGTTTAATGAAAGGAAAGATTACAGAATATCAGTTTTGGTACTATTAAAGATCACCTATAACATTAATAATCAGAGGTGTTTATGTTTAATAATAATTTTTTTTTTTTTCGAATTCGCAATTTATTCATTTTATGTCCTTGTTAATTTCAGTCAATTGCGAAGACTACATCAACACTTTGACGCATAACTCCGAGACTCCTCTTTACTTTGCCGCGAGGAATGGACATCTCCGGGCAGTGAAGTGGCTCATCAAGGGTGGTGCAGACATTAACAGAACAACCAATGAACTCTCCTGTCCCCTATTTGCAGGTAAATATAAAGTGCTTATAGGATCACAATCTCATATCCTGTTAACGGTGTGTATTTTTCCTCTTTCTTATATATTTGTCTCATTTTTTGTTCCTAGCCGTAGATGGTGGGCACAAAGATGTGGTGGAGCTTCTGGTGGAAAATGGGGCAGAAGTAAATGGGACTTACTCTGTGTCCGGCTGGTCTTGTCTCCATCAAGCTGTTTACAAGGTTATAGCTTTAATCTACAACTCTATATTCTCATGCCTCAAAAAAAGTCTGCAGCTCTTCTTACTCGCTTTCAAGTGTAAATGCTAGTTGTGATCAGGAAAAAAAACACATAGCAAACAATAATAAATTCATACCTCTTTCAGTAAATGTTTAATCAAGGCTTCGTTTCAAATACAGAAAGCCCAGGGCCGTTCTGCTTATTTAATAAAATCAAGTATTTAAATCCGACATCTAAAACAGCAATCAAAGTCTTCCATCAAAAAACGGATTAAATAAATATCTGTAAAACCATTTCCAGGGCCATGCTGAGATTGTGAGGTACCTGGTGAGCATGTGCTCTCTGGAGGCAGTTGATGACTATGGGATCACATCAGTGTTTGTTTCTGCACAATATGGACATCATCAATGCTTAGAGATTCTTGCAAATGCCGGTGAGAACATTTCTTTACTGATTAACGCTGCACAAGCGTCATCTAGCCAATCGTATGCTTCTCTTTTTGTGCCTTACATGCTTCGGTCAACGTTCACTCTTGCAACATCAGAATTATCGCTTCTGTAGCCACACTGCTATTTTACAGTGACACATTCTTCAGAGGCAGATAAAGAGTTTGATGTAAGGGCCAAAGACACAGGGCTCATTTTTGTTCATGCTGGTGCTATAAACTAGTCATGTATAAGAGTTTGGTTGCCTAAGCACAGGTTGTCTTTGCCACAGGGGCGAATGTAAACTGCCAGGCAAACGATCTGGCCACGCCGCTGCTCATTGCCGCTCAGGAGGGCCACGTACGGTGTGTGGAGCTTTTACTGGCTCATGGAGCTGACCCCAACCTGTACTGCAATGAGGACTGCTGGCAGCTACCCATACATGCTGCGGCCCAGTTCAGTCGTCTTAGGTATGCCAGCTCAGTCAATGATGTAATGAGTCTCTTAAAAGACCATGCAACAGTTACTTAAGCTCTTTGAATACCGAGATTTTCACACTTATGTAACTTTTGCCTGTCATAAAATAAAAAATTGGAGCCGCATTGGATCTGCATTTTGCGCATCCACGTTTTGAAAGGAAAGGATGGCGAATACGAAAAAAAAAAAAAACGCATACAAAGAATTCAGACTTTTATGATAACGATAAATGCATTTGAAAGCTAACCTTTAGTACTTTTTTAACGAAGATGTTGAGAGCGTTAATTTGGCCTTTAGGAAGTAAATGTTGTTAAACTGCATTAATCTGGCTTCTCATCTCTTGTCATTCTCTGTAGTATTTTAGAGAAGCTGATTCCAGTAACGAAGCGAGAATGTGACCGGGGTGAGGGAAAGGTCAGTCCAGTTTATTTGGCAGTACTTAGCGGACAAGCCGACAGCCTTCGGGCCTTGCTAAAGAAGGGCTACAGTCCAGACGCCCAGGGCTGTCGACAGTTTGGCTACAGCTGCCCTTTGGACATGGCTCTGTGGTGCAACTCTTGGAAGTATGACATAGATGCACACTTATGTCCCGCTTTTTAAACACAATCAGTTGGAGGGCATGACACATTTTTCCTGTCTGTCTCTCAGTTTGAACAGCGAGTGTCACCAGATTCGTGAAATCACACTGATGCTCTTGGCAGCAGGGGCTCATGTGAGCATGGGCATCTATGCTTTTGCATTACAAGGCCACGTACCAGAGCACTTGCCCTTGATCCTAAAGCATGCTGGTCTTCCTCGGGGTGACCGACTCGAAGAACTGGCCCATAGAGCCATCGGTGAGATGCAGAGTGCATCTTTCTGGCTCCCCCTGCTGCTCAAAGCAGGAATGGACCCCATGCTGCTCCTCCAGGACAAAATGTAAGCAACACATTGCGGTTGTTGTGTCACACAGGTTTTTTTTTCTCTTAATCAAGTGTGGATTCACCATGCGTGCCTTTTAATAAATGATTGTGCTGTATTAACGTCAGAGTTAAAAACCACTGTGTTAAGCTCTTCACTTCTGCCTGTTATGCTCTAATTGGGTGCAGGCTTGAAGAAGCTGAGAACAGAGTGCTTAATTTCTTTCTGGAGTTTATTAATTGGAAGACTCTGCCCTCCTCAATGCTTCAGATTCTCTCTCACCGTCGAGCAGATGGCACCTGGACGCCACGGAAGCATTTCGGTATGACCTGTACACTCTAAATCATTTCTGTGAGTGTGTGTATGTGTGGCTTCCTTTATGTTGCAAATATCAAATATTCAGAGTATGTTCAAAGTTATTTTGTTGGTGGTATGAAATGAAAGGAATTGCTATTGTTTACTCATCTTGAAGTTTCTTTCTTAAGTTGAACACAAAAGAAGATATTTTGAAGAAACAAACCGTTTTTGGTCCCCATTGACTTTCATTGTTGGGAAAGAAATATTTTTGATATCTGTTTGATTACCTGCATTTTTCAAAATGTCTTCTTTTATGTTTAACATAAGAAAGAAACTCTTAAAGGTTTCGAACTTGTTTATATTACGCGTTTTATGTCTATTTAGTTTCCTTAAGAGTAACATGGTGAAGGATTTTATTACACTTTTTTATCTGTCCATTAACTTTCCTAAAGAGTCTCTGCATTATTGTTGAGAAGCTCAGTTTATGTTTTGGAATCAAATTGTTTCAACAAAGAAATTTAAAACCCACAGATTAGCCACTCAACCATTAACCCAAAGTTTATGTATTAAAATGTTTTGTTAAAAACATCTGTTGCAAAATGTTGCAGTTTAATGCTTTGGATTTTTTCTTGTATAAAATATTATGCTAACCTGATTTTACCTGATGTCCCTGGGTCAACATCTTTGTCAGGACGTGCAAAATATTGTTCTTCCATTATTAGTTTAACTATTTAATCTATGTAAATAGATAGCAGAAGGAATATATATATTTACAAATATATATCTCGAGGCTGCAATTATTGGATTAAAAATAAGTGTTTTCTGTGTGAATATGTTTTAAAATGTAATTTATTCCTGTGATACAAAGCATCATTACTCCAGTCTTC
>JAUCNO010000082.1:7093752-7110446 GCA_032353835.1 Enteromius viviparus | reverse complement strand
GCATGCACCGAACCGAGACAAGCGAACCAAACGTTTTTTTTTTTTTCATGAACCGTGCCATCCCGACAAAACACACTCTTAAAACATGTTAAAAACACCATAACCGGCGTGTTTTTTTTCCCAACACGTATGTTTATGTAGTTAAGGGCGACATTTTGTGCTACTTTTAACTTGACTGTTAACAGGCTGGTTGAGTTAAAAGTGATAGTTTACCCAAAAATAAAAATTCTGTCATTATTACTCACCCTCATTTCATTCCCAACCCATAAGACTTTTTTTTTATCTTCGGAACACAAATTAAGATATTTTTAATCTGACGCTGCATAGACAGCAAGAAATCTACTAGGTTCAAGGTCCATGCAGCATCAGTCTTTCAACCTTAGTTTAAGGAAGTTATTAAAATGCGTTTTGTGTGCAAAGAAAACAAAAATAACTCATTGACACACGTGGTAGTTATGTTGCTGGGTTTGGAACAACATGAGGGTAAGTAATTAATGACAGAATTTTCATTTTTAAGTCAACTGTCAGTTTTACTAGATGCACAGATGTGTTAAGAAAGTAGTCTAGAATCACATTATTTGATAAGTTAAGTGTTTAAACTTAAATTAGAAAATGTTAACAGTAATGGAACAGTAATTTACAAAAGGAAATTGTGTACTTGTTTTACATTGCAAGCATATTTAAACATTATAAATCGTTTTACTCATTTGTTTGAGTTCACATAAGTGAGGATGAGATGATGGAGCTGCTGCAAATCTATGCCGCTAACTGTACAAGTTTTGAAGGGCATCTTCCATTAGAAACTACAGATACTAATACTTAGAAACTAAATAAAAAGATCGATTTGTTATGTAAATATATACAGTATACAGAAAGCTAACATTAGTGAGATAGCTAAGAAAACTTTTAATGCTACTTGTTATATATCGTTTTACATGATATGAATGATACATTGTATGATTTATATTTACATATAATAGTGTAACTATACATTTAAAGACCGGTATTAAATAAGAACAGCAGGGTTAGGTTTAATAGAGTAATAGTGATTTATGTGTACCTGAAAGTAATTATAAATAATATACTGTTAAAACTATGTAACAAGGACATTAAATTCAGTGTTACAGAAATACATTTTATAATTTTGTTGTTGTTTTTTTATATCGTATTTTTATCAAATAAGTTTAGCCTTGTGAGCATAAGAGACTTACTGACCCCAAACCTTTGAATGTGTGTGTACATACAGTATCAGGGGGTTAACCAATGTTTTTTCAGTTCTGATACAAATACCGATTATTACAAATCAAGTAGACAGATAAACCGATATTTGGAGCTAATATATATATCTAGTGTAAAAAGGAAAATTAATGTCACAACTAGGGGTGGGTGGTGCAAGATGAAATTCATATCACAGTATTTTCCACTTTCAAGACGATATTGATATTATATTGCAATATGAGCTAAAATTAGAATCACATTTCAGAAGACCGTAGTTAAGGTGCAGGCAAAATATGTATTTTAAACTTTATATAACAAGAAAAAAAAACTTCTAAAAAGCAGATCTAAGGCAAAAAATGTAATCGTCTGACTTCAGGTGTGTGAAATTATGCTACATAAAACAACTACGTCTTCCGCCATGCTGAATGCACCCTATATGCAAGCATTAATGTATTTGACGTAATCAGACTTGTTTACATCCGGGTGCAAGCACGCGCATGTGTGTAATCTGCAGCTGCTACTTAAAGAAAGCGTACACTTACGCAGTAATGTATATGAGTATATGATGTTATTTTTGTTTTCTTTGCGCTAAAAAATGTATTCTATCCTCGCAAAACTGTAGTTGATCCACTGATCTTACCTGTGTTTTTACCATGTTTCTGGATCTGGGATCATTTCAGTTGTATTGCTGTCTATGGAGGGTGAGCTGCACAATTAATCGTTAAAAGATCGCAATCTCTATTTGACCCCCCCACACGATCTTAATCCAGCATTTATACGATTCGATATTTTCAAGGACAAGAGACGGGCATAACTCGTCTGGTCTCGAGATAACACGCACGTCACATGCGGTTTTGCGCGGGCAGCGGCCAGATGTGCTTGTTACGCTGGATTCACACCTCACGCTTTAGAGCAGGAGCAGCGCGCGCCAACTGTGCTTTTATACTGGCAGCGTTTGTTGCGCACAGCGGAATCACAGCTTGTACTACAGTAGGCTAGATTGAATAGCCTATATTACCTTAATCTTTTGTGTATCATTCTGTAAAATTAATAAATCAGTTTGGGGGTTCAAATAGGGTTCTGTGCTCTGGAAAAATAGAAAGGACTCACTATTCTAGTGTCTGTGTTATATATAATTTGTCTCACATCATTTCACATCGATAATTACCAAACAATCAATACAATAGGCACATCTATAAAATATAAAAGAAATTATATTTATTTAAAATTGTTTACTTTGTTAAATGGTTTTTTTTTTTCTTTACATTATTACATTATTTTTCATTACATTTCTTTAAATTTAAAACAAAGAGTATTATTTGTTATTTTTACTGCTGTTTGATAACCTAATGTTCAGGGGTAAATCTTTAAAATAGAAAAGTTCTCCAGAACCTGGAGAGAATTGTGCTCTTTATTCTAAGCAAAAAAAAAGAAAAATGTGATTTCTCATTTTATCCAGAATCGTGCAGCTCTACTCTCTGATTTCGTCAAAAATATCTTATAGGTCTAGTATGACAAAACTGAAGCCTTTAATACTGGTATAGCTCCCAGCCCTAGTCACAACTAAGAATAACAAGGATAAAAAGGAAAGTTTTTTTAAATTACTTTAGTTTATTTTAAGATTTATCCACAAATCAATTTTAAAAACAATACCGATATCCATAAAAATGCTTTTTCTCTACCGAGTCTAATTTCTTTCTCTCTCTCCCTCTCTTTCTCTCTTAATATTTTCACCCTCTGTAAGCTTTCAAAGAGGAAAAGCTCCCTGGACAACCGTCTCTCATGAGAAGAGCAGAGCAGTCGAAGTTCATTTATGCCCAAGTGGCACTTACTTAAAGCTCTGCCTGAGACATATTTTAAATATGACACTGTTGAGTGTTTTGGTGAAAATGACAAGCTTACGGTTTGTAATAACTGCCTGCCATTTGCTCTTGTTTGATAGTATGTTGAATGTCCGTCTAAAGACATGTACTGTAAGTAAATTGTAGTATATGCTGGTAAAGCAATTTACTGTATATGGGTATTTTGGTGTTGCATGCCTTTTGAGAATTTTTATTTCCATCTGCTGTTGTCAAAAGAACAAGAACAGTTAAATGATTAATGTAGTTCTTCAAACTCCATAATAAATATAAGCTGAATTACATTATGTTTATAATGTGATCATATGTTAATAATTGAGTCACCCTAATGTTCCTCCAGCTTTAAACAATTAAATGTATGGCACATATATGCATGGTAATATTAAACTTAATTAAGAAGGAGCGGAATGGATTAGGACTAAGAATTCCTTTAATAACTGTAATGAGGTTTAGAAGCACAGCCATAACTGCCGAACAGTACAAGACTAAAATAGCAAGCCCTTTTTACATGAAGTCTGTTTGGCTTGCTCTCGGCAAGACTGTGCTTCTTAAATATGCTAAAAACAGCTGTCTAAAATTAAAGTTGGGATTTTCTCACTGGCAGAGTCTGATTAACACTATTTCTCTCACAGCTGGGGAAGCTGATAAATCCTGTTTCTCTTGTTAAATGTATGAGTTTTGGGACCCGTCCCTTTGCCACTGTGTTGATCTTTTATTTCGCTCTTTTGTTACCTGCTGGATAAACATGTCACAGAAGTAATTTATTTGAGCTTTTCTGTTTGATTTTACCATTTAAAAAGGTCATAGATTACAACATAAACTGTAACATTGTTGGAGAAATGGCCTGGTGGGTAATGAATGGGCTCCAATGTGTTGCATGTGGGAGGCCTGATTATAGGTCTGGCTTGGGTTTTTTCTGGATTCCTCTTCCTTTTCTCTGTTGTAGCAATAAAAAAGGAAAACTGTGGCAATACTTTATAAAAACAAGCTTTAATGGGAGCCAGTGGTGGAATGCAAAAAGATTTAAAAGAAATAATATAATAATATAATAATAGTAGTAATTATCAAATATTATATGTTATAAATTAAATAGATACTTAAATTTTACTTAAACTTAGTCTTTTATTTATTTAATTTAATTTAATTTTATTTTGGTTTATGTCTCCTGAGATCATGAAATTAGGTGAATTAAAAGAGCGTCACCCTTTGATTATTATAAATAGCGCTGGACACGGATATCAATGATTGCTGAAGGTATTCTAAAGAATTTTTTTTTTTTCACACATCTGTGAAATGTAACACATCTGTGTTGAGTGGACTTCAATGACATTTATTGTTAAAAAAAAACCAAGAGAGAAAGTTCTGAGTGTGCACATTACAGCAATTATGATACTGGTAGCTGGCTTATGATTGATAAAGGGTTGAATGCATCCCTGTAATATCAGAGAATGGCAAAAGCCCTTCAGATGTATCCAAACTACTTGTGATCATGGAAAATGGCCCAAAATGGGAGTCTGTCAGGTAAGAAAATATGTGTTTAAAAGCTTTTCTTTGTCAAGCAGTCTGAAAGAACAGCCGGTTCCCACTGTGTAATACACATAAACCATCCGGCAGCCATCTAATTCCCTGAACAATTTTTGTGAAGTTATGGTATACAGTAAGTGTAAACTTTATTGCTTTTTTGTTTTTGTTGTTTTTCTTTTGTTTGTTTAACGGTAAGAGCATTAAAACAATTTGCACTTCATTTTAAAAGATCAAAAAGCCTGTGTAGTCTTAAATAAAAATCTGTAAATTAATTGTTATTAATTACTTTTAACAGTTTCAATATTTTTTTAATGATTGACATAATTTGGCTCAGCTAATAAATCAGTGGAAATAAGTAGAAAGCATGACATCATTAGATGGACATACAACCGAGATATTATCAGTTCCCTCAGCGTTTCTTCTGTCTCCTCTTCTTCAGCTTATGATTGTATTTGCTGCCATACTTCCTATCCGAAAATGTAGTATCGTCGACCTCAGAACTAATAAAGTTATATCTGTTCTATAAAGACTGCTGACCTAAAGGTTGGCAATGTCAGAGCATCTACTAGTGGTGTTAAATTACAGTTACAGTGTTTCTACAGACACCATATTATTTTGTTGTATGATGGGTAACCTGATATGGAGACTCACAAAGACAATGTACATTTCATATAGCATTTTTAGCATGCCAGCACTTTTTAAAGGCAACATTAATTTAATTTATGAAAATTAATTTATTTTCATAATTTACTTATAAAACATTTGACACAATGTATTACTTAGTGTAAATGACATGCTCCATTGGATTCATATGCAGGGCTCTGCAACAAAAAAATAATGTAAAAAATGTAGCAGGTATTTTTAATATTTATGTGGCACAAACACGCAAAAACTAAACTTTAAAAAAAATTCTAAAAGAATTTAGAAGCATGGTGTGAAAAAAAAGTTAAGCTTTATAAACTACATTTATAATTTTGTTAAAATGACAGGCTACATTATAAACTCTTTCGCTTTGTGAATGTAATGATCAAGCTGGTAGATCACTGAGGAGCTACGCAATTTTGCGATCAAAATCAGAAGCGATTCATTTCTGATTTTGATCGCAAAATTGCGTAGCTCCTCAGTGATTTACGGCTCTGTTTATCAACAACAACGCATCTCAAAAACAGCTGATTGAGATTTAGCGCTAATCAAAGAACCGGCTTTACTAACGTGATACGGATGCATTAATCAACGATTAAATCACCCAGCCCTACTCCAGCGCCCAACGAACTCTTTGTGTTTCTGTCTCTTTTTTTTTATGTCTGAACCTTTTTCAATGAACTCATGCCCATCTTGTCTGTTGTTATGGTTTCCCATTCATGTCTCTGCTCATCTCGTTCGTTGTCATAATGTTTCATTCAAGTCTCCATCCAGTAGCCTAATTCTCATGTGTTTTTAAATCCCCGGATGTCTTTGTGTTTCACGGTTCGTTAAAGTAATGTTATATTCATGTTCCTGAGCTCCCGTGTTTCCCTTGCGTTCTTTGTTTTCTTGTATTTCCCCGTTATTGGATTACCCGTTGCCCGAACTGCCTGAAGACCTCAGAGACAGAATTGTGGCAAGGCACAGATCTGGCCAAGGTTACAAAAAAACATATGCTTCACTTAAGGTTCCTAAGAGCACAGTGGCCTCCATAATCCTTAAATGGAAGACGTTTGGGACGACCAGAAATCTTCCTAGAGCTGGCCGTCCGACCAAACTGATCTATCGGGGGAGAAGAGCCTTGGTGAGAGAGGTAAAGAAGAACTCAAAGATCACTGTGGATGAGCTCCAGAGTTGCATTCGAGAGATGGGAGAAAGTTGTAGAAAGTCCACCATCACTGCAACCCTCCACCAGTTAGGGCTTTATGGCAGAGTGGCCTGACAGAAGCCTCTCCTCAGTGCTAGACACATTAAAGCCATAGAGTTTGTTAAAAAAAAAAACACCTGAAGGACTCAAAGTTGGTGAGAAATAAGATTCTCTGGTCTGATAAGACAAAAACAGAAATATTTGGCCTTAATTCAAAGCGGTATGTGTGGAGAAAACCAGGCGCTGCTCATCACCTGTCCAATGTTTTTTTTCAGAACAACAGATTCTAACATTCAGTGCCTGACAGGATACCAGTTTCCACCGCTTGCTAAAACTGTCAGGGCAACTAAACTAAAATACGGAATTTATTCCACACAGGAAAAACCGAAGTCACCTGAGAGTCAGACAAGACAGCACACAGGAAACACAGACAGAAAACACCTAAAATCCAACTCGGCTCATGACAGTACCCCTTCCCCCGAATTGCACTCCCTGGCACTCCCAAGGAAGAAGACCAACAAGACTTGAAGTCATCAATGGGCGAGCGGTCCTGGATATCCGAGGCTGAAAACCAACATCTGTCCTCCGAACCGTAGCCCTCCCAGTCCATCAGATATTGAACGCCTCTGACATGCAGGCGGACAGCCAACAGCTTTCTAACCCTGTAAACAGGAGAATTGTCCACAAGCACAGGGGGAAGGGTGGGGGAGGATATGTGCTTCTAGAAATAACAGGTTTAATACAGGAGACGTGAAACACAAGGTAAACGCGTCTCAAGTAACTATGTAACTGGAGTCGTTCAGCTACAGGAGAGAGTACCTTAGTAACGTAGAAAGGACCAATAAATATGGGTGCTAACTAACGAGAAGGGGACTTGACAGGCAAGTTATGAGTGGACAACCACACTCTCTGACCAAAAAATGTACCGGGGTGCCTTGGTTTCGACGGCGATTCGCGGCTTGACACATCTGCTCACGAGTCTTTATTAGACAGTTGCGTACCCTCCTCAAGGTTAGAAGGCAATGCCTAATAAAAGCCTGAACAGAAAGGATGGAAGACTCTCTTTTTCTGTGTGGAAAACAGAGTTGGTTGGTAACACAGGCAACCCTGAAATAGTAATGACCCGGTGGCGGACGAGGGAGCTGTATTATAGGTGTACTCTGCCCAGGTGAGCTTTCCCCGCCAGGTGGAGGGATTATGAGAGACTAAGGTGCGGAGTAGCCGTTTAAGAATTTGATAAGTGCGTTAGCTCTGACCATTAATCTGAGGGTGGAATCCTGACGACAGACTAGCGGTCAATCCAATCTGACGGCAGAATTCCCTTCAGACCTGAGAGATAAATTGTGGACCCCTATCCAAAACGAAATCAGTAGGAAGTCAGTGAATCTTAAAAACGGAATCGAACATAGTGAGGGCCGTCTTCTTGGAGGAGGGAAGCTTTAGGAGGGGAATAAACTGAGCCATTTTCAAGAAACGATAAACAACAGTCAAAATCACGGAATCACCTCTTGAAGGAGGTAATCCAGTAATAAAATCCAGTGCAATGTCCGACCACGGTTGAGACGGAATGGGGAGCGGACACAGTAACCCCATGGGCGGAGCGTTACCTGGTTTGGTCTGAGCGCAGATATGACAAGATCTGATAAAACGGCGGATGTCCTTGATTAAATCAGGCCACCAGAATTGCTGGTGGACAGACGAAAGCATGCCCCTAAAATCCGAGTGCACAGCCAAATTAGAGGAATGGCCCCAGCGTAGCACAGCCTGACACAGGGGTTTGGGAATGAACAGACGGTTGGAAGGACAACCTGGTGGAATGGTCATACGAAACAATGCTCACTTAACTCGCTGCTCGATTCCCCCAGATAACATCTCCTACTACACACCCCTTGGGTAAAATAGGTTCACAAATGGAGCTGTCCTCAGATGAACCAAACTGGTGAGACAGAGAATCAGGCTTGATATTCTTGTGGCAAGGACGGTAGGAAATAGTAAAATTGAAATGCCCACCGGGTCAGACGCATATTAAGTCTTTTAGCAGACCTAAGATATGTCAGATTGCGATGATCGGTCCATTTGATAAATAGGTGGTTAGCCCCCTCGAGCCAATGATTGCATTCGCCAAGGGCAAGATGCAACGCCAAAAGCTTACGGTTCCTGACATCATAATTTCGCTCCGAGGGTGATAGACGGTGAGAGAAAAAAGAGCATGGGTGAAATTGACTCCTCGATGCGTCTACCTCAACAATGAATGGTTTAGACGGATCGGTGGTGGTGAGGATGGGTTCGGAGTTGAAGAGTGTCTTTAAATGCTTACAAGCATCCAAACCAAACAAATCTTGGAAGAGGTAAGAGCTGTGAGCGGATCAGCTTCCTGACTGAAATTTCAAATAAAACGCTTATAAAAGTTTGTAAAGCAAAGAAATCTCTAAAGAGATTTGAGGCCACTCAAGAACTGCGCGAACCTTGGCAGGGTCCATACTAATCCCCTAAGATGAGATGATCGAGCCAAGAAAAGGGCCCGAGCTAACATGGAAAGCGCATTTCTCCGCCTTAACAAACAACCAGTAGGCTTCTGCACACAAAACCCCTTTAGCAAAAAGGTACAAATGCAGGAAAAGACTGGACACGATAGGACACGACAGACGCTGTACTTTTCAACATAATAATCTGGCGAAGGAAGCCAGTAGAGACGAGGAGTAAGAACACCAATGACCCTAAACACACAGCTAAAATGATGAAGACGTGGCTTCACAACAAATCTGTGACTGTTCTTGAATGGCCCAATCAGAGCCCTGACTTAAACCCAATTGAGCATCTCTGGAGAGACCTAAAAATGTCTGTCCACCAACGTTTACCATTCAACCTGACACAATTGGAGAGGATCTGCAAGGAGGAATGGCAGAGGATCCCCAAAAATCCAGGTGTGAAAAACTTTTTTTTGCCCAAAACGTCTAATAGTTGTTTTAGATCAAAAGGGTGCTTCTACTAAATACTGAGCAAAAGGTCTGAAAAGACATGAAATTTTTAATAATAATAATAATAATAATAATAATTGTACGATGAAGAAGAATAATGTGTTAACAGTAAAATTGCAATAGATATGCTTATGGCTACCTTTTTTGCTTTCAATTCTGAAACCTATTGCAGGGAAATATTTGTTTATTTACTCACATACTCACGTTTATTTACTTACAGCAAATTTGGGAAGATTGTTGGAGCATATTGAAACGTCAGACTACAAATGTGACTGAAATGGTTGACTGCTATCAACAACCACAAACAATTAACAAGTACGATTTAACCAAGAGGAACATCTTTCTTGCCACCTATAGCACTCGAAAAGAGTCATTCTGTTAACAGCTCCCGTGCTATTATGGGATAGCAAAGAGTCTGCTGGTTGCGCTCCAGAATCTCAGCAGATGCAGCTGATCATCCGGGTATTGTTCATCTCCTGTGTCATGAATACTGAGTGTGTGTATATCCTACTCATTTGACACACTCCTTTTGCATTCTGTGGAACAGGGAGGTACGTTTCTTCAGACACGGAGAGAGGAAGAATGTCAGCTCTGGATGCTCTTCGTCTCTCGGGTTGGTTTGTGTCAATTCATGAGGGAACTGGTAAAGAACATTACCTTTCCCTTCCTCGCTCTTTCCTTACCGTACCCTGACAAAACAGAAGACATGTGACTTCAGGTGTCTAGCCATGCGTTCAGGGACACCGTTAGTTTCACTCTGTAGTTTTCATGCATCGTCCCTAATCTGCAGAGAACAATCATTAGCAATTGATGTCGAGGTTTATAAATGGTTATGACTGTAGACTACATAAACCGTGCCATAAAAAGTTCGGCTAGAGTTGTTTCCTACATTAATGACCATTTAATGCTTCTCCTCCCACTTTCTCCAATTTGTATTCTGCTCATGGGGTGCACTATGTACTAGGATTTTTTCCGCCTCTCCCATCCCTTTCCTCATCCCTTTGCTAAATCCCTCCCCCATTCACTCCAACGCTCCACTTGTCCGTTGAATGGCAGCTTGTTTTTTTCTTTTTTTTTCTAACACAGGCCCATTAAGCTCTGGAATTCCACTTTGCCAGTGAACCAAATCCCTGTCTCCTGTCTCTTCTGTCTTTCCCTATGGACCGTCCTGTGAATATACAAGATGGTTTGTGTCACCGCACTGCCCTGTGCTCTCAGACGCAGAAACACTGCAGAACGGTCCAACCGCGGCAGCTCTCACAGCCTGTCGTTTTCTGAACCCTTTGCTCTATATGCCATTGCTTCCTGCCTTTCTTCTTCAAAATATCACTTTAATTAGTCCTAGTTCTTATCTTCTCCAGCAGAAGCCATTTTAATGTGCATATCTTCAATTAGAAACACATCCTAAGTAGCAGAAAAGCTACATGTTATTTTGTGTAGAGAATAATTTACATTGTATGTATTGAGCACTAGTAAATACATAAGTTATAACATGAAACAGTATTTTAGTGTCACTTAACTAGTTGCTTATTAGCATGGATATTAGCCATTTATACATAGTAATTAAGCACATATTAATGTCTTATTCTACATCCCTAATCCTAACTTAGCAACTACTTTACTAACTATTAATAAGCAGCAAATTATTAATTTTTTGAGGGAAAAATCATAGTTAAAAAGTGTTCCATTTTCTAACGTGTAACCCATTAAATACATATATTTCTTTTAATTTCATTTGAGATGGAGACTCTCACGACTGCAGAACACATGCTTGCAGTGTGGATCTATTCATATTCATAAAACACTTTATGTTTTACACCTTTATTTACCCAACAGTAGGGCTGCATGGTTATGACAAAAATCTTAATTGTTGATGATTCTCTTGAAATTGTAATTGCGATTATTAATAAATAATAACTATGAATGGTATTATTACGTTATACTAAAATTAAAAGATCTTTCTATCTATCTACGTACAGTGGGTACGGAAAGTATTCAGACCCCCTTAAATTTTTCACTCATTGTTATATTGCAGCCATTTGTTAAAATCATTTAAGTAAATTTTTTTGCTCCTTAATGTACAGACAGCAACCCATATTGACAGAAAAACAAAGAATTGTGTACATTTTTGCAAATTTATTAAAAAAGAACAATGTTAATATCACATGGTCCTAAGTATTCAGACCCTTTGCTATTACACATATATTTAACTGATCATCTTGAGATGGTTCTACACCTTCATTTGAGTCCAGCTGTGTTTGATTATACTGATGGGACTAGATTAGGACCACACCTGTCTGTATAAGACCTAACAGCTCACAATGCATGTCAGAGCAAATGAGAATCATGAGGTCAATGGAACTGCCTGAAGAGCTCAGAGATAGAATTGTGGCAAGGCACAGATCTGGCCTAGGTTACACATTTTTTTGCTGCACTTAAGGTTCGGGAGATGGGAGAAAGTTGTAGAAAGTCCACCATCAATGCAGCCCTCCAACAGTCAGAGCGTTATGGTAGTGTGGCCTGACGGAAGCCTCTCCTCAGTTAAAGACACATGAAAACCCTCATGAAGTTTGCTAAAAAACACCTGAAGGACATTAAAATGGTGAGAAATAAGATTCTTTGGTCTGATGAGACCAAGATAGAACATTTTGGCCTTAATTCTAAGCAGTATGTGTGGAGAAAACCAGGCACTGCTCATCACCTGTCCATTAACAAGGGAAAAGAACTTAAATGATTTTAGCAAATGGCTGCAATATAACAGAGTGAAAAACGTAAGGGGGTCTGAATACTTTCCGTACCCACTGTATTTTCCATCTTTTCAGAAAATGCTTCGTCATTCCAAGATTAAAAGTTTGCTATTCAAACTTTTCTATTTAAAAATGACATTGCAGTATTAACTTTTAAGATTTGGTTTTTATCAGTCTTTTGGGAAACAAAATCTTTGTTTATAGGTACCAGGTTGATATTATGACCACTTAAGGAAGAATGAACCTGAGCAGAAAATGAACTATTGTATAACTTAATTTTTACATTTTGTTCTGTCTTCTGGGCAAATAGAAATAGTTTATAATTTGCTTAGCCATTATCCGCTAATTTCTAATTTCTCCTGTGTGTGTTTATTTATTTATTTATTTTTTATTTTTTAATGTACCAGTCTGGTTACTTATTATTGTGGAAGCACCTGCCACTGTTTTAAGTGTGTGGTTTCAGAAGCACTTTGTTCTGAATAAGCTGCTGTGCAGAACAGACTTCATGTAACACATCAAAGTGTGAGTTACAGTTACAATTTAGGGTTAGTGTTTGACCTATGGACTTGTGAGAGAGTTCAGTGAGGGCCCAGTACATCAGTATATACAGTAGATACTGGAGGATGTGAATTAATGTCCATTCATGTCCATTTGTTTCTTCTCAACAGAAAATCTCTTTTTGGCTCTTTCACACTCTGATATACAAATGAACTGATATACACATCAAAAGTGGAAGTCTTCCCTCCTGTGTATGACCTCTCCTCTTCTGTGGTCTTACCACTCTCCTAGATATCAAAGACAGTGAACATCAGGAGGTTTTTTTTTTCCACACGTGTCTTTGATATTTTGGTAGCTTGGGTTGCAGCTGCAACTGAGACATTGGACACTACTGGACTTCTAAAAAATTGTAAAGCTAAAATGTACTAAATTGTGTTTAACAGAGTACATAAAAGGATATATCTTGAACTTATGCTCTTGTATTTTTATTTTTTTTGCTTTAAGCATAAGCGTCACTTATTTTAACTACATTTGTGCTTAATAATAATAAGAATTTCGGAAGCACAGAGTGATTCTGCGACTAAGCCTGGTCCAAACGCAGGATATAGGTAATAAAACTGTTACTAATTATTTGTAGGCTATTGGCTGCCATGCCAAATCATGCACCTGTTTAATTCAAATGTTTTTGTGAAAGTATATACTAAAATAAAAATAATAGTAACATTTTCTGTTAATTATTTAAGTTAATTATTGTAAAGGTTCACCCAAAGAATGTATTTTGAGCTTTTAAAAATAAATATAAAAATAAACCAAACGACTATATAAAATAATAAGAAAAATAATGACTTTATTAAATAATTCGCCTTCTCTTTTGGAGAATTATCCCCTAAACACACTATGTACACTGTTCTGTCTCAGCCGCACCACAAGGATGTACTGTTTTTGTTAAAATCAAACCTTAAATACACATAAAAAAATGTATTGCGCTGGCATAAGAGCTTACGTATTTTGTGTCCTGTGATTTTTCTCCAAATTGGTGCTACACAGACGAGGCAAAATAAAAGTTGTTATTTTCTTTGTTTACAATAGTATTCTCGTTGCTTAACATTCAGGATCACTGAATGCAGATGGACTAGTTTGACGATGTTTTTCATACTTTTCTGGATCTTTACAGTGTAATTAACTTGTTCAAAAACGTCCCAGTTATAATCTAAAATATCTTCAATTGTGTTATGAAAACAACAAAAAAACGAGTTTGGAATAACATGCGGGTAAGTGATTAATGAAAACATTTTAATTTTGGGGTGGAGTAATTCTTTAACAAACCATTAAATACCTCAGTAAACTCCTAATTTGGAATTATTAATAAGTAGTTGTTTAGAGATTGGTTAGTATTAGGGATGCAGAACATGAATATGCAAAACATGTGCTTTATCAGTACTAATAAATGTGTTCATTATAGGCATGCTAAAGCAGCTAGTTATGAATTAGTCCCTATATAGTGTTAGCAAATACTGATTAAGAAAATAATTTCAGGAGATTTCTTTCTTGTACAATTTAGTTTTGTGGCAGATTAACATATGTTCCCCCTCAATAGAGTGACTTACTTATGAAATAACTAACCAAGTAACTAAACACGACTCTTGTGGTTAAAATGTAATTAAATGAATTCACTTCATCTGTGAAAAATAAAGCTCTTTTGTGCATGTGTCTGTGTGTGAAGTTGACCAAGGGAAGCGGGGTAGTTACAGATGTAATAATTTATATGCAAATCATCACAAGAATTTCCAGTAATGAGATGACATTGTGAAAAAGAACAAAAATGACCCTGATGCAAAAAAAAAATCAAGACTCTTGGCGGTGAGTATTTAATTAATGCAATCAAAAGGCTGCGAAGTAGATCAGTTCAGTGATGAATATGCTGTTGCATCAGACAGAAAACTGGACCTGAGCAGAAAAAAGGCAATCTTTTTCATCCAGTGGAACGTTAGGTAAAGGTTGTGTTGCTGGAAGCTTAAGGACATTCATGATTTCATCTTAATGCATATTCTACACCTTTCCCTCTTTTTTTCTCTGTTCATATTAATAATGTAGAAAGGATTCAACCATGGTGACCTTGCTGTTGCTATGTATGTCTTTTCCTAGTTTAGCCTCCTTATTTAAAGTTGTACAGCTCAGTAGTGAGCTTGGTGACAATGCCTCACGGGCATACATCAGGGCTGAGGTGAGCATGGGAATAAAATACATGAGAAAAATTAACTGGTATGTACCGAACTGAATCAAAACGCAGATTTCGGTGCCGTGCCTGAACGTAAAACCCAACAAATATATGCCATTAATAAACAAGCCCGCCACTGATGCCAGTGCGTGGAAAATAATAAAATAAAAAAATATCGTTTTCCAATATGTATACAGGGATTACAGGGAAAAGCACTTTGTTCTGAACTGCCTACCTCTGAGTTTCAAGGAAAAAAGACTTGGAATTTGGCATATTTGTTTTTTGCAGTAGTTTTTGGGGGGTTATTTATCCTGTAAAGATATCAAGATTGTATATCGAGACAACCGTAAAAGAATTGACCGACCAGAACAGCAAATGGAGCGGGCAGACGTGATACTCCTCGAACTCCACCAAGGAGCATTGTGTCAAGGAGGTTCTGAACCTTTTACATCCAGTGAGTTGGAGTGATTCTGGGATCAATTTCTGCTTTTGGGACTAAATTATGATTTGTTTAGTTTAGTTTTTCACAGTGATTGTCGTCGATCAGTAGCCGAATTTATAAATCTAGTTCTTGAGTTAAATAATTCCGAGTTTTATGTTGATGTGGAGGATGTTGGCCTTCCTCCCATCCAAAAGCTCCTCCACTTACTGCTCCAATGTGTCAGTGCTCCCTCCTAATCCTGTCATTCTAAGTTCCATCATCTTCCTCTGCCCGTCCAAATCGATGTCCATGCTACAAGAGTGCCTAGCAGAAACTACACCGCAAAACCTAATCCAGTTCCCCACGGATTCCGTTCCACAATTACGGTCAGGAGAGCGACCCCTAACACTGTTCACAATATGCGGCCAGAAGAGGTGTTTCAGTTTCCCGCAGATTCCAGTTCGCTGGTCACAAATCCAGTTCTAGAACTATGGCAAGGAGAGCCGTTCCAGTTCCCTGAAAATTCCAGTGCGCTGTTTCCAAGTCCTGCTCCAGAGTTTCGGCGAGGAGAGCCGTTCAATTTCCCTGCGGATTCCAGTCTGCTGTTTCGAAAATCCTGTTCCAGAGTTTCAGCCAGGAGAGCCGTTCCAGTCCCTCCCTGACTTTGCGCTGCAAGAGTGACCTCCAGAGCTCCCGCTACAGGAGCCTGCCACTTCAAAAAGCCCACCAGACTCCTCTTCACCTCACCAACCACACGACAAGAAAACTTTTTGGGGTGGGTCTAGTATAGGCATGGTCATAGAAAGGGTGGGTGGGTGGTGATGCGGGTTTGGGATTGGACTACCATAACGCCAGACCCACCATGGCCACCCGTGACTCCAGATCTGCCATGGCCTCCAATGACTCGAGACCTGCCATGGCCTCCCGAAACTCCAGATCCGCCATGGCTTCCTGAGACTCCAGGGGCCTCATATACAAAGACTTCCGTAGAATTAATACTAAAAAATTGCGTATGGACAAAGCTGTAAATGTGCGTATGCACAAAAAATTTCAGCGGAAACCCACGCATATTCTCTTTGTACATTTGAATTAACGTGAAATTGAGTGCACATGCACGAGTGCAAAACCCCTCCCTGCCTCCTTCCCCATATAAATATGGGAATGACTCCATTTAAGCAAAAACCAAACAAAAAAAGCAATGGCAAAAGCAAGCAAGCAAGAAGAGAAATTTCATAGATTGTGAATTGGAGGTGCTCCCAACAGGTGGGGTAACACCCTTTAAGGAGAGAGTTGCCTCAATTGTGGGCAAAACTTTACTGCCTGGAGTAGGGTTGTGCCGATAGACGATAGTATCGTGTATCGACGATAGTCAGAGCTATCAACGATACCAGATGTCTTTG
>JAUCNO010000082.1:7057578-7079556 GCA_032353835.1 Enteromius viviparus | reverse complement strand
AGCAGTCATACATCGTTATTATAGGACCGCGCGTTAGAGACCTGGGGGAGTACCGCGGGACCCAACGCACCGAGTGCGGCGCGGTACAAGACCTGATGGGTGAATGCGGGCGCAGACGGTCCTTAGGTTAGTGCGAGATATATAATTATAAGAGAATATAATTATATAATATAAATAATAGATATTTTTGCAGGAGCGGGACTGAAAAACTATCTCACGCAGGTCTCTACCGCGCGTCCTACAAATTTGCCGCATCCTCGTAGATGTTATCAGTTTAAAAATCAGACAAGGTGAAAAGCAAAAGTAGCTGACTATAAAAGCTCTGACTATCGTCGATACACGATACTATCGTCTATCGGCACAACCCTAGTGTGTTTTACCGATGTTTTATCATTTCAGTTGTATTGCTGTCTATGCAGGGACAGATGACTCTCTGATATCATCAAAATATCTCAATTTGTGTTCTGACTATGAATGGAGGGTCTTAAGGGTTTGAAACGACATGAGGGTGAGTAATTAAATTTTCATTTTTGGGTGAACTAACCCTTCAAATTTTGTCCTTACCAACTTTCTTGAATGTTTCAGTTGCTTTGGTGTCTATGCAAGGTTATTAAGCTCTTGGATTTCATTAAAAGTATCTTAATTTGTGTTCTGAATCTGAATGAAAAAACAATATGAGTGTAACTAATTAATGATAAAATTTTCCTTTTTTGGTTTCATTCATACATCTCTTTATGTATGAAT
Organism: Enteromius viviparus; assembly: GCA_032353835.1. NCBI lineage: Eukaryota > Metazoa > Chordata > Actinopteri > Cypriniformes > Cyprinidae > Enteromius > Enteromius viviparus. The sequence goes on along the minus strand of JAUCNO010000082.1, from coordinate 7,078,812 downwards.
ACTGTAGCTTGTACCCTGATAAGCTAGAGTTTTGAAATAGCTGGATAAGAGATAAGCTTTATGAACAGGAAGTGAAATTAGAGCACAATGGCACAGCAGCCCCTCACCAAGATTGGCAAACAGACAAAGAGTAAGTGAGATGGAGAGAGAGTGAGACGGAAACGCAAGGAAGAAAAAGGATTCCTCCTGCTGCTGTTTTGTCAGCGCCTCTAGCACCCCATTAGATAATTGGTGTTGTGGGCTCTGCGCTTTCTGTCTCTGTCCTTAAGACAGTTCCGTGGAAGATGCTGGTGCCAGAAGGGCCGAGCGGGTCTGAGGCATGCAGAGGCCACACACCATCTCCTCAGGGGCCATGCTGCTGTTTGAAGTTGAGAGCAAGAAACAGCAGCATGGATCAGAGGTAGGTGGGGTTACTGCTTTGTCTCGGCATGACACTTTATACAAGGCGATGGAGAATGCTGACATTTCTGGATAAACCTCCTTCTGACAGTGAAACATCTAAAACGGTTGTCGTGGCCTCAGAATGTTTGCCTGGGAGTTTGTGTGAGAGTTCAACCATTCACGTGTCTCTCAGCAGTTATACGTAGTAGTTTAGTTTAGTGTAGGCTGATTTTGTATTTTACACATAAATAAAGTCATTCTATTTAAAAAGTATAATTGTATTAGGTGCACGTAAAATTTATAATATCAGTAAGGTCCGTTTTTGTCCTAATGGACATAGGTAACGTTTGTTTTGTGTGCAATTGTGACATTGTGGATCTGAGCCAAGTGTCTTGTCCTTCCCTCTTGCATTGCTTCATTTGCTTAATTGCCAAATTTGCCTATAACTACATTGTATTTGCGCTGCATTCTCAAAATGAATCTAACATTCACTAAACTATTATTATAAACCACCTGTGACCCTGTTGTGCCATCTGCAATGCTAATTTGATCACTTTTCTGTTCATCTAAGTGGAAAAAATATATATATGGACAGGTTAGATAGCGTACTGTATATGGCTGCTTCATTAGCAAATTATTTCTAGCAGTCAAGACGATTGCAGCTAGACTGGAGAAACGTATATGCTAGATTCCCACAGTCAGTGAAAACTTAGGAAAGGAAAGTTATGCAAATTGATGAAATCTTTGTCATTGGAGAGCTTTTTGGGAACATACATTTTTGTTGCTTTGCTCCGTTTCTGGCTGATGTAAGATTTTGCCCAGTGTAAAAGTTCTTGCCTTAAAACCAATGTGATTACATCAGTTTGTTAATTTAAGATACTATTGAATGCATATCCAGCATACTAAAATAAAACATAATTTTCAAGTAATAATAAGTTTATTATTTTTGCTACTTAGTGACCACCTTGCAGGATGATGTGAACTCAACTGTACTTTAAATAATTCAAATTGTCATAGTCCGTTATATTTTATTTTCAAAACATCCTTCACCTAATGTATGCAAAATACTCAATGCCAAATTGTACATCATGGGCGGGGCTTGTACAAAGTAATGTCACTTTTTACAGATGTTGCGAACATCTTATACTGAGACACTGCTTTTGATTCATATTACGAAAAGGAGTGAGTAAATGAAGGTGGTTATGTACACATATTTATGTCTAAACATCATGGCAAAGTGAATTTAGCATAATAGGGGTCCTCTAATTGAAAAAAGTAACTCTCTATACAAACAGTGATGGATATATGGATGGATGGATGGAGACCAAGTACTTAACCTTAATGTCACAGGGAACATCTGGATGTAGGAAAGTACTTTCAGAGTTATTCAAAAGTCCTGTTTTTGCAAGTGGCAAATATAGGATTTTTCAAGAGAATCATGTCCTACTGTCCTTCAAATCTATGTCTATGACGCAGTTGGTCTTGTCTAGAAATGTTCGTATCCTTGTACACCCACACGTTTTGTAGGTTATGTCTTTGGGCTTGATGTGTTGCACCATATGGGTCTGTCTCTCAACGGGAAGCCCACCACCTGATCCTCTCTTCTACTAGAGAGAATGGGTGGGGGAATGGGTGCTCATGGGCAGAATTTCCTCTATTTTCACACTTTTACTCTGCATTGGATTTCTTAGCAAAATTCGTTTAAATATTGCTAATTTCCCCTTAAGAATATCTAATTGAATAATATAAAAAAAAAATCCACTAATGTCATACTAACATAAAGATACAGACTTTTTCCATTCACTGCAGTCGTTTGCATAATGCTCCATTTTTGTATAAATGCTATCATTAGGTTATAATTACACTCTCCCTGGTCTGATGTAGATTTCCACCTTTGCTCTCAAGCTCATAACCTCCTGGGATGGAGATGCTCTGGGGAAGTGATCTAACTAAATATGATTAATAGAGTCCAGGTCCAGGAGGATAGGTGCAGGATGAAAAGTAGAGGGCATCACAGTGTTCGCTATGCTAATCTGTCCTCCTCCACCCACAGTTTCTATGAAATCCAACTTTTGCACAGTGATCATTCTCGGTACGTCAGAAGGTCCATCCTTACAGCTTTTAAAACACTGCATCCTTCACAATAACACTTACTGATGTCACTCCTACGTCTTTGTGATGTCACTTGTTCAGTCAAGGTTAGGCATTTTTTTTGTCAGTGTTATTGTGGGGTATTTCGTTGCTTCTGTTTGGGAAGAAATCGCACAGGCGTAGGCTATATTCCCTTGGTACCAGCTCTACCGTGGTGGCTCACTGAGTTTGGACCTAATTAAGCTTTTTGAAGTAAATACTCCACACTGTTGCATTCTAACTCCTGCTGCGGCTCACTGAGAGCTTTCAGGGCTTTCGTGCTTTTGTCCCCTAGGCAGAGGAAAAGCAGGCAGCTCACACTTTCATTAGATTCTCATTTGTTGATCTCCCCCACGAGCCCGTTCGCTGCCTGCCATTGGTAGCAATTCGAAGGCTGTTTTTATGGTTAATTAAGACAGACGTATACAGTATAACAAGTGTTTATTAAAAAATGTCAGTCATCTAGAGATGAGCTCTGTGTATGACTGCTGGCAGTTTGCAACAGTGTTATTTTAGTATGATTGAGATCCTGTTATGGTTTTTATAAATATTTTTTAATTAGTTGTTATTTTTTATTTTGTGTTTTAGTTTTACTTGTAGTTTCAGTTTTCTGAATACTTTAGATTAGGGAACACTATTTACTGTTATGTACTGTTATTGGAAAAAAACAACATTATAATGTTCTTTTGTCAGCAGTACAGCTATTTATATTGAACAGAACATAAACAACGTATCCATGTACATATGTTACATATGTTGTTTACTCTCCGAAATGGCCTTAATGTGACACAGAGGAGACAAATTGTTGTTATTTTTTGTAAAATCTCACTGCTATGTTTCTGAGTCTTGATCGTGAATGGATCTTTGATGTCTGTAGGAGAATCCTCTTAATTAAGAGTTTTCCCTGAATAATCTGCCTTATTTGCTGTTTATTATTTATAGTTGTTAAGTTTAGATGTTGGTCTTTGTTAAGGGATCTTATTCTGTTCATGCTTTAATATGTTGCTTATTAGCATGTATATTACTAGAATATTATCCATTTATTAGTAAAAATTAGGAATTTATTAAGGGAAAAGTTAATAGTAAATAAGTGTTCCCTATTCTAAACTGTTACCAATTTTTTTCTGGTTTTGGTTTGACTAAAAAAAAAAACCTGGTTCACTGAATTGGGTTTGTTTGCCAGTCTGCTTCTTGTTCGTGATGCTTCACGTGATGTGAAATGCTTCAGCATGCCTTCTGGAACATGTTAATTACTGTTAAACACTCCTGGAGAATTAAAGGAGAAAAATGGATTCAGTCAATTAATTTTTAATTTGTACATTTTTATTTTTTGCTCAATAACAGGCAGGGTCATTAAAGGAGAAAAAAAGTTAGAGTTTGGAGTAGCACTAGTAGATACGTCAAGTCTAGTGAGATTATGAAAAGCTGTTCGTGTCTGTGCCTGTAGAGGATTATTCCAGTAATACAGTTGTTATGGTAATGATGAGCACACGCTATAATAAAGACCTTTGGGCTTTCGACCTGCGGCAAGGTGTGCTTCTAACTGATGCACTGACTTATTGCTGTGCGCATGTATGTAGATACAGGCATGTAAACATGTGTCTTTTTTCATGTTGATATATTCTGACCCTGATTGGCTCATCCGCAGTCTAATTTAAATTGCAGTGGAATTCTATGATAAATCAAAAGGCACCTCTAGACATGAGAAGTCTCAGCTGGGAAATGCTTGACATGTTAAATGTGCTCATTTATCTTCATTCGCTTTAAACCGCATTGAATATGTAGGAACATTTTATATTGCACTCAACTCAACTATGTCCTGTTTGTGAAAGGCGGTGAACGACATATAGCAGACCCCCCTCGCACACACACACACACACACACACTCACTTCAGGCATGTTTTATTTGGTTTGATAAGCAGCTTTGAAGATTAAATAGATTGTATATTAAACTGTTAAACTAATAAACTGTCGTCTATGTAGACATCTCGACTCTGAAGGAGGCATTTGGAAGCTCTCATTGTGTTAATGGTAAGATGGCCGAATTTCTTTATCTCTTCCTCTCCCTTTACTCGCTCTCTCCCTCTGTTGCTTTCTCAGTTAAAACATCTTAGCTGGACATTCCTCACAGATGAGGGCCTTTGACACCGAATAGATGGGGAGGCATGGCCCCTTTATTAACCTCTCCTTTTAGCAGAGCCAGTCTCTTCACACCAAGCCACTTCTCCTTATCGAACACACAGCACACTGGAGATTAAGGGCATAAAGAAGGAACGGACAGGCAGAATGGATGTGAGCAACACAGTGTTGAATTAAGAAAGAGAGTCATTACTGCAGTTTGGGGCTCTTTTAGATGTCAAAATGTACCAATTTTCTTATGCACTGTGTTTTTTTTCACATTTAAATTGGGAAGGTTCTCACACTTTTTTAATGCTTTACTAAAAAGCCTATAATGGCAGGTTGGCTTTGTAACAACTTACTGCATATATTGTGTGCCACTATTGATGCAGTTTGTCACAAAATGTCAACAGTTTTCTATGAACTATTTGTTTATTAGCATGCCTATTATTACCACATTGTCTGTTTATTAGTAAGCAGCACATTTTTTGTTTGACCATATTCTACATCCCTAATCCCACCCAATATCTAAACCTTCAACTACCTACTAACTATTAATAAGCAGCAAATTTATTGAGGCTGAAGTCATAGTTAATGGTTTGTTAATAGCAAGAATTGGACCATAAAAATGTTATGTACATGGAAATTGACTTTTAAAGGTTGAGTTACTGTAGTTCACCCAAAAATGAAAATTATGTCATTAATTACTCACCCTTGTGTCGTTCCAAACCCATAAGACTTTTGAATATCTTCGAATATTTTTTGATGATATCAGAGAGCCATCTGTCCCTCCATAGACAGCAACACAACTCAAATGATCCCAGGTCCTGAAACCGGGTAAAAACATTGATAAAAAAGTCCATGTGACATCAGTGGATCAACTACAGTTTTGCAACGATAGGAGAATAGTTTATTTGCGCAAATAAACGCAAATGGCATACTTTACTCAACCATTCTTTTCCTATACTTGTGTCTTCTGCCGTTTTAGAGAACATTAATGCGTACGCTTTCTTCTAGGCATAAACAACCGCAAATTCAGTACATGCGTGTGCTTTCACCCGTATGTAAACAAGGCTGATTACATAAAATACGTTAAAGCTTGCGTATACGGTGCACTCAGCAGGGCGGAAGACGTAAGTAAATTATGTTGTCACATGGACATTTTTACCTGTGTTTTTGCTACGTTTCTGGATCTGGGATCAAGATGAACAAAGGTCTTACAGGTTTGGAACGTCATGAGAGTGAGTTATTAATGACAGTAGGGTTGGGTCGATAGGCGATAGTCAGCATCGCGATCATCCTCCCGGCCGCAGCAGCAACCAGTTTGTGAGAAACACACTTCATCTATAACATTAGCGGTAAATCTATGCCATTAATAAACGAGTGCACCACTGATGCTGGCGAGTGCGGTAAATCATTTCCGCGAGAGGAAAATTGATCTACATGCAAAGAAACGGGGCCCGCAAGTTCATTTGAAACCCTTGCGCACTTGATATATCATGCGCGCACAATCATTCCAGCACTCGATCTTCTCTCACCTGCTCGTGCGAACACTGTTATTTTTGTCAGTCGTGGGGCGGGGCTTGGTGTTTTATTTACAACTAAACAACCCACCCCCCCCAAACAAACGCTGCCCACGGCGACGATGCCATCGTCCATCACAATGTTTCACATTAGACATTGTACGAGGCCAAATTGGTCGACATCGCCCAATAAGACAAATGACAGAATATACATTTTTGGGTGAACTAATCCTTTAAATAGTCCTTGTGGCATCCTTGTGTAAACTAATCCTTTCAAATCAAAATAATCTTTGATGAAGAAAACAGTACTTTTTTGTAAGAGCTTAAGTGGCAGCACCACCTCGCTTAACTTTGATGTCAGATTGGAATATTTGAAAGTACGCCAGTAAAAGAGAGCAGACATAAGCACCAGAGCAAATAAGTCTCTTTATTCCTCCGTACACCAAGGGATCTTCAGACTTCTGTTTGGCATCTTTTGTATCATATTACCCACACGCTGTGTTTGTAATCTCTGAACTAAACTAACAAGCTCAATAAAACAGTGGTTACTCTGCATCTGCACGTAATTAAACTAATGATTGCTTAACAAACAAAATACAGCTACAATCCAATGAAGATGATAGATGTGGAGGATTTGAATATGTAATTAACTCTTACTTCGTGTTACAGTTGAAAGAGATCCATTTTACTGTTGTTGTTTTTAGCACTGAGCTGTTTGCTGACTGTTCGGCTTTCGGGAAGCCAGAACGCGAGAACCGTTAACCGATATAGATTTAAACAAGACTGTCTCATTTGTATTCCTGACACAGGCTCTCACACACTCACCCGCGTACATACGCCTCACACTCGCAGCCTTATTTGACTCCCTGTTTCTGTCTGTTGATTAGCCTCTCGGCAGAGAAATACGCAAAATAATCTCGGATCGTGGCTCCCTTGCATACACAAACATCACACGCTACTCTGCCATTGCCATTAACGATGGAAAAAGAAATAACTGTCACTATGCAGAGCAGATTCCAAGGGATTTACTCCCTTTAAGAGTCTTTGATACCCCCATTTGCATTTTGCATGCTAAAATAGGTAAATTATAATCATTTGTTCCCGAAATGAAAATGTTTGTGCGAATTCCCCGTTTACCTCTAAACCTCGCTCTGCGTGATTCACAGTTCAGTAGAAAAAAGCATTGCTGAGCAGCCCCTGTCACACAAAATCTACATCACCTTACCCCTCAGGGAGATGTTCCTTTAAATACAGGAAAGCTAATGGTACGTTTAAATAAATGTGAAAGAAAATAACCTGCATGCAGTAAGATGGAATTGTGGCTGGGATGATCTTCCACTGCGCCATCAACACTGTTTTCGACTGCTTGAGCAAATGGTCTAATAATGCCACTGCTCGATGAACTCTTCTCTGTTAGTCCATAACGGACTGTATTGGAAATATTGTGTATAATAGCAGAGTAGACATTAGGCCTTACTATAATGTGCGTAAGATTTTCTGTTAAATATCAAGAGCACTTTATCTTAATTAGACCGCCGGTTCTGCACCCAGATAACAGCTACTTCCCACACTTGCCAAAATCTATAATGCTATGTAAATGTCAGCTAATATGGGAGACGAGCATGCAGCTTAGCTCTTCAGTAAACCAAACAACCCTCTTTCTGTTTTGTATCGCTATTTTTGGTGTGCGTTCAGTGGTGTTTGTTTGGAGGATGTGGCAACTGTCTGAAAGCATTCTTCAGTTTGGTTTTTCTGACATCACTTGAGCCAATTATTTTATCGTCATGTTTCCAACAGGCCAGATGTGGTTTACCTATTTGCCTTCTATGTGTAGTCACCTTTTTGTCAACAAGTACACTCTATTGAACAAGACAAAAGTCGCAATCTGTAAAGTCAATTTTTTACTCAGCTGGACAGACATTAGTCAAGAAGTCAAGGCTCTTGTCAATTGGCTAAATCGAATTCTGGATGGTCCGCTGAAGATCCAAATAAGCTGTCCTTCACTAAAATGATTGTTTTGTTTAGAAAATCAGTACATGTGTGTACTGTGCTTGCATAAAATATTTGTGTTGAAAGCACGCAGTAATAGTAAAAGTATAGGCCTACAGTAGAGCCATTATTGATAGAAGCCAGTTATTGTCGACCTGCTGCTAATGGCCTGATTGTAATGGGTAGTAAATTGTGTGGTTTGACTTTTAAGGCACCACTGAAAAGCTTTTTTTCTCATCATGGGGAAATTCTAGCCTTTAATGGAATATTCAAGCCAAAAATCCTACTTTTACAAACATGTATGAAGCTCAGTTTTTCCAAAAGGATCTTTTTTTTGTATTGTAGTTACTTTTAATACACATTGGATTGCAATAGTTGGGTTTCGGAAGCAAAAATCCTATGAATTTTCTCCACAGGGGAATTGTTTTTTTTAACGATAACCTATAAACCTTTAAAGACAGTTCTACTGTGAGCTTCGAGGTTGTTAATCAATAGGATATGCTTTTTCTGAAGCCATTACCCCTGCATTATTTCAAATTATTTTTAAAATAATCTTGTTTAACGTCTTGTTAAACTAAATTATTCAGCAATGAAATTCAAACCGAAACAAGCTAATCACAGCAAAAGAACTCTTTCAGTGCCTGTCTGCTCCCATGATGCACTATATAGTGTGTGTGTAAATGTGTGTATTTTGCAATAAGCTATCAACTCAAGTCCAGTGTGTTTATATTTGTTACTGTAGCTGTGTAATAAGTACAAAAACCAGCTGGCCATTATAACAAAATAATCCTTTCTCTTTCTTGTTGGGGACCTGAACACTTTTATTCTGCTGTATTGACTGACTGAGCATACATTATCCCCTACATAATGACCATAATAGCTGCCATACTTCACAAAAAAGCTAAGAAAAATATGTATATATTATGAAACTAGTTTATCTGCTATTTCACAAGTCTTCTGAAGCACACTTTAATCCATAAAGTCTTTTGGCTGTTAGTCTTAAATCTGAAATCAAATATGGCACCTGTGGTGATGCATTTCTTTTATGGTGCTTTTGTTTAGTTTCTCTAAAAAAAACATATATTATGTGTGTTCCACAGATAAAAATAATTTCATACATGTTTAAAATGACATGAGAGTGAATAAATTCTATCGGCATGATCCCTTTAAAGCTTGAAAATGCCATAGTTGGCATCATTACACTCCATTTCTTTTGATAACATCTGCCCTATTGCTGATACATCGAAGCAGAACTAACAGCATGTGGCATCACTTTAAGATACTATGAGAGCCAATTTCGGGTCAAAACGTGTGCATTTGATTGACAAGTTCTTCTACCCTAAATCCTCTTGATGTTAACCGCACGTTAATCTGTTTTGAAAGGCGATGTCAATCACATCTTTCAGACCAATATTCATTCTCCCTAAGGGATTGTTTCAGTTATTATTGGCTGTAAAGTATCAGCTGCAGAGGGGACAATCCTTCTCATGTGCTGGAGTGTAATTTACTATGGCAAAGATAGAGAAGCCATTAAATCTGGTCATTCAGGCTTCCTCACACAGACAGAAGAGTTATAGAGGAGCTGACGCTCTCCAGAGCGCATATAACGCAGGACACCTGATCCAACATTTATCACTTCTTAAACAACAGCGACAAGCCTAGCAAAAATCAATTACGCAGCCACTCAGGATGGAGACGCAGGCAGGCCGGGGGTGCAGAGAACCTTTCAATGTAATCTCGCCGATCTGCCTGGATCCCTGAACGTCACTGACTGAACATCTCGCCCCGCATGCATATTTGGGCAGTTGTTGAAGCGCGGCTCTTTTGCAACTGTTCAGATGTCTAATTTACGCAATTGCGCTCTTTGTGGTCTGTGTGGGTTCCGTTGGGGAGCCCATGGGGATGTATGATCTTTTCAGAAATGCTATGTGCTTCTAACACCATGATGGACATGTGCCAAGCTCCTCCGAAGCGAGAAGAGTTTCAGAGGCTTTCAGCTGCCATTCTTAAGAAAAAAAAAAAAAATAGAAGGATCTGCTTTCTTAATCGCTACAAAAGGTTGCTGCTCCGCTCTCATCAAGTAGCCTGAGAGGCTTAAGACTACTTAGCCATATTCTTCTGTTATCTAGCGGGGAAAATAACACTCTCAATAGAGAATCAAACCTCTGGTGATGGATACCCATAATCCTTCTCATGTGGCTTCTCTAAGTATGGAGGAAGCATTATCGGTTTCTATGATAGTAATACAGCCTTGTTCTCACCCCTGTGCAGGCATGTGATAGTGTTCAGGGTGGAGGAGATCCAGATGGCTGTGCTTGTTTGAAGCCCAGCACACCGTAACAAACCCCTTGGCCAGCTGCTCCACTCATCCAGGGCTGCTGCAAGATTTAGACCGGGTCCTGGGAGCCCACTCGAGCGCCACACATACTCACACACTAACGGACTAATAAACACACAAATACATAGACACTGAGCCGTCATTTTGCTTGTTACATTTGCTTCCATTAATTACAGCTGTTACATTGTGTGCTGTTTGGATTCTTTCATTTAGACATTACCAGCTTCAGAGAGCATTTTGAGACTGTCTGCATTTATTATGTCAGTTTTTTTGTTTTGTGTAATTCAGTCATTTTTATAGGAACTATTGAAAATGCTGTCATTGTGTACCTGCCATTATGAGGGATACAAAAGCAGATGCTGCATTTCCATACAACAAGATGACTGGAGACTGGGCTTCTTAAGCTGCAAAAATGATGAAAAAAGCGTCATTTAAGTAGCCCATACGTTTCATGCCCTGTAATTTAAGTCTTCCAAAGCTTCTTCCCCTCAACCATAGCTTTTAAATCTCAATCTTGCACATTGAAACCTGGCACATCGTGGACCCATGTATTGATACAGTTGTGCTTGTTTGATTCCTATTTACAAGCACCTAATTTGATTACATTTCAATCAATTCCAATTCATTTGGGCATATTTCAATATAATTTGATTTAGATGTGTATAAACATTTAACTATACTATGTAAAAAAATAAAAAAATAAAAAGTTATATATATACTGTATATATAATAATATATAATAATTGTATTCAGCAAGGATGCATTAAGCTCAAAATTGACAGTAAAGGCTTTGTAATCATTGTTCTAAATGTATTCTTAAGAAAATTATGTTATTTTGAATGTAAAATAAAATAATAAAATGTTTTAAAATTGTATATACAATTTCAATATTAAACAGCACAATCCATTTTAACTGTGATAATAATCTACTTAAACACAAAAATAGCTATATTTCTAAAGGATCATGTGAGACTAAAGACTGGAGTTATACTGAAAATTCACCTTTGCCACAAATTCGACTTTAAAATATATTAAAATAAAAATATTAAATATATTTATAATTGTATTCATATTTTTTTTACCATTGTCTGTTTACTCTGTATTTAAAATGTATATTAAATAAAAGTTTTCCAAAATAAGGTACAGTATGTCAGCATGCAATCTTCACATCGCTTGTTTGTTTTAATTAATTAAGATTTACACACATGACATGTACTGGACGTTGTCTAGACTTATGTGCATGTTATTGCAAATGACTTTTACATTTTCTCCAGGAAGCTACAGCTCCAAAATCGGGAACAGAAGCCACTTGTATGTCCTCCATCAGCATTGCAACATTAGATGCCATGTAGAGATGGTGTGAGGACCGTTTTCCGAATACACAGACACAGCATCATGAAAAGACCTGATTTTCTTTCCATCCTCGCTGACAAATGATGTCAGCACTTGTTTTTCTCAGTTGCAGAGTGTCTGACACATTAGGAGCTATTGTTGTCCCCTCGGTAAGTCACAATCGCCCATGCAGTCATCACGTTCAGTCGTAGCCAATGATGACCCCTTCCTGAGTCTAAGAATTATCATCAGGCTCTCTCATCCTCCCACATCAGCATGAACTATTAGCTTGGTCTCTAAGGCGTCAATAGCCTCAAATCCCAGTGAAAGAGCAACAAAAGCTTTTACGATGTTGATGATAATGGCAGGGTCTCTTTGAGAACAAGATCTGTAAATGCAGGTAAACCAGCCTTTTGGGTTTGTAAGTGGTGTAAAAAAAATCCCATTTATTATTTTTTGTGACAAAGAAAACTTTAATGTGCAGTTGAATTTACAAATGCAGTCATAATCAAGCTACACTGGGTTTGTACTAAAGCTACTGTCAAGTAAAAATCTAACTATTAAAACGACAACTTCTTAGTATGTAAAGGACAAAATTTCAGACAAAAATAGTGAAGGACAACATTTTTCTGTTGTTGAAATTCAATTGAAATTCCATTATCACCCTTAACTTCATTATTCTATTTCAATGGCAAGTCAAATTTACATCAAATTTTGTGCGTATTGAGTGTTAATTATGAACCCTATCCATACGCAGTAACTCAAAATGTACATTTACACAGAATGATTATGTTTCCAGCAGCTAATTACTGTCTAATTATGTATCGGATGCCCACAGCAGTAATAAAAGTAAAAATAAATTGTGTTATATTTGGTTTATTGACATAATGAATATAAAATAATTTCCCCCAGCACCTCCCAAAAGATCTTTCAGCTGAACATTCAAAAAGGTAGTGAAGGTGCTAAAGCAACATAGCATGTCTAAATAAACAGTAGGCACATTTTTTAATGAATTCCTTTCTCTTGATGTTATAGTGGCAAGTGTTTTAAAATGGCCAGCAACTCTTTATTGTTCATGTTTTGTTGTTACTAACTATGTCTACATGCCCAGTGGTTCAGTTTCCACCTACACTTTAACCTGCACGAAATTCAATTCCCTAAGAACAATATCAAGAGGGAGACAAAAATAATCAGTGGGCTTTATGTGGAAAGTTTTTTATTCTCTAGAGCTCAAACAGATGTGAATGCATAAATCTGCTTTTGTGCTTCATATCTGCTTGGAATATCCACATACACAGCACACACTCTCCAAAAAATACACCCGCTTACTGTACGTCTCCTATTTGCAGTCAGAGGCATTGTCTGATAGCTCTGGCTCCCTGGTCTATAATTATTACAAATGTACATGTTAAATGGTTAAGTGATAATCAAAAGACCAGTGAGTTTTACGCTTGCCTCCAAGTGATGGCAGCTCAGGTTGTAGTGTGATGGAAAAGGCCATTAACACCAATCCGTTTTTTTTTTTCCAGATTGACTGGTGCGTGAACTACATGTTGTATTGGCAGTGAAAATGATGAAATATTATATATACGATGGAGCTCATTAAAAGCATATTACAGTTTTAACCTTTCCCATGCGCTTGAGAATGGCTTTTCACAAACCTTAAGTTTGCACAAAAGAAAGTTGAAAGTTTCCACCCACGCTAAAAAATGTAAAAAGATACTGTAGTAGATAATTTTCAGACATTTGTTGAACTTGCTATCTTCTCCAACAAAAACGTTCATTTGCTCTTTGTGTAAACAGGAAGCTACACGGTGAAGATCTGCTCTAGAGACAAACTCAGCAGAACATTTTCTAAAATATCTGACCATCAATCTCTCTCAACCTTATTTGCCTAGAAATTGCTCCTCTATCCCTTCCCGTTTGAGATCCTTCTCGCTCAAGGCTGCCGTCGACTTTAACGTATTGACGACCCGTTTTTGTCTCCCCAGACGAATGCATTAGTAATCTGCAGGCGAGGCTGCGTTGAGGAGAGGTAGAGAGCATCTCATTGCACTCTGCAAACATCAACAGGCATGTACCATATTCATCGACCTTATCAGAGTGTTGCTCATCAGGGGCCTGGGCTCTTATGCCCCTCAGCCTGGCTCCAGCAGTCCCACTCTGCCTTATTAGAGTGCCGGTGAGGCCTTCTTATCACCATGGCAATCTGCTGCTCATAAACAATGCAGCAGCCATGGGAGATCCACCTGGACCAGAGGAGACGGAGATATTGAGGCGTGGAGGACATGGGCTGTGAGGCATGTACATGCTCACATTAATTTACATGAATAGATACAGTGATCTCGCACAGAGCATTAAAACGAAGTGACAAATGTTGAAGCATCCCTAAGTAATCTTCTTTCATGGATTCAGTGTTGAAATAAGTTTGCAAGAACCGATCCATAACAGGAATGTAATCAGTCAATAAATAAAGGTATGTAAGACACACACACATGCATATACATACACACACACACACACACACTGAGATTGGTTAAACAGATCTGGAGAGCCTCAGGTGTATATTTACAATGTATTTTTGCAGTGAATAATGTAGCCAATCACAGACATATCTGACGTCTGCATACAAATGCTGGTTTCTCTATCCAAATTCCAATGATTGACAGTGATAACCATAGCGAGAGATGAGAATAAAATACATGTCATTTTGATGTACAAAAAAAGCTAGAGCACCCTCACTCATTTCAGAAGCACCCTCAGTGATTTAATTCAGGAACCCAGGCCTTTGCTGATTAGAGGTTGAAGTGTTAGAGGTGTGGTAGATGTAGAAGTGATCTGCCACAAGATCAGTGTGGTAGATGTTATCCATTTTACTTCATTCCTATACTGCAACTTGTAATACTAAAACAGCAATGCATACAGTATATTATATGCACGGACATATGCACAGGCCAAGTTTGGAATGATATTATCTCTCATATCTGATAAACCAGAGCAAAAGGTCTAATGTTAACTTGTGACTCAACGTTCTTAAGCCAGTAGTAAACCACTTACATGTTTAAGACGACAATACAAAATCCTGAACACCCCTCTGCCTCTACATATGGTCCCCCTGCTGAAAAAAAAAAACTGAAATCAGAGACCAATGTGTTTCCCACATGCATTATTAGCCAACTGTATTTGCAAGTTCTGTTGTTAAATGATTCAGTGTTTCCCAAAATCATTCCATCAAGCATTCACGAGCAACATGGTAAGTTAACTGTTTGGAACTCCAGCTCTTGATCAGTCCTTAGAAGCATACTTTCTTGGTAGTATTTAAAGATTACTTTGCAAGCTCAAATTTACCCCACCCTACCTGTTAGAATAGTGGTAACTGACAATTCTGCTCTCTTAGCATGTCCCACATATTACTTGACTTGAAATAACAGTATTAATAATAACTGTTAATAATAGCAAAGATACTGCTAACATAGTGTAATAGAGATTAAGTACAACTACGAGAAGCAACCACTGCAACGAAAGGAGAAGTGGAAAGGCTATTTTAATTAGCTAAAACCTCTCTCAGAAGGTCTAGGAGTCTTCCATGTATTGATAGCAGCTCCCTGCCGCCTACAAATTATGTTCAATATCTCAGAAATCGAGCATGTGAAAGAGAATCCCTTTTTCCAGCTGGTATTAAGATGAGGGGTACCATCTCCCGGAAATGTTTTTTGGCAGGCTGGATTGTCAGGCATTACCAAAAATGACCTCTTAGCATAATGCTAACTGGTTATAATGTTAACTCTATGATAGCCGAGTATTCTGCTCTCCTATAATACCCCACACTACTAAACATAATAATCATTATAAAAATGTAATGCTAATTTTACAAACATCACTTTTTGTATAATAGCAGTACTGCTAAAGACTAATTTGGATTCTACAAAGGTTAGTCTGGATTAATTAGGTGTTACCCCCTTTAAATTTGTTGCCGTTGGTCGGCTTTAGTTTTTGCTGACTGAAATGTTCAGTCGCTGTTTGTCATGTTGTGAAATGTCTACTAGTGATGTACTGCATTGTAATCCAGTAATTGTCAGCTTTGGCTTTTTCGGCATCTGCCAGTGCAGTGTGAATTACAGTAGCAGTACAGCTACGAGAAGCTACCACTGCTTCAAAGGAAAAGCAGAAAGGCTATTTTGATTAGAAGAGCATAGCATGGTAACATGGTAGATCAGGCATTACAAACAATGACCCCTTGGAGGGACTGAATCTAGCTTGAAAGACCCGAGTAACAGCATACTAGGAATGAGCTGCATTCATGATGTGCAGAACACTAAGAACTGTCAGTTAATTATTTAGAAGCACTGAAGGTGCAAAAAGCGGATGAAAATAGCAGCATATAAGAGACGCACTAATGTATCGGCAATAGCAATACAGTGTAAATGAATTTTCTCAGGTCACTGACATTTAAAAGCTTAAGGGCTTCGGCAGTGATGGTGTGATATCATCACTTTGGCTTCTCAGCGGCACAAGTGGCTGAGAGATTTGAATTACAAACACAGTTAATGAATTTATTCATTTTAAACCATTTAGCCAGATAATGAAAAAAGCCATTTAGAGCTCGACGCTCACCACTCAGATTGTAATTGCTGCATACGTCTGTGGATACAGAAACGCCTGTGTCACTTACTCACGGTAGATCTGCAGAAAATGGCCATCTGCCACAGCGTGGCCTCTTTGAACATGATTCTTATCCTGAGTATTAATGTTCTCTCTAAATACACCATCCAGAACTAAAGGGATATTGCCTTGGGTCTATTACCTCCTGCCATCTGTTTTTCCCATTTTCCCTTTTCCTTGCAACATGCAAGGAAGTATCTGACACAGATGCTGAGTCATTCCCAGATCAATTCAAATTAATGCCGTGCAGGCGCGAGGTGCAGATTTTAGCTCTCTAGAAATGGAGGTTTGACTGCGTGCCTTTCTTCCAATTCCTTTTTTATACAAATAATGTAAAAATCAATAGCTGCGGTCAGCATATGCACTTGGAGCGGTGGGATTTCGATTTCGTCTGGGGAGTTGGAAAGGAAGGAAAGCCGAACATCCGCCTGGACCACTGAGCGAGACCGGCTAGCTACGGTATTCAGCGAGTAGCGCTAACCACTGCTTCTTTTATCAGTCAATACATCATTTTACTTAGCCAATAACAGAGTCCCTCGCACAAAAGATAATGGATGTTCCTCCTGGTTGTCGCGGGATCTGCTGCAGTGGTAATGTAGATTAATTCACTGCAAACAGATTGATTTTTCCTTCTCTGTCAGGGTCATTTGTTTTTTCCTCGTCGCTGTGGTCAACTACTGTAACTGCCCACCTGTTCGAAGAGGCATTGGCTACTCAGGCAAATGAGTAACTAAAGGCATTGAAATTAGTGTTGTCCCACAATCCCTCGCTCTGCTTTATCTTCCTCTCCATGCCATGGCCTGACAGACGGCGTCAGCGCCTGATAGAGGCATTGGTGACCCATGTCGACCCTCCATCACTGCCAGTCAGCACTTCTGTGAGGTCAGGGCTGAGGCACCACAGAGCGTCCCATTAAATATACGAGGCAAAATAAAACACTAAAGAGAAAGTAGGAAGCTGGAAAGCAGAGGCCACACACCTCCATCTGTCACTTCGGCCTACCACCTGAGCGGGAGAGAGAAACGATGGAAGGGCAGAGTGAAAAGGTTCTGGAACCAAGAGGACTCCTGCAGGCAGAGTTTCTCTTAGAACTGGCATTAAAGCCACTGTGGAATCGTTTACACTTGCTGTATTGTTTCATCAGAGTGTTTATGGCAGCCACTGCCACACATTCGCACTTTGATGTGGGACGCTTTAAAAAGGCAAGCGGCATGAAAGAGTGCGGGAAGCAGAACAGATCACACGTCTGAGTTCAGTTAAACTGCCTTCCGCAGCCCAGATATGCCTCAGCGTGATGCTTTGTTTGGATGCCGCTTGGGTTTTCCTCTGAGATTGACGACTATTGGAATGCAAATAGAACTCAGCAAACTGATTGATTTCTCAATCCCTGTCAGAATTATTTATTTGACCCTGTAGGGGGAATGCAGAACAATTTGAAAGATTTCACTAAATTTATGCTCAGCTAATTATATACCTAGAAGAATATTCTAGTATCAGTGCAAGTAAAGTGCAATCGACAGCATGTGTGAAACCACACAAGTTCATTTCCACTAGTCCCTCTTTTTCTTGCAGATGAAAAAAATTGTTCTAATTTAGGAGCAGAAAATGAACGAAGCATGTAATTTACAGTTTTCATTTGCAGCAACAATTTGTTAATATACCTATTTTTTGAAGTTAGTAATACTTTAATTTAATTAGGATGCATTAAACTGAACAGATGTAAAAGTAAAAGACTATTCTTTTCTGTTTATAATAAATGCTTGAAAATCTTTAAGCAGAAATATTAATCAGCACAACAACTGTTTTTAAAACATTGATAAAAATTTGAAATATAAAAGGTTTTCTTTATCACCAAATCAGCATATTGTAATGGTTTTGGAATGGCGACACTGGAATCAACTATCACTGGAGTAAATCAAATCAATTCATTTAAATTTCTGTTTCTTTATTTGGTCCCACTTTATAATAACTGTCCTTAACTTATAAAAAATGTGTAATGTATTTTTTTTTCTTTATATTGCATTGTAAAACACTTCTGCAGATACTGAGTTGGGACATTGTTTAGATTAGGGCTGGTTTGGAGGAAAGGGGTAGGTAAGATTGGGTCAAGGTGTAAGGGATGAGTCAACAATGTATCAGTAAATGTAATTAAAGTAATTAAATACAGATGTAATTACAGTTAGTTTTAAAATACGTACTATGTAAAACTTGTACAGTATGTACACAATAAATGCATTCTATCAAATGATTAATATTAATGTAAGTACATATAGATTATATAATTAAGGCCACTTAATTCTGTATATTTTTGGCTGCACTTTATTTTACAGTTCATGCACTTACAGTGTGCTTACCCAAAAAAAAGTGGTGTTATATGATTACTACAGTACATGGGGTAGGGTTAGGTTAAGGGGTAGGTTCAGGGTTAGTACCAAGTTATAGTAATTGTTTAAGTACATAATACAGTATTTATATAAATGTAAAATTCCTCAAACCTTTAAAGGTCTGTATGCATATACTGGGTGTTTGGTTTAAACTCATTACTTTAATCAATAATGGGGAAAAAATAACACATTTAATGTACTTGACCTGCCCCAGACCTTCACAGGTTATCTTACATTCGTTGACTGGTGATTTATATAATGCTGGACAACAACTTTCGGCATAATCCTACGTTACAGTACACAGTTGTTGTCTTTGAGAAAAGTCTGGCCTGGACTTTTTAACTATTCCAGGAACACATCTTAAGACAAGAGGTGATCATTTCTTCCTTTAACATTGGTTTCCGTAGAATCTTTAAAAAAACACTTAAAGACATCTTTTTGGACGAGCTTTTTATTAACAGTACGGTTTTGGCTGGTATTGAATTTTACAGCTGATATTTAGATTTTATTTTTTTGACTGTAAAGCACTTCTGACTCTGTGAAAAGTACTGTATGAATATAGTTTATTTACTTAATTACTTACTTTCCATGTTCCGCTATAACATTTAATTTGCTTCTGGCAGTTTGATGATTGACATGAGAAAGTATTATTTTGATGTGCAGGAGGCCTGCACATGGCTAGTATATTAACATTCTTATTTGGAGAGAAAAGAATAAGTTGTATGCAGACTGTACAAGAAGTGCACCTCTGTTCAAAATCCTGCCGCACAACTTGCATAGTTTTCCATTAAATTACATTAAATTTGTCTCACATCATTGTTAATGTACACAATGACTTCACCCTAGGCTTGGAAGAGTGTGTATAGACATTTTTCAATAATGCATATATGTAATAATCCAATAATGTCTGTCTGCAGACTGAGTAAAGTCCATGCTTCATATGGAAAGATAATGTAGATTGTCCTTACTGTTTCCATTTGCAGTGTTTATATAACAAAACTCATTGACCCCCATTTCTTTCTTTTTTTTCATTGTTGAAGTGAAGTTTGCACCTGTGTGGTAATAAGATTTTGAGCTTTTAATGTGAAAACATAACAGCATGGATCTTTTCATCCGATGTGCCTCATAGCCTTTTTGAAGTAAATGGTTTACCATCTTGTTTAGGTTTCCTGAATAACATCTACAAAAGCTGAGTCACTGTGTGATAAAAGATTAGACCTTTTGCTCCATTACAGTTAATGTAATTCTTTTGTGGTAAATAAAGAAGACTTGACTTGAAAAAGGAAATACATTAATACATAAACTGACAAATTTGAAAACTTCTACAGGCTAATTTTACCTCTCCACCCCATGCATAAAACTCTACTTCTAACCATATGTTATTTAAAAGACATTTATTAACATGTTTTAAATGACTCCATTCATCATAAAGTGATTTTCTGTCATTTGTAAACAGGCACCTAACAGAGTACCCATAAATATCTTTCCGAACCAAGGGGACTAAATTCTAACTGAGTGCCAAATCGTCCCGGTTCTTTTAGCCTCTCCGCCCATGTTTAATGGCTCCCCCGGTCTTTGTCACACCCTCATTACCTCCCCACATCTCGGATCTCCCGAACGGATGGCTAAATCACTCCCGAACAGCTTGCGTTCTCCTGAAACCACATTCAGTTTTAAAGCTGTACCGTAGAGGCTGGGAGATGGATGGAAGAGGAGCATTAACATGCTGAGTTCAAGGCTCGCTCTACTCTCTTCTCCCATCGAGTCCAGCGGTGGAGATCTAATTACAGAATCTGAACAGAGGTAGAGGGTCAATAATGAATGTTAATGTGCAGTATTTCAGCCTCGCCGCCATTGTGAGCCTTTCATCGGCGTGGGTGTGCACTCAGAGAAATCGGCCTTGTCAGAGATGACATGGCAGCCTGTCTGATGAAGGTCACTCAGCGGCGGGTGACAGCGATGAATGCAGCCCTTCTGATTGTGCTCTGAGTCTGATGATTAAGAGAAGTTTAAATGAGGTTTGGCTCGGCTTGCAGTGGAGTCTGCATTGATGCTCTTTATGCCGGGGTATTAAAGAGCTGTTCCGTGAATGTCCTCAGGGTCCTTTGTAAGGAATGATGAAAAATGAAAATGAATCTTTCATGAGATTTGGCGCAGTTGACTGGACCATATATTTTGTTGTGATTTGCAATAACAAAAGAGCAGAATGACATTTTCCTGCCTTGTAGTGAAAATTTATATTGTGATTAAAATGGGTATATGGATTTTTTTTGCCTTGTGTTACAGGGGATCAAAGGCCATCTAATGGCGTGGGCCCTGAAAAATGGCTTCAGCAGGTCAAAATGTCATTAACCTTTAGAGTCTGATCCGTCCCGGT
>JAUCNO010000082.1:7010408-7052906 GCA_032353835.1 Enteromius viviparus | reverse complement strand
ATATGAATATGTTTATAGATATCTTTTTACTTTCTTTGTACTGTAGGCCTTGCATAGCACAAAAGCTCAAGGCAGGCTCTTTCTTTCTTTGAAAATAATATTTAAAATTAATATAAAAACGATAAAACAAATACTTTAATGTTTATTTAAAAAAATTTTTGATTAAAATATAATTAAAATATGATTAAAGTTAAAACAAAACCAAAGTTTACTTTTATTATTAATTTCTTATTAATTATTAATTTTTTAAAAATAAATTTCTTAATCATCTGATATAATTATTTTACCATTACTTAAAAAATCTTTTTATATAAAAGACTTTGAATTACCATAAAATGTACTTTAGGCCTTGCCTAGTACTTTTTGCTTCTTTCATAAGGTAAAAGTCATTAGGGAACAGTGCTTGTTTTGAACCCTACAGAAGAAGAAAAAAAGTGCTAGTTTAGAGAGAAGTGACATATTTATTTGTCATATTTAGTGTCCGTCCCATTAATATCAAAACTGTAATGCTTGTCAAAACTTTCAAACCTGTTGAGCTGTCATAATCCAAAACTTCTTACTCGTTAATGCAATTACAAACGTCAGCAGACCTCAAGGATGTATATTTCAAGAAACGTACACTTTGAGTCCGGGAAGTCTGCTCTCTGCTGATTCAGAGAAATTGCAAATGTGCTGCAGCCATTGGCAGGAGTATATACGTCTCACGGTGGCGCTTTAATCCCACACTGCTCGCGATGTGAATAAGTACTAGGACAGTTCTACATGACCCACGCCTGATACTTTGTTGGGGAAGGGGGCTAATTTGTCTTCCCAAATGGATTTAGTTTGTCAGGGCTTTAACTAAATTGAAAGCGGGGAGGAAGCGAGGTAGAAGAGCGGCGAGAGATCCGTTAAGGTGGTGCCGTTACCACTGACAGACTTTGCTGTGGCGACTGGGATATTGCAGCCATTTCTCACTGCCACTGCGGCTGCAGGAGCCACAGGATGCGGAGCAGAGATGCCTGTGTTCGAGGTCATTAGGGACCTGGGCAACCACCGAGCCTAAGGGAAAAAACACTACACCCAGACACAGCCTGCAGCCAAAACAGGCTGTGTGTGTATGTGTCCAGGCACTTGCCTATTCGTCCAGCTGTTCATTATAGCACTTGTGTACACAATGCCTCAATATTTAATGCTGCTGTGATTGACTCATCTTCACCTCGGCGCAGTCATTGCCATGGGAGAGATGGGAGGGGGAGGTCACTGAACTGTCCATTCTTTTCCTTTAACAGCCAAGGATGTAATCCAAGGCTTTTGGATGTTGTCTCGCTTTACCGTCCTCACTAGCTTTGTTATAATAGCACCGAGCTGCAAGCTCATTTCCTGACTCAAATGGGCTGTGTGAGTGGCAGGGTACGGGAGGCCCGGACTTGCAGAGAGGCCTGTCAGCCACATTAATAATAGAGGACTCAAATTGCTCAAATGAAGCTGCAGCGAGGAAAATCAATGTGGAAAATGATTGCTGGAAGCTTCCTTGTGAAAGGAAGACCTGGAGCTTCATTGTTTGTCTCGCTTTCGACCATTTTGAACCGTAGTACAATTGAGGATCTGTAGAGAGGGTTTGGTAAATAATTCACCTTCGACAGCTAGCTTGATGATTCCTCTATATATTCTGTAAAAAATGTCAGTTCCTAAATATCATCTAATTTTGAATAAGAAGGCACTGGTGAATCGTTTGTGGGGAAACATGAATTTGGACTACATCACAGTAATGTTTCCACACATTTCATTTCAGTTTTTGCAGCCAACTGAAATACATAGAAACACGATAATAATATAATTAGAATGAATTTCTGTTTTCTTTCAATAAATAAATCTCGAAATATGTTTCTGGGTCAAAACAATTCAGTCACGCTTCACCTTGAATAGCTACTTCAGAGATCCTCTTCAAATCTGTAGTAAATATCATTCTATATATATCACAATCACAACATCTGGTGAAGGCACTTATAGATGACAAGGAGTACCGTTGCCTTGAAGATCTCCGATCTCTCATACTCTCCGGTTATTAACTTCCTAAATCCTCTTAAACGTTTATCCTATACCTCACAGGTTTCATTTCTACGTGTGGCGTTGTTTTATGCTGTCATGCGCAAGTTACAGGAAAACATCCTGACTCGCCAAGATTTTCCTGTTTTAAAGACCTCGCTGTCCTTCTCGCTTCGGAGGTGAATCATGAGAGGAGTGTAGTATGATGTATAAAGACGGCTTGTATGATTTTTCATAGGCGGACTGTTCGTGTCAGCAGGAGGGAGAGGGTCTGTGGGCTGCTGTGGTCGGAGAAACAGATTTCATCAGTCCTGACTCCCACTTTTGTTGCCTAGACAAAAGTGCCTGACGAGAATTTTCCCGCAAGACGATGACAATGATCATGATAAATGCTCTCAAAATGGCTGCCTCTTTATCATTCCCCCGTTAACTCTATATTCTCATTTTATGCAGTTAGTGCGCTTACGAAAAAAATATGTTCATCAAAACGAGCAGGGAAAAGTGAGACTGCAGAGTTTTTGTTATCAAATTGATCATTATAAGCTTTATCTCGCTCACAGTGCGCCAAAGAAAACAAACGGCGCTGTCAGCCGCGGCACATCACCCATAATTCCTCGTCCTTTTTGCTCCATAAACAGTTGTTCCATCCGCACCGACCTTGGCGAGAGAGATAAATAAGTGGAATTAATTTGTTGCTGGGGCGACAGGGAGGCGTAACGAAGAGCACTGCCTGTTATTAATGTCCCTCCCGGCTGCGGCCGCACCCCCAAGGACCATAAGCGTTCCGAGAGGAGGTCAGGAGAGAGGGAGGGCCGACCGGTCCAGTGGGCAGCACGGTGAGAAGGCTCGGGGTGATAGAATGTGCAAAGAGGCCACGGAGAGCCCGAGGCAGAGACAGATGATCTGCCAGATTGACAGGAAATTAGACTGAAGCTGGTAGATATGCCAATGGCGCTATCTCTCCACAGAGCGCCGGCTTCACGCTGCTTTCCTATTGAGCGTCGAGTAGAACGCTTCTTGATAAGACCGGACTCGTGACCTGTGCGGGTGCATTTATTACGTCAGCGCTTGTTGTGCGCACTATCCAGCTTTTGTAATATTTTACATTGTTTCAGGCAAGTCATAATATTTAGCCAAGCAATCCAGTCCTCGTTCTCCGCTTCGGTTAATTGAACCTGGCGAGAAGTAGGGCAGTGTCGTGTAAATGGTGATTGACCTCGATAAATTTGAGGCAACCCTGGTGTGCGAGGGGAGGGCCGGCCAGACACATTTCTACGCCAGACGCGGTAATTAGCTTTAATTTCCTACCTTTATGGCTCATCATTAAAATTAAGCCTCCCAGTAACGCATTTATTACCCTTCTCGGGAACAGTAGATGTTCCTTGCAAAAACGAAACCCATTTAGGCGAGAATTTACATTTTAACGATTATTCAAGCCATCGTTTTTGTGAAACGTGATGCGCGCAGTGAGACTGTATCTGTCTGATTTTACACTACGCAACGCTGCCAATTATCACAGCTACTGTATGCTAGCGTGGGCCTGTGCGCGCCACAGGATGACCAGGGCGGCTCATGGTGAAGAGGATGGCAGGAGACAGCAATTATATCATCGCTCCCACTTCTCTCAGAAGGAGGTATAAATCTCCATCCACTCTCAGAGGAAGTATTGTTTTGCACATACATTTCAAAAGATTACTCATTCCGGTAATTCAAGAATAGGCAGTGCATTATAGGGCTCCAGCAGGCCGAGTGATGATTAATTGTCGGTACTTTTGAAAATGCAGTGGGCTTAGCTGCTTCACAGTCATGTTTATATCTGGACCTTGTCGTGATGGAGCGGTTCACGCTCCTACGAAAGCATTTGCGATTAGAAGTGTGATCTACATTTTCAGGGACGTGATGGAAAGTCAAGTCACACTTCATTTCACAGGCTTCTTTGTTCTTATATAAAAACTTAAAATCAGGACTGTGCAAAGAGTTGTGTTCTCTGTGCAGATTAGTTTTTACAATTGATTATGTACATTACTCAATGCCGAGAACACATCTTTAAAGCTCTTCACACAGTTAGAGCAACAGCCATGTCTGCGGTCTAAACTTGCTAATTGCTTTTCAATTGCTTTGATACAAAATGCATTCAATGACGGTATCAGTCACGTGTGTTCTGAACCAGCTCAACCGCTAAAAAAATTCTGTATGCATATCTGCACACATTTTTTATGCTTTTATACATGCTTAGGAATCGCTGTGCTTTTTGTACAGTAATACTGTATATTATTGAAAAATATTCTAAATCTAAAATCATCTACAGCAATGATACATTTTTAAACACTCATTTTTAGGATTTATCCAAAACATTGTATACAAAATGTGGTTACACTTTATTTGAAGGTGTCCTTGTTACAGTGTAATTATACATTTAAGTACTGAGTAATATTTATTAGCTAAATGTACTTACTACATGATTAGGATTAGGGTGTGGTTTATGGTTACTTGCATGCAATTATGCATAATTAATTGTTATTATAATATGTACATGTAATGTGTAACAAGGACACCTTAAAATAAAGTGTTACCTAAAATTTGTACGTTTCAAACCACAATTGTATTTATATTAACTTACATTAACAAGGAGTAGTTCATGCTATTAAATGTATTGCTCATTGTTAGTTCATGTTCACTAAAATACTGATGTTGACAAATGAGTCGTTATTGTAAAGTGTTACACAAATAGGTCTATGACAAGTGATTCCACTCTTAGCTGAAAACCTCCCTTAAGCTGAATTTTCGCTAAGCTTTGTAATGGTCTACTTAAAAAAAAAAAAATCTGAAATTGCCTAACTTTTTATAATGATTCAGTTACTTAAACAAGGCTGACAGAGAAAGTAGTGAATGGACGCATCTGTAATTGGGTCACAACTCAGAATGCCTTATTTAATTCTTGGATGACCTTCATGCAAGACTTGTGTGTGGTGAAGAATAAGTGAAGAAAATGGCAAATCACCGCTGTCGAGCAGTAGCAGAGTATCAACATAATATGACTTTCACCCCACTCTGCATTCCTTAATTTCTTTTCCTCATGAAAGTGAAAAATGTAACGCCACTATCCATATGATCAGATGTCCCTCCTAGATGCAATGTGGGATGTCCAGACCTTAATGCAGAGGATTGCCAAGCACCGGTCAGGCATTCAAAGAGATTGCATCACAGGTGCATTACAGTACATGTGCTCTTCAGATCCAAGATTACTAAAGGAAACATCTGTAAAAAATCATGCTAATGCATCACAGTTCATGCAAATAAACATAATGATCAGCACTTATTTATTTTGATAGCATTTTTGA
The DNA here is from genome assembly GCA_032353835.1 of Enteromius viviparus. Classification (NCBI taxonomy): domain Eukaryota; kingdom Metazoa; phylum Chordata; class Actinopteri; order Cypriniformes; family Cyprinidae; genus Enteromius; species Enteromius viviparus. The sequence goes on along the minus strand of JAUCNO010000082.1, from coordinate 7,047,537 downwards.
TAATTGTTGATTAATGTAAACACTTTTTTAGCATTTCAGTTTGTTTACAATGCTGCTTAAAGATTTGGGGACAGTTATTTTTTAAATATTTTTTATTCAGAAAGGATGGATTTAGCTGATCAAACGTGACAGATTTGTAATACAATGTAATTCTACTTTTTAGTTTTTGATGCATTTTTGATCAAATAAAGACTTTAATTCAAGAGATTATTAATGACCCCAAACTTATCAATGATAGTGTATATCATCATCAGTTAATTAGGAATGAGATAACACTTTATTTTAAGGTTACATTGTTACATATGCTACATATACTTACTATAATAATAACATGCAACTAACCCTAATCCTAACCCTAACCAAATAGGATATGTATTATTACCCAGTGCAAAAATGTATAATTACACTGTTACACTGCAACAAGGACACCTTAAAATAAAGCATTAAACTGAAATAACTAATGCATAGCAAAAAAGAATTCCTTACTCATCTTTTACAAGGCTACCAATATTCAGTATTTTAAGTTTGGTGCTCTGGCTGAGTTTGGCTGAGAGCGTTTGCTCTTTAATGGTTAAAGAGTTTATGACAAATATTAGTTTTACACCAAGTAGTGATTTGGTGTACTTTGAAAGTGAGATAACTGATTCGTGCTGTAAAAAATGTGAGGAGTTTGAAAAAAGTGTGGTTTAAAAGAACATAATTGTTATAATTATTGGCTGATGTACGGTATTGATTTAACATTAAAGGGGGTTTATGTATGTGAAGCTTTTATTGCTTAGAGTACTTGGTCTTTACAACCATAAATTACCAGTACAACAGTACTCAAACCTTCTGCTCCACAATAATTACTCAGCGTAACAAGAGATCCAGCTGAAACTGATTTTTTTTTTGCTGTTGTACGTACCGTACATCTGTGTTCTTTGTTTGTGTAATCATACCCACGTGTGGCTCCATGGATCATTTCCAGACAACCTGGCAATGTATCACAGTAGCTAAATCAAACTTGTACATATAAAAAGCAAGATTAACTTTGATACCCTCCTAAACTCTGGCCCCCGATTATTTTTTGTGAACTCTGCTATAAGACCGAATTGGACTGAAGGTTAATATCTGGAGCGTGCATTCATTTGCATACATTTGCATCCATTGACAGTAACGGGCCATCCATCTGAGTACGGTTCAACAGAGAGCAGTAAATGATGTGTGAGAGAGACAGCAGATGAGTGAATGAATCTGTGAGCACTCAGAAATGTGACCTCACTGGTGATCGATCGATCGCGCGTGTGAGTGTAATAGTGTGATCTCATATGCTATCGGGTTACTGCAGACCACCGCAAAGTAGTGAACGGCAGACGTGGAGTCTGATGCAGCAGCTGTGAACGAGTGAGAGTGAATATCCATGGTTGTGAGCGTGATGTTTGCAGAGCCCACGGTCACGACGCCCTCCTTCGCCTCCGATGGGGGTCTTAGGCAGGCCCTGTCGCCTGGCAACCCACTGAAATAGCCCGGGACATGTCATGGGGGAGAGGATTACACTGTAATCAGGTTGCAAGGTCACAGTGAAAGAGTGAGCGCTGGAGAGAGAGAGGGGGAAATTCACCGCTGCAGAATATAGAATTTCATGCTGCTGGTTGAACTTCATTCATCAAGGTGTCTATTGAATGGGCATGCAGCCATGGGGAGGAAGCGGTAAAGGTTGCTTGAGAGCATGGTGAAGTGGGAAGAAGGCTAGGTTGGGGAGGAGAGAAGCCCTCAGGAGTAATTGGATGGGGAGAAGGGATGCTCAGGATGTGAAATTAGTGTGTTGCGGTTCAAAATTGCACACTGAACCATTGGGTAGGTGGTGTATGGGTGCCGGGATTGATTTGAAAGTGTATTTAATTACAAACTTCAATCAGGGTAGAAACATTTTTGTGCTATTAGCAGCAGTCTAACCCTTTCTCGTCCTGCTGATGAGATGGTACTCTTTAATTAAGATAAATTAGACACGAAATATAGAAGAGAGAAACAGCCCATTCCCTTCCAATTTATTTATTTTGTTTGGTTATTATTTTAACCCCGGTCTGTGACTGGGACTAATGAGCTATTGAAACACATTTGGGGAGGTGCCACGATTGGCGGTGGGAGGTGGGGAGGGATTCGCAGAGAAAATAGAGAGAGGAAAAATGTGGGTTTAAATAATGACAAATCACCCTGACTGATAGAAGCGTAAGATTGCTTTTACTGATGGGAAGAGAAAATATTACAGCCTCTTCTCTGGGAAATTGAAAGGGTATAAATAAATTATATTATAAGGAAGGGAGGGGGGAGTCAATGAAGAAAATTGGAGAGGGAGCAAGAGAGAGAGAAGGAATGAGGGAGGGGAGAGATGAAGAAAGAAAGAGCAAACTGTCGAGGCCACACTGGGTGAAAAGGACGAGGAGACATTGATTGTAATACATATCCTTACAGATTATGGATATAACAGAGTTGCAGAGAGGTACATTATACTGCAAGATTCAATGATAGATTCACCGTTAAGTCCTTTTGTATATACAGTTTTGAGGAATATCTTGGTCACTTTACAGTGTAATGAAAAAAGAAGGAGGTCTGGAGCTGGTAAAATCCCAAAATGTCAAAAATTCAAGGGTTATATGAAGGACAGAGCCAAATTTTGAAGCTTGAACTGTCTAGCATACATTCATTAGAATTGCATAAAAAAGAGAAAATTATTTTTTTATTTTATTTATATTAATTTATCAATTAAAAGTCAGTCAGGATTAGAACAATATGAAGGTAAGAAAATGATAAAAAAAAATTTTATCACACTATTAAGGTCCCATTCTCACCATTATCAAACTATTAAAGGGTTAGTTCACCCAAAAATTTTAATTATGTCATTGCTCACCCTTATGTCGTTCCAAATCTGTAAGACCTGCATTCATTTTCGGAACACAAATTAAGAAGGCACGCTTCATAGACAGCAACACAATTAAAATCCCAGACCAAGAAACTCAGTAAGGGCATAGTGAAAATAGTGACATCACTTGTTCAACCCTAAGTTTTACAAAGCCATGAGAATACTTTTTGTGCACAAAGAAAAAAAAAAACTTCATTCAACAACTCTTCCTCATCCCATCCTCCACCATGATGAAAAGTAAGTGTGTGCAGACATAGAACATGTAATAAATAGTGAAATAATAAAATAATAAAATAAAATAGTGGACGACTGTCCCGGGAGAGAAGAAATTGTTGAATTTGTTGTTATTATTTTTATTTCTTTACGCACAAAAAGTATTTTTATAGCTTTGTAAAATTAGATCTGTTTTAACAATGTTATTACTACGTTCCTGGGTCTGGAAATACTTCAGGCACTGAAACAATTGGATTTCATAAAAAATATCTTAATTTGTGTTTCAAAGATGAACATAAGTCTGAGTGAGTGATTTGGGTGAACTATCCATTTAACTACAACTTTTAATATGCTATTTATTAATATTTCGCAAGTTAGTTGTTAAGTTTAAGCATTGTGTTGGATTAAGGATTTGCAGAATATGTGCTTTATAAGCCAATATGTTAATAATAGATCTGCTAATAAGCAATAGTGAGAATTGTTCCCTGTATTAAATGCTTATTTCTGCATAAACTGCTCATTTAACCTGTTTAACCAGCAAGATTTTCTCAGTCAACCAGCTTCAACACTAGTATTTTATACCAAACCAGCATTAACCAGCCATAACAATCATTAAAATCCATGCTGAGTTAAGCTGTAGATGTTCTTAAATGTTCCGTCATACATCTTTTATTACTCATCATTTCTGTCACATGTTGTTCACCTACCTTCTCTCTCGCAGCTCGCCAACCATATATCTGTAAACTCAGTAACAGTTATGCATATCCTTCCTTATTAACACATTCTCACACAACATATACATAACACTGTGCATAAGGAACACATGTCGGAAGTTGACAAACTTGCAGGCACACGTATCGAAGAAGTGTCACTTTGACACAAGGTGCATATGGCACTTTCAGGCCTACATTTAATCATAAACTGCCTCTAACGAATATCGCGAACAGCTGGTTATGAGACGCCTTAAGCTGTACACCTGGGTTGTGCTACAGGTATGTGTGGAATATATAACAGCCCTCATATGACACAAATGTGCTGTTACATTTTAAAATAAACATGCAAGCATGTGATTTCACATGCATATCATATTGAGCGCGTGGGGCGGAACTCTGGTATTTATGCCATTGCATTTGCATTTTTCAGTGTAATTGCGTTTTATAGTTCATCTAAGATGCGAGTGGGAGCATTTGCACACATCAAAAACAGCATTTGCTTTGCTTATTAAATATGCATTTGAAGTATTGGTATAGCACATTGCAATGTAGCCTCATGCCCAACCCCATTGCATCTGTCTTTGAGGTGCTACCATGAATGGAAAACAGTCATTACAGGTTAAGGTTACTGTAGCTTCATCCTTTCACGGACGTTGGCTTTTAAGTCATGATTGTGTTCGAGGCATTTCTGCCAGTGCGTCAATTTTCTCTTGTTTAGTTGGAAAATAATGGCGTGCTCGTACCTGCCTTTGTGGCATTTCTTAGGCTGACTGCAGAAGGAAGATGTGAAGGTTTCACACCAACCAAGATATGAAAAATGCAACGTGGGCGGAAATGAATCCCTGAAAAAAACACTCTGTGATGGAAGACGCGTGTATGTGTGTGTGAGCGTGTTTGCGACCAGCAATCCACATAGTGATGGGTCTGCCATGATTGAAGTCTTTTTCTTTTTTTAATTTTGGGTTTAGATACGATGTGGGTGTGTGACTGTATCTGTTCTCTTCATCCATCCACCTCTGTTTTTCGATCTATCTGTGTCTTTAGTCTCCCTCTTTCACATCTTCCCCTCTTCCCCCTTTTCTATTCCATACTCAATCGATTTTGCTCTCTGACAGACAGCGGTTGCTTTTGATCCTAATCCTGTTATCTGTTTATACTGTGTCCTCAACATGGTGGCTGATGAGATTTCAATGCATTACTGTCACCCAGTCGCTGACAGCTCGACGTCTGTATGTGCGGCTATGCGTTTGTTGCCCGCTGCGAGTGCAGTAGAGTTTGATGCTGGTGGATTACTTTATTTTTTATCACTGGATTCAGGGTTTGTTTACTGGTGGGAATTTTGGGCTCCTGTACATAAAATTGTATGTTACTTTACCTCAGTTCAATGCTTGCACAACACTAAAATGATTATAGCTTGCCTGCTGGGCTTCCAAACACGGAATATGCTCAGCTTTAAGCCGTGAATTCCTTTTTTTTAAAGGGATTCTGTCTTCATTTGCTCGTCCTCTTGTTATTTTAAACATGTTTGATGACTTTCAAGACTGCAAAAGGAGATGTTTTGAAGTAGGGCTGCAAGTTATATCGGGGGAAAAAAATAAAAATCTAAAAGACAATAAAGGTTTTAACATTTGGATAGAAAGAACTAATAGTAACTGTAATATTAAAGCATTTGTGCTGTAAAATAAAATTATTATAATTAAAGTCAGATTTAGAAAAATTAAAGAATGTTTTTATGCATTTCTCTCGCATTAACTGAAAGTGGATTGGGAAGGGGGCTGCCAAGCTCCGAAAAGGACAAACATGCGTTATGAATTTATTTCAAATGACTCACAAACTATATTTCGGTACTTTAAAGGTATATGAAGGCTTTGTGTGACCAATACTGTAGGCTGAGACTGAACGATTGTCATTAAAAAGGACTAATGATGACAGATTTTTCATTTTTGGTTGCCTGTGTTGTGATTGTAATCTAAATGTAATAAAAATAATTGTTAGTTACCGTTTTTGCAAAAAAAATAAATAAATAAAAAAATAAATTAAAAAAAAATTTACATGAAAAAATGAAAACTTAAAATGTAAGTAAAAATAACCAATGTTGTCTTAAGTTTAAGTACTAAAATTACGGTTTACAATAAGGTGTCGTTTGTTAACATTAGTTAATGCATTAATTAACATTAACAAACAAACATTTATTACAAAGTATTTATTAATCTGTGTTAATGTTAAGTTAATAAAAATACAGTTATTCATTGTTCGTTTATGTTAGCTCACAGTGCATTAACTGATGTTAGCAAGCACAACTTGTGATTTTATAAAATTTTGAAATTAGCATTCATTAGATTATAAAATTAAAGCTAAATGGAAAATAAAAACTAACAATGCCAAGCACATACTAATAATAAAGTATTAATAAAAACTGAATAATACTTAACACAGTTGGGTGCGCTATCCCTTTAAGAGTGAGGTTTTGCAATACTTTTCTCGCAGCTAACTCCAATTGATGTCAGTTAGCTTACTGGTAGCTGTGCGCATCTTAAATGTGTGCCAAAGGCAGACCATCTCTGTTACCTCTAAAAATAAGCTCAGAAGAGGCGCAAGTGCATCAAACTGAATTGTGTATTCAAGAGGCACATCAATTAGTCATGATGGTCGAGACCGAGAGAAGCATCCCTCAAGAGTTTGCACATCACAGCTCTGAATATCCTCCCTTCTTCTCTCTTCTTTTCTCTGGGTTTTTCGCACTTGCTGTCTCTCGACTGAATATTTTTCTCCTTCTGCCTCTATCTCTGTCTCGGTTCCTCACTCCTCTTCTTTCTTGTTTGCATTTTACCTATCCATTTATCTATCTCTCCTCTCTTCATGTCCGTCTCTTGACTATCACTAAATGATGTATTGCTGAGTCTGGGCAGGATGAGCGCCAGCAGTGATAAAGCAGCGTGCTGCCTCGGTTTCCTGCGTCCTCCATTTTGATTCAGTGGAGCTGTCCACGCAGATATGCGCTGAGGCGTGCACACCGACACACTCCTGTGACTATAGCAGCACGCACACACAATCTAAGGTGCAGTGGTTGTCAAGCAAGTTTGAATGTCTTTCAGTCTTTTTTAGAAAGGCTCGGGCAAAGTCATCCTTGAAATAATGGAGGGAGACGTAAACACTTGCTCGTGTGCTCGCGCACGGAGGAAGATGGTGTGGATGGCTCTGTTCCAAAACCTAGTGTGCTGCCTACGTAGACGGCATGCACATTGGGAAAAAAAGAGAAAAGAAGCTGGGGAAGTGTTGATTACAATGTCAGTCTAATTAAAAACCATCTGTTTTACCTAATATTTGTGTGTTGTGCGTTTTATGCGTAGTCAAATGTGCATTATTGGCTTAGTGGCGTGCTAATACCTTGTTCTGCTGGAATTAGAGCTGGGCGATAAATAGATATAATGTTTATAGTGTTAAACTATTTAAAAAATAGGTATTGGGTAGGATTAGGATGTAGAATATGTGCTTTGATATGCATATGTGCTTGATAATAAACAACAAGCCAATAGTGAAAATTGCTCCCTTTACTGAAGTGTTACCGGTTTTGATATTTAGTTTACATCTAGACAATAAAGTGCATAAAAATTACCGGAGTAGATTGCTCTCAAACAAGTTATGTTTCCATTAATGAGGAAGGAAAGTATTGCACGTGTTTATCTAAATCAATGGCATGAATTTTTGTTCATATTGCCTAGAGCTAATTGAAATCATTGAAAGTATTTTTTGTGCTATTTGTGTGGCTCACAGAATTCTTGCCTATCTGCAGTATTCCTTTGAACACAGCTGCCTATGTTGGCCTCAGACAACAAGGTAGCATGCAAGGTTTTGGAACAGAACTGATATGGAGACATAATTACAAATCCATTGTGAAATGAGATTCTTTGTGGGTCAGGCTCTATTTGAATGCCGCTGACAAGTTGCCGTTTATGTAGTGTTCAAGATCAGTCTGGATTTTGGAGCCGAGCGATATGGATGTGGAGACACACACTGTCTTTTCCTTCATCATCACAAATGAACACTTAGACTGACTGTCTGATGGAGCCCCTTAGCATTGGGTTGCTATAGAAACACCCGTACTTTCGAAGATGACCCAAATTAGTTTTCCAGCAGCCAAGCGTAGATGGTCTCCCACCTGGGAGGGAGAAAGAAAGAAGGGAGGAGGGGAGGAGAGAGCAGAGGAGGTTAGCGGAAGAACGTACAAATGGAATGAAAGGCTACAAAGAGACAGGAGGGGTTTAGGCTGAGAGAAATAGAAAGCAGAAGATGATTCCAGCAGGCGATAGACAGATGTGATGAAGTCGTGACGGGGGACAGAAGAGTGAAAGCGACAGAACAAAGCCTCGTGATTTGATACGGTATAGAACGTGTCAAGACAACATATGAAGGCAGAGATTAGGTTGTCGGAGAACACGCTTCATTTTTAAAGGTCACTCCGAGGTGGTGGGGCTGACATTGACGGAGGCATTATAACATGAGTGTTTAGAACTCAGAAAGCTTATTACAAGCCTACGGTCAGATTAGCCCTACCGCACGCCACACGCTAATCAGACCAGAAAATACGGCGAGGATTACACGCAAACAAACTTCCCCCACCACACAAGCGCCATTGTGAGCGCCAAGCAACTTACTTGGAGCCTATCAAAGCCTTGTTATTTAGCAGAGAGAGACACTTAATGCCAGCCATCGATGCTAAGGAAGAGCTGAAAGATTTCGTCTGCTTTTGTATTAGGCTAAAGTGTGTTCCATTATCGATTGAAGTATTAATAGACCACCCGTCTCAGGAAACACAATCACTGAAATCGATCCAGACATGTCAATGGCTTGTCACGGGCCGAAGAATGTCACACCTGCCGAAAACCGGGGCGAAGGAAATCAAATAAGTCAATTAGCATGCAGGCAAATTTCCCAGCTGGACGCATTCCTTCAGGTTCACCAGAGGGGGAGGTTGCCCAGCAACCGAGAAATGAATTAGTCGTTGAAGTCTTCCCTGGGTGTGTTGTGGACACATTTCATTCCTGACCTCTTCCATCTGTTTTGGCGACACAACTGGCAGACAGATGAAAGTCCAGCCCTTTGCACCTAATACATTTATTAAGGCTAATGTGAGAAAATGTGACCATGATGGCCTATTTTTCATTTTGGTGTTTTGGAGGGAATGTGCACTTTAAGGTAACTTGTTCACAGAAGATGGGGGACAACAGAAGACCGATTCAAATTAAAATACATAATAAATAAAAAAATGCAGCTATAAGATTTCCATGATGTTTTAAGCTGGATTATATTGGATAAAGCTGGTTTAGATGGTAGCAATGCTGTTTGCAAGCAATAAATAACTGCAAACACATATGCATTCATTGACTGAATACTGATTGCGTGGTGTTATTTTAGTATAGAGTGTATTCTTTTTCTTAGTGGTCAACCAATATAGATTTTTTTGATAGTCGATGCCAGAGCTGGGTGGCCGAAATAACGCCAATATACAGTGCACAGTATGATTACAGTATTATACCGTTTCATTTCAGAATAGCAAATAACACATGCTGCAATTAAAAGTATATTTTGCCACAAAATATTTAAATGCATTATAAATAAATCAATTGCAACTGTATAATAAGAAAAAAATCAGCTTGTTAAAAAAAATAAAAAATTGACACATATCAACCCATATGCTGTTCTTTTTCATAAGATTATTTTTGATTTATATTTATTTATTTTTTGTATTTTTCAACTTAACATGTCTTTATTTAAATTCCCCATTTTTATTTATTTTTTTATTATTATTACCCCTCGTTACATTAGTTATGCAAAGTTAGGTTTTTCTAGGCATATACTCGTTTAAATAAATTTGCAAAGCTAGTTGACCATATTGCTGGTTTAGCTAATAATCACATCTGTTGGGGATACCGGCAAGCCACAATCCAAAGCACAATACATTTGGTTGTTTTTTTCATTAGCTTGCACTTTATTTTGTGATTTCACTGGGCCAGAAAGGATGTGGTTGAGTGGAGTCGCCACAGACTAGAGCAGAGGATAATACTTAACGTAACAAACTTGAAGTATTTTTTTCCCTAGTTGGAGATTTGTGACTTGGACAAAAACTAAAATCATGCATGTAATGAAATGGATTGACAAGCAGCTTCTTTATCGATTTGGAGGTGGCGGAACATCCGGGCCAATTTAACCCCTAGAAGTGCAAGTATGCGTGGAGAAAGCTGTGCTGTTTCCCTGGAGTGGAGAGTGAGCTAACACAGATAAAAGTCTTGACGAATGTGAATGTGACCCAAACATGGCATTAAAAAAAAGGAAAGCCACTCCATCCCTGCTGGAACTCTCTGGATATGTTAAACCCTTTATCTGTGGTGCACCATGCGCTGCGTAGGCCCCCGGTGTGATGTGTGTGCGAGTGTGTGCGCTTTGGATAAATATATTTGCCTTCACACTTTAGAACAGCGATGAGCTGATATCTGTATTCACACAATGCACAAGTCTATTTGAGATTCATGACTCACATGGAGACAAAACCGAATCCTTCCAAAATGGGGCACCTTCTGCAACCTCCGAACACATGCAATCAAAGAGTGCAGTTAGTCTAGAAGGGAAAACGAGAGATAAACTCTGGTATTATGGTTTGAGATCTAAAGCAAAGGCTGTTATCCTTTCCTGTGCTGTGTGCGCTGTTTGCTGATATTAAACATCTCATTAGATTCAAACACTTTCCCTTGAACACGATAAGCCCAAGGCAACACTTTCTAATTAGTTTATGTGGCCCGCTGGTGACTCAAGTCGTTGTTTTATTTTTCCTTTTTTGGCAGCAAAGTGTCATTATCACTCGTGCTGATCTTTTTTGAAGCGCTTTTGGCCTGGTTGGCTCCACTGTGTGTTGACGCACTTGTTAGTGAGAGGAAGTTGCTGCTGTGAAGGTATATCTAGAGGCTAGTGGAGCAAAGTGGAGCAGCGTACATTCGTATGCAATGCATGTTATATCCAACATGTCCAGTAATGCACCAGTGTGGCTGCCATTGAATGTATTGCTGAAGCTACTTGCTAAGCTACGAGCTACACGCATTTGAAGTAGTTCAAGGAGCAGTGACATTTAGTCCAAAACAGCTGAAAGAGAGGTCAAGTATTTAAAGGGAAAGTTTATGAATTTTTTTTTTATTATTATTTAATCACCCTCATGTCATGCCAAACCTCTATGTCTTTTTCATTTTCAGACTGATATATCTTGTGACCAATTATTACCTGGCTCTACTGCATTCCTATTTACCGCATTCTGGAAACTTGATTCTGATTGGTTAAAGTTGTAACTACAAACAATTTCATACAGTATTTTGACTGGTGTCCATGACGGCGTTGTTGTTTAAATGGGCATCCACTCCAAGAACTATTCAGATAATACGCACAGTAATGTTTTGTTGATTAAAAGTATGCACTACTGTTATTTTTGTCTGCCATTTTAAATGTTCATTAGCTGAACTCGGATTGGCTGCTGATTATTGTTCATTAGAAACTATTATTTGAAAAAGTGATTCCTTGTGGACTACTGTTAAAAAGTTTTAGTTAATAGTTATTATTATAGTTATTGCATTTACTGACATTTACAGTAAAATGTAAGCAGGTTGCCAGAACTTTAGTGGCAAAATATTAGATATAACATACTTCTATTAAATTCAGTTAAACTTCAAAGTCATTTTTTGTACAATATAATAGCATATAATAATTTAATAATATACTAAAATATATTATATAATATAATACTAGAATATAACACCATCCTATTACAGGATTAATGTCTGTTTTGTAACATTGTACTGTAATACACTTGATAACCACCAAAAATAGATGGTGATGAGAAAGTCACATGATAAATCAAAATTCATCACAGCTTTTCCACAAGCTGAGAAGAAAAATGCTAATATACATAGAAGTTATGCAGTGTCATTAACATGCATACTAAACACCATTATGGTAACACACACGACACAAAAATAATAGCAATAAACAATCATTTAGCAGCATCAGATGTATGAAAAAACCCTACTGTACACAACTGAAATGAAAAAACATCAAATGTGAATCATCATGCAGTCAATTCTAAAAGTATAAATGATTTTTTACTGTAAATTATAATGACTTTTTTATAATGACTCTAATTTAAAACACTGTTAAATGTAATTACAGTTGTTCTTATACTGTATATAGTATTAAAACTTACTATTAACCAATTAACAGCATTTAATATTTACCGTTTTAGTATTTTTGCCATCTCTTACTCTTCAATGTATGTATTTCCTACATAGTTCTGCTTAGGTTTTAGTAAGCTAATCAGATGTAATACATGTATTTATATATTGAACAAACTGGCTATTTCATCATTGCAGTTTTTTCAAACATCCTTGGTTAGTTCATTAACTTAGAACTGTTTACCTCTTGTAAGGCAAGCATATTATAAGTCTTTGTGTATCTTTTTTTAGCATTCTTTGCTGTTGAGTAAGTGGAACAGGTAATTAGGGAGTTTTTGGCTGGCTTCTAGAACATCTCAGCCTTTTAGCACAGCTCATTAAAACCTGTGGCTGCTGACCTAAAGTCTGTACAGCATCCATTCACTGCGTAGTGATCAGACATGTGCATACTGTAACTTCAGAAGAATGGGTGACAAAGCACAGAGTTAAAATCAGCGAATGCAGCGGAACCGAACAGCAACGGAAGTGTCGACTGCGTCACATTGACTGGGCGTCCCTTGTGAAGTCTCTGCCCTGACCTGCCAGTCACGCCGGACATCCACACTGGCCCTGTGCTGGGCCGTCTCTGTTCGGGGTGACCACTGGGGCTGCTTCTTCTGCTAGCAGTGTGACAGCTGGTCTATTGGCTTTAGAGAGCCAAGGCCGATGTCAGCTCGCATGCAGAGTGGACTAAGTGACCTTGGGTGTGCCCGTTGAATCGGCCAGGGAGAACAGAATGAGATATCCATACAAAACAGAGCATTTTTTAACCTTTACGTTCACAATCTGTCATTGTATTTTCACTCAGTTTTTTTTTATGTATCCCGGGATCATTGTTTTTCCAAAGATATGAGATTCCCCGCCCCCACCCCAACTCTCTCTCTTTCTTGTTTCTTTTCCTTTCTCCTTCATGACCTGCTGAGTTCAGGAGAGAATTTATCCTCTGGGAAGCCTGGCTCAGTGTCAGCCTCTGCATTTCTCCATAGTGTTCCTGTTTACCTTTCAATGTGAGTTAATACTCTGTCAACACCATTAATCCCCAGCATAATAGGGAGCGTCCGCCAGCGTCCGCAGTGTTTACCAGGCTGCCGACAGCTCGCCGAGATTGATTCAGTGATGCTTTATGTCCGGCAGTCTGATCTAATGACACGGCTGTAAATTCCCAGCATGCAAGGGCCACGGCTGCAGCTCCTATAGTGGCTTTGTGAAGTTTGTTCTCACAGGCTGGGTTCAACCTCACATCCGTTTACTGTACCGCGCCGTGCATCTTATTGGGACCCGTTTAACACTTCTGTTAGCGAATGACAGCTGACGTACTTTTTTCCCCACACTTGGCTCACTCTCTACAGGGAACTGACTAAAACACACATAAATTTTCTTAACTGTCTATATGTGTCAGAGAGAGAACACAAGTGGGTGTCTGAAATCACAATGACAGACAGCCGCAGGAATGAGTGTGTCTGTCTGTCAGACACATGTTTCGAGGGTGTCTGTGTTTGTGTGTGAATGTCTGTAAATTGTCTTCTGTTTGGCGCTGAGAGCTTCGATAGGTGGGGTGAAATATAATCTCTTTTCCATTTCTCCATGAAACTGGTTCACTGTCATAACCCCAATCCCTCTCAAAGAAACTGCCAATTTGGGCCGTGGGGCCGCGTGACTCATACACTACAGCGCAGTCTGGGTCTGAATCTGGAGAGCCTGATAATAGAGCAAGTGTGTCAGTCACATCTCCCACCCTCCTCTTATTGCTGCGTTCCTGTTAGGAGTCACCTACTTTTAGCATCTTTGCAATTAATGCTGTGGGGGCTTGTTTGGGGTTATTTTAAGGTGGCATGCACCTATTAATTTATGTTTTTGGGTTCAAGTAGCGGTCCAGGTTCGTTTGGTGGCTTAGACAGATTCTGACCAGAGGCCGTAACTTGTTCAGTGACTATTTTGATTACAGTAATATGAAATAGGTTTGTTGAATTCCTGTGAGCACCATGTATTTTTAATATATGGAAAATAGAAGCTACTTTTTTGACACAAAATGTTGACACTTGAGCGAATTAAGGGTGGATGCGTTGATGGTGCGATTCTATTGGCTTGTCCCAGTTTAGTCACACAGATTTCTGATAAATGAAATATATATATTATTGTTCACAAGTTTAACACATTCCTATAAGTTCTATAATTACCTTATCCTATCATTCCTTTTTGTGCAAAGTTTTCTTACATTATTTTGCGTTAATGTACAAACAAAACCACATAATTCACCAGAACTCAGTGTTTTTCAGAATGGCGATAAACATCTGTTATCGCCTCCAGTGGGATGTAAATTGTGTATCTTAAATCTTTCCATCTCTCCCTTTTGTTCTCAGAAGGACAATGTTGATCTTTGATAACGTACCATGATAAATGGCTGAGTTGCTCATTCCCTCCCCGTGCTCATATTAGCACAGTGATATTTGACTGACAGCCTGTCAAGGAATTACACTTGCTGCTGCATGGTTCGCACGTCTGTGATGATTGCTGTCGAGGGAATGACATCTGTTGAGATTTCCACACCGAGTGTTACTCACAGTGGATGCCATTATATCAGCCCCTTACCCGGCACACAACCCCCCCAATCTTAACAGTAAAACTCGCCTCAGGAGCCGATCCAAGATAATGGCTTTCCCATTACAAATACACCAATATTTGTAAGACCGCAAACTTGCCACAAACCTACAGGGGCTGGGGTAGGAATTACATTTTCACTCTTATTGGATACCATTTGAAGCATGCTGTGAGAGATAACTTTTATTCCTTGCGCCTTGAAATCAGAAACCGGTTTCTGTGAAGGCAAGTCGACCAAGATGAATGTCAGATTTCTACTTTATTTTTGTCAAAGCCCAATCACATGTCCATCCAATCGAAGCCACTGATGTCTTTCGACTCTGTTCTATCTGTAAATGCATGGCTTTGGTTGTCGTATTTATTTATTTATTTTTTTATTTTCAACGGCGTAGACGGGAGAGAATGGAGGCGCTTGAAAACTGTGACAGAGGAGAGCGATTTTGTTAGCAGAGCAGCCATGCGGGATGAGATAAGTGACGGGGGCTGTGCTCGTGTGTGTACGTTGAGCAGTGAAGCATGTGTTGGCACAGCCAGTAGTCACTTTAGAAATGTGTGCATCGCAGGGGCTACAAGCCCGGTCACCTTCCATCCAGCGGGAGAGCCGAGCTGTGCAGGTAACGTTCCCAGATGACCGCAGAGATTAGAGAGTTGTTTCTCAAATGCGTTTCTACATGACAAAAGGTCTGACTATCAGGCTGAAATATCAAAAAAGTTTTAAAACTAGATAAATTCAACTTTGCATAAGATAAAAGGCTGGTTTTGAATTTGTCTTTGTAGGTTTATTTTGCTGGTAGTTTTACACATACCTGGCAAAGTTAAATACATTAAATACACAAATTAACAAAAATGTAAGAATTCATTGAAAACAATAGACATAGCTGCACAGTAATACAAATGTACAGTAATGAGGTCAAAGATGTGTTTATATAGTGTTTTATAGTGTCCTCAGCCAATCATAATAAAGAACCCGAACTATTTAAACTAGTTTAAAAAAAACAAGGTTAAACCAAAAGGCTAATGCAGCAAAGCAGAGTATACTTAATATACAATGTATGAAAAGTAAAAAAAATTTTAATGAATAGACACTTTAGAATAGGGAACATTTATTCACTATTAACTATGACGGTTCCCTCAATAATTTTTTCATTTGCTGCTTATTAATAGTAAGTAAAACAGTTGTTAAGTTTAGGTATTGAGTAAGATTAGGGATGTAGAATAAGGTCATGTAAAATAAAGCATCAATATGTGTTTAATTACTATTAGTAAATTGATAATATTCTAATAATATGCAACTAGTTAGGAGACCTTAAAATTAAGTGTTACCGTAATCTTTATTCATACGTTAATTTTCCGAAACAGAAGTTGGAGCTTGGAGAATTGAAGCCGCCAAGAGCCAGGGTGCTTTATTTTTTATTAAACTCTTAAAATGGTCATTTATTACTATAATCTGATTATGCAGTTTTAATGTAATTCCAACAAAATACTGTTACCTTTTTTGTGTCCTGATTACGTAACACCATTCTGTCACTCCACAAGCTGACTGCCCTGCTCAAATGCTCCGTGATTTATTGCAGCGAGCAATATGAAAAAATGAAATGAAGTGGCTGGGAGAAAATTAAAGACGAGGAGATTGAGAGAAGTAAAGACAGAGAATCCCCAGTCTGTCCTTTAACTTATATAAGCACATAAACACTTGAGGCATGAAATGAACAATTGCATATTTTACAGAGGCAGAATTATGTAGATGAAGTGAAGGTAGAAGGAAGGGAAGCTTATCAGAGAGCGGCAGGGCTGCTCCCTCAGCTCGTCTCTGGGTGTGTGTGTTTATGGATCAGGAGTCATTCATAAAGCCCTAGCCGAGGTGTTTACGTGTTTTTCTGTCTGTGTATATGGAGATGGAGGAAGCTGGGGCCCGGAGTGAGACTGAACCTCTACCTGAGGAGGGTGTAGCTTTCAACTGCCTCATCCCTTTCGTTTAGTCTTCCTGCCAAGCTTCTCGGTCCCCTATTTATCATTCCAGTAGCTTTGGCATTTTGTTGCTTTCGGTCTTTACGCTGTGGAGAATTTGATTACCGTAGCGTTCCGAAGGAGGAGATGCAGACCCGGGCGTAATCGTCTTGTTTGTCTCGGCTGGTGTTTGTATATGAAAGGTAGTTCTGTGCTCTAACTAAGTGTTTCATATCCACCATAAGGTACAGGTACACTTTGATGTCTTCAGTTGGGAGAACGCTGTGTTGCGTTCGCGATGCGGTGACTTGTTTTTTCTGAAGCGAAGCTGTCCCGTGTCCTGTCTTCACTGTCATCCGACTCTATGGGTGGTCCATTAAATTCCCTTCTTTGATCTGTTAAGCACGGAGGGGAGCTTTCGCACAGAAAATGAGCGGTTGCGTCTTCCTTCCCAACTGTCTCAACCTGCTCTTGTTTTCCCCTGCACCAACAATTACCATCAGGGCTTGCCGACACCCTCCCTCCCTCCTTCCCTCCCCAGTCTGTAGTTTCTCTGGAGGATGGGAGGGGAAGGGCGCATGTATAAAGCACACTGATGTGTTAATCACATTTTGCAGTGTGTTCGGGTGGTGCCGTCTCGCTGTGAAGCAGTGTGCTGCGCTAACCATCAAGTCTTACATCATGGATTGTAAAATGGCTACGGGAGCGAAAGAAGCAAGCACGGTTTCTGTGAGAGGAGAGAAAAGAGGGAGCAAGCAAAGCGATGCCTGCTTCACACTGACCCAACAAATGGCAAAACATTTTCGAAACATTTTATTTTTGTTTTGTGATCCAGTGAAATTCAAATATCCTTAAAACAAGATTGCATAAGAGAATGACTTGAAAGTATATTTTTTCTAATTTGTTTTTCTTACCCTGCTGGCTTTCTCTCTCTCTCTTTTTTAAGCATAAATGGAACTAAATTTAAAAACAAAAAATGTTTTGCCAGTGGGGAAGCTCTATTCATTAAAAACAAGTCTTACTGTTACAAAGTGTCTTCAAATTTGAACAATATTACATGGGCAAACATATCTGTTGTTTGTTGTCCTTTGGTTAGCAACCTTAAGAAAACAAACCATGGATTAATTGTAGCATACGTGTAGTAACCATGTTAGTTTGTTTACCATTTTTATGACTACAAATACCGTGTTTAGACTATGGATAGTGTGAAATTGGTGGTTAACACACTTTAACTACAGCACAGTAAACATGTTTGTTTTCTTTATTTGTAGTAAATCCGTGTTTTATTTTTGGAGGGAATATATGAAGCTTAAGTCCCTTTCAAGCCAAGCTGTGGATTCATATCACAGATATTGTCCTAACTGGATTTCGGCCACAAGAAAGGTTGAAAATGGTAATTGTGATTACACCTTATGCACAAATTAGCTTTTAAGTTTGTCTTATTTTAATATTTAGATTGGAAAGCATGGCAGATATTTAGACAGACAAGTGATTCGTGAGTGAGTCAGGAAACCATTTACTGGGCTAATTCGCTCAAAAACACTGATTCATTCCGAGACGTAACAAGTGCCTGTCTTTATGAGTGAATCATCCAAACAATCCATTCCTAAACACTGATTCATTCTGCAGCTAAATAAGTTCCTTATGAGTGAATCATTGAATTTGCTCAACTAATTCCTTCTGCTGTTCTTCATTTTGAGCTATTTTTCATGGCCAAAGCAAAAAAAAAGCAACTGGCAGTATGATGCTAAAATGCAAGTCACTCAAAATTAACATCTTGTTTACTGACATATTGTGTGAAAGTAATAACATAGTTATGCTGTTGACTAGAGTATCACCACAGCAACACCAGCACTCTCACTCATGTTTATTAATAGAATATTGGCAAACACAACTGTCATTTTGATGCAGTTTGAGCACGGGAGACTGACTCCTACATACTGAGTAGAGAGAGCTTCATGAATGAAAGGAGAGAAGAAACGGTAGCAGCTCTTTGAGGGTCACACCTGGGAGAAATGGTACAAACGATGTGGTCACTCCATTAGTGGTTACCTTACACAGATCTGGTGTAAATGTAGAGGATCGATAACCTACAGTCTGACTGACAAAAGCAGAGAAATGCATTTAAAGACGGAAACTAGCAGAGAGCTGCGTTATGTTATCATATTCAAGCTTCTAAAAATACACCGGTGCTGAGAGGACAGCTTTCCACAGAGCGTCAAACAGAGCTTACTTTAGCGATCTGCAGAGTGGTGGAAATACAGGGCTGAGGTAATGGCATTGATATGCAGGAGGGATGAGAGAGCACTGCATGCTGGCTCTATAGGCAGTCTCTGCTGTGATGGGAAGGTCTATAATGAACGTGTGTGTTTGTGTACGTGTGCGCATTGATCAGTTGCGAAGCTGTTCTGGCACGTATGGACTGTATGCCATATTGCGTCCATGCTGGAGAGCTTCAGCAGAGAGGGTAGAGCTCTGAGTACTGAGATTCTGAGCTTTCCTCCCTGCTGTTATTCAATATCAGCACAGACCCATGTATCCACATTCACGGTCTGACGATAACATCAAATTACACTCATCCAGCACTGAGCTCTGACTGAGTTTACAAAGAACACCTCTCTCACAATCTCTCCTTCTGTCCGTGGGAAACTTGACTGTCTGTTTACGCCCACCTCCTGTTTCTCTTTTAGGAACAGTTCACCCAAAAACAGAAATCCTCTCATTGTCTCAACCTTCTAAGTCATTCTAAACCTGCACGACTGACCGACTTCTGTTGGACACAGTTGGAGTATTTTGTTTCATTTCAGTGATTCAGAATATCACTGGCTTCCTTTTTTGGCCTAATTAAATCGTGTACAGTTTTATTTGCATGTGCTAAATTGCTGAATTAGTCCAAAAGAGTTTCTAGAAATTGCTGCTTCAATGGCAGTGGAACAACTCTACCAAATCAGAAAACGAAACACTCTCACAAAGCCAGTTTTTTGAGAGAGATTTACAAACATACAGCATAACCGGTATAGCCCAAATTTCAAATAAATTACTCTTATAGGCCAGGTATTTTTAGTGAATCAAAAACATGCAGCTTAACCTATGTAGTCCAATTCCTGAGAGAATGACTCAAAGGTGGTTCTTTTTAGTGAATCAAAGATTATACTGAAAACTAGTGAAGTCCAATTTCCCAAATAAATGAGTTTTACACGCAGGTTCTTTTTTAGTGAATCAAAAGCATACAGCACAACCGTAGCTTTAAAGTGTGGTTCAAATTTTGAATGTATGACCTTGAGTCACTTCTTTTAGTGCAGTGCAACCAGTATAGTCCAATTCCTGAATAAAGAAATCTGAATTGGTTCTTTTTAGTCCTTTTCGGTGAATCACAAGCATGCAGCGTAACCAGTGCGGCCTTTTTAATGAATCAAAAACATAGGGCACAGTCAGTATTATCCGATTCCTGAAATAATGACTCTTATGAGTCGTGACTGATGAATAAAGATACACAGTTTATGTTTTTGTCATTTTTATTATATTGTCAGGCCAATCATTGGATAGAAGTTATGCTGCTTCTAAAATGAAGTACATGGATGATGATTTTTTTATGTTTTGTTTAAATTTCGTTGGAACTGTTCCTTTCTCTTGCACTGTCTCACTCTTTTTCTCTCTCCTAAGATCGTCTCTGTTACTCAGTTCAGCATGTTTCTGTTCTACTTTTGCTCTCTCTGATGTTCTTTTTTTTTTTTTTTCTGCTGATCTCTCCCTCTCCCCACCTCTGTTTTTCTCGATGTATGTTTATAACCACGTCTCGCTCCCCATCTCCCCTCTTCTCTCTTTCTCTCTCACTTTCGCTAATGGGGTGCTCTGAGGTCTTGTGTGCAAGGAATTGGCAGAACACTGGGACATATGGCAGGGACTGAGTGAGAGGGTTGGCTGCTGGTTTGATGCTCCAGAGAGGTAGCTGGCTCTGACAGGTCGGACAGGTCCCAACGCATGGAGGAGTACTTTCCAAAATAAAAGTGCCCGCACGGGTTTCTCGAGAAGAGCTGTGAAATAAATAACGTTAGTGGAAGAATCTGTTTTCTCTCATCTCCCTGGCTGGCTTCCAGATGCCGTATGAACTGAATCTTCTCTGTGAAATTCAGATGAGATCTGAGGATTTTACGTCACTCAACCACGGGCTTCTCGATTTAATGTGGTGTCCTAGAAAATGCCAGCGTTTAAAAACGCTGAGCTTCCACACCTGCAAGAAATAGAAAGAGATAGAGAAAGGGAGTTCAAAAGTTGAGGCGGATTCGTTAGGAGAGGAAGAGATGCCTGTGGGATGGCAGGCTGTGTGTCGGTGTGACGCCGGTTTGTCTCCTCGCATTTGCATAAGAAAGGCTGTAATGAGGTGCTGTGGAGGTGGATAGAGCGTTTTTGAAGTGAGTTGTGACTTCGCGCTGCATGTTCCACAGATTCACGGCTATTTTTTGAGAGATATGTGTTTGGAGCGTTTAGCTAAAGGTGTCTGGTCACAGCTGAATATAGGAAGACATTTAATAGTGCCATTTCTCAGAATGATAATCGGACTTCTTGTTCACAAACACTGCTGCTATGAAACTTGTTTTTTTTTTTTCAATGAAAAGGCAAATGCGTTTTCAACCACCAAAAAAGCACCCATCCTTGCCTTTTTTGAATGTGACACATTATGAATGATGTTTATGAGCTCAGTTGGCAAAATTGATTTTGCATTTCACGTTTTAAGGTGGAAAAGCGCAGTATTTGCATGTACCGTTTTGTAAAAGATGTGCTTTCAGTCTAGTCAATACTGAATCATTAGAATGGTATTCCAAAACCTTCCATTTTATTTTTACCAGATACGAGCTCTTATCTCAGACTCAAATAACATTTCTTTGCCTAAAATGGAAACACTCCCATTTGGAGACTTTGTAATTTCAGATTGAACGGCATCCATAGTAATGCTGCCTCGACATCCGAAATAATGAGCCAGCCAGTCTTTTGTGCTTTTTTGTGTCTTTCGACGTCTGATCCCATTCACTGGCAGATTTATGATGTGAGGAATAATCAATCAAACAATAAATCAATATTCAACAAAACACATCTGTGGCCAGTCGAGTGTGAAACGCTCCTCCGTAGCGGCGGCTCAGAATAGCTTGACGGGTTTTGGCTGCGCTCTGAGATGGAGAATTTTTGATAACTGGCCTTATCAAGGTCGGAGCGGCTGAGCAGACTGAATAAACTTGTCACACGTAATGTAGAGCTCTGTCTGAGTATCAGGCAAGGAAATTAATTGGAATTATGGATGCAATGGTTGCTTGCTATCCAACAATATGTATTTATATTATTTTAGTTAATGCAGTAAATGTACTTGAGGCACTTCTTAGTAGCTCACTGGCAGTGTAACTAGACCTCAGAGTCAGTTTAATGGTATCGTTGCTGTCCACGGTCCATAGCCCCCGGTATATATTTAGCTTGGGTAATTGCGGTGTTATTATCTTCTGTTGTTGTCACTCCTGTTGTTTTTCTTGCCGTTGTTAGATTGAGACTCGGCTGCAGCTTTGGAGCTGCTCTCATTAACTCACTGTGCTATCATCTCCAGTGGCAAAACAAGCCGCCTGAGTGAGTGTACTGCTCACTGGGAGCCACTTACACCTCTCCTTTACTCTTATAGACCCTACAGTATACATACTGCATGTGTACATTTGGTTTACATGCTCCTCTATAGGATTTGGTTTGAAACTGAAATTTCTAGTTTCACTAACCAATTTTGAAACATTACTGAAATATTATTTTCTTGTAAAACATACTTCAGTAATCTGTAAATAATAAATGATTGAAAATCTTTGATAAATAATTTTACATTGTTTTATAGTTTTATAATTTGTTCGTGTGTGTGTGTGTGTGTGTGTGTGTGTGTGTGTGAAATATTTGATTTATTTTTTCTCCTTTATATTATGTTCAAATATTATGTTTACAGAATATGACAGTAATAATTTAATAAACAAACACAATTAAAGGGGTCATATGATTTCATATATGAGGGTTAATTAATTAAAGGGGTCATATGATTATGTTACAAGCTCTTGGGGCATAAAGAAGATCTGTTTCAAGTCTCAAAGACTAAAGTCTCAAAACAAAGAGATATTCTTTATAAAAGTTATATTTTGTAGTTGCTGCCGGTTCCTGGATGCGCTGTATGTCGTTGTAAAAGTGAAACTACTTTGTTTGTGCTTCCAAAGAGAACATAACTAGAAATCAGTGGTTAGGTTGTATTCACAACACTGTTTCAGCAGTGTGTTCAGTGCATTAAGGACTAAAACCTGGAGCGAAATCTACGCTGGGTGTTCACAGAGATTATAAAGTGGATCAGTTCTACCTCTGCAAGCACAGTGTGGTGCTTCTGACTCACAACTTTTAAGTAAGTTACGTTTTCGTATTAAGAGAATCTGCTACGTACTATTTTTGAGCAGTGTTGCTGTTTCTCAGATCACAGATGTAGACATGGTGTTATGTTTAAGTGGTGTGATGCATCACAACACATAAAAAGACAGTACTAAGTCAGTAACATGACATCATGTTATGGTAAGCATTTCAGCCACATGTTTGCGGTATTCGGCCAATCACATTGTACTGGATAGCTTGACAATCAGAGCATACCTCACTTAGAGGAGAAACAAAAATGTACAGTATGTGGAAAATAATGTGTTTTTGCACCTTAAACCACATAAACACCAAATACACAAAACAATGTAATTTTAGCAACATCATATGACCCCTTTAAATAACAGCTTGCGAAGGGCACATAAATATGTACATAGAACTGTATATCTAATATATATCTTATGGCACATTTGTCAACAGCTTACTTTTAATTCTTTGAAGGTGAGGTGAGTGTCACACAATTAACATACAAACCAAGCCCACACACACACACACAAGGAGTGCAAATTGTTTGGGGATGTTCTGCACCTACTATGAATTAGATTGGAGGACAATATTTGCTCGAATTTTAAGGCTTGAGGCTCAGGGAAAGAGGGTGTGAAAACTAGAGAGAGGCGAAGTAAAGGCTGGTGCTAAATGATAGAAAGAGTGGATGTGTTATAAAAGAGAGAGAAGGAAATGTGTGAATACACATGCATATAATATGAGCTTACTTAATTGCTTCTGCTTCTCCCCAGAATGCATTGCAACTTCAATATTTCCAAGAGATTTGAAGGGAGTTTCCTCACAGCATTACAACATGCAGCAACGATTCTACTTAGAAACGGATCACATTTGTTTATGCAGCTTTGAATACAAAAGAAGATATTTAGCAGTATAAACAAACTACTTATATTTTCAAAAAAAAAGATAGTGGTGTGGAAAGAAATGGTAAACAACTCATTGAACATGACATTTGAATGAAAGAATGAAAGAGATTTTAAGGGTGTTTTGTTAGATGCGTGATTTAATACTGTGGTCCAGTTAGACATCATTATTAAAAAAAACGATAGCTTGTGTTTAACGGTATGCTGTTACCCTCACCCCTTCTCAAGCAGATAAAATACAAGTGGCTAGGCTATTACTTGAATGGGTTTGTAAGTAATCTTGATCTAGTGGGCTAGCTTGAAGAAGTGTATCCTCCCACTAGATTTATCTGTGCCCAGAGCCTCAGTCTTCCTTTCAGCCCCACTGTCGTTTATCTCCGCTCTTGTATCCCCTACAGCACGAACGGGGCCATGGTGGTAGAGCTATATGTGATTCACCATAACATACCTCTTGAGAGCCTATAAAGGACATTTGACTGAAACACAAAGAGAGGAAGCATCAAAGCATAGATAAAATAAATGCACAAGCTAGCTGTGGCCACGGGGGTACATGGATGACAGGTGTATAATTTACACTTAAGTCTGTGACAGTGCAGTATTTCTCTACAGATTACAAATTCACATACGTCTGTGGGCTAGTTCTGAAATTGCTTTACTTTTTCTTACATATTAATTTCCCATAACTGTGAGCGAACTCGCACCTTATGAAAAATCAATGTAGACAGCTTTGACAGTTTATCTAGTGCTCAGCCCTTGTTCAGTCTGACACCAAACGTTCGTTGATGGTTAAATTCAAAGAAGCTGCTGTGGTTTTCTTTTCTTTTCTTAAATAGATGCATTCAGATTTTATTTTGCAGTGTCGTTTTGGTGTAGTTTTATAGGATGTATTAAAAGCCCCAATTTAATTAGTTTTATGCTCCGCGTCAATTATTAATGCTGACTGTTTTGTGAAGCACTGTTGGCTTTGTTGCTGCTTAGACCCCTGGAGATTGTGCCGTTGTATATTGTGTTTACCAAATAAATGCTTTTACTATGTCTATTTTCAATAACAGAAATAATGAAACGCACAGGCTCAGATGGAAGAATATATGGTTATGTCAAACTTAGTTTGTGATCTCTGTTGTTAAAAAAAAAAATAATTAATTTATTACCAGCCCTGCAATACTGCTAATTAGACAAATTCTGTCATATTGTGTTTTTGTTGCACGATACAGACAATTAATGTTGACTCGATTGTCAAATGTTTTTTTAACATCTCAACCTTACTAGGGAGTCGTTAAATAATAGCTTTCTTAAATTTCTTCTTTGAAACGGTGAAGGGGATCCATATAGGAAACCGTAGTACAGCTTGTCTTCCTGTAGCATGGGAGTTCTCAATGCTTGACTGGCTTTGTTTGGCGTTCACAGGCTGTCGCCTGTAGCAGCTTTGAGGTAACAAGCCCACAGACGTGCTGCCCCCAACGTTCCTGTCTATATTTAAGCTGATGAAGAGATAATTGCTCAGTCAGCAGCATACAAGGCATCACTCCACAAGTGCGAACAGAAGCTAAAGCGGTGGTTTAGTTCTCAGATTTAAATGTCGACATCATGTCGAGACCCCACACAGTAATAATACAAAATGTGCATTACCAGTCAAAGATTTGGTACCGTGACTGTTTTCAACATGGATAATAATAAGAAATGTGTCTTGAGCATGAAATCAGCACATCAGAATGATTTCTGAAGGATGGCATGGCAAATATATTAAAAATTAGTTTTTTGTTTTTTTTACTAATTTATCATAAAATGTATTAAATGACACCACCTGAATAAGAAAAGTGATCATTTTCATGCTGTAATATAAACAGCAGAATGCTTAAAATATGGCACCTGACTCTAGATTAAGAGATTTAGAAGTGAATGAGACTGTTGTATCACAACCGGTATGCATCTTCAAATGCAATGTCAGTAGGTTGATAGACAAATTATACAGCATTTGATGTCATGGATTGTTCTTTGAGCCTTCAAATAAAAAATCACCTTAGTGTTTTGTGTGGCACATTTGGACTCAGATTGTTTGGCGAATGTCAAAGCAAGCTTTACAAAAAGGCTGTTATTGTAAGATGGGGCAGTGCCATTTATATTGAACCTGTCAGCTCATCACAAGCAATGTTGCCAATTTCCCACTGACAAACGTCTAACCAGTCACATCAAGCATATGGTCTTAAAGGCACAGTATCAAAAACAGCCAGTTTAATCCTAAATGGAAGTGAAAGGATGGAAACTATATTATACTAAATTACAGCAAAGAAAATTGCCTAACATGAAAATGTACATTACAGGAAAAAGAGACCGTACATATAGGTTCCACAAAGTGTAAATGCCAACAAATAACATCTTGTTTGCATTTAGTTCAAATGGAAGTAATGTGCTGTTTGTAAACTGCCTGAGCAGTGGCGGTTAGAGCAAATAGCCTTTACCAAGATTGGTGTACATAGACACTTCCAAAAATAAATGATAACAACAGGTAGGATATGGCTTTTTAAAGCAAAAACAGAAAAGACATATGATGTAAGGCAGAAATCAGAGCAAATTGCTATGTGCTATTGAGTGGAGAGGTGATTGGAGGTCACTTTTATCCAACGGATAGTCTAACGCTGTATTTAAATGAGCTTTCCTGGTTATTTACTCTTGAAGATGAAGATTTGATTTCCTGTAAGAGTATTTGCAGAGATCAAATCTGATGAGAGACGGGACAGGGAAGTCATATCAGAGACCGATAGCGACGTAAGACTCATAAAGCACTGTTACTGGCTTCGAAATGGGGATTTGAAGGCCATTTTTGGAGTTATTCTGGGCATCCAATATATATACCTGTGTGAAATGGTGTGTGTAGGGCCTAATGTGTGTGTGTTAGTGCTAAAGCCAGTTTGTGTGTGTGTGTGTGTGTGCTGGTGCGACTCTGTGGGCGCCTTCCTGCACTGAGTCACATTATAGCTGACTCAGTGGTATATAGAGGAGGTGGAAGAGAGCCAGATACAACACCACCCTTTGGCTCTTTGTGCACAAACACACACATACACACACTTCATCAGCCGAGGCAAAAAGCTTATTTAACTCGCAGTGGACACAGGAAGGGTGATGAAGGATGGAGAAAGAGATGGAGTAAATGAGCCTTGTTGATATCTCCAGGGTTTATCTTAAGAATATTCTAGATAATTCCAGAGCAAATGAGCTGGTCTTATGGTGTGTTAGGTTAATTGTGTTGCAGATTCCTGGATTTATGGTAATTTGGTTCAGTCTTGCTGTAAATTGCCTGTTAAAGTCATTAATATTCCTGATGAGAAGTAGACTCAGCTTTGCTCTGTAATAATGTAATTGTATTTACCGGTAAGAAGGTAGCTGTGGAGATAGGACTTCACACTTTATTAATGGACGCCTCTTCAGTTAATATTTTAACCAAGTTCCCAAAATACACTCGGATCTGGGTGACAGTTGGAGTTGTTTGCGCAAATGGGAAGAGGAGTGAGAGTGTGCGCCTGGGTTCTGTGCCAGGACGCTTACAGTAATGGGTCTCGCTGACTGATTTGGTAATTATGTCCTGATATGTGTGGCTGCTTTATTTATGGTCACCATTATCAAGGACCTTGGTTCTCATTTATGAGCAAGATGGCTCTGACCTCAATTCCATAGGTATGTGTGTGTGTGCATGTACTGACAGCAACCAATCACTCTCAGATTGACTGTGGTGAGTTTCCACTACGTTTGACCCCTTCAGTATGACTTCGGGTTGACTTTTGACTTTGTGAAGGTAGGTAATTGGAAATTAGCAAGTCTTGTGTCCAGTGAGGGTGGGAGCAGATAGATGATGGTAAGTGATCTGCTCTGTATTACTATGTGATGTCAGGCTACAGGTTCAATGACAGGTTCAAAAGTAAAGGTGCTGTAATGTTGGATTCAAAACTTGGATACATTTGTGAATATTTATACAAATTGTTACTTTTTTTAAAATATCATGTATCATTTCTTAAGTGTCATAAATACCATGCTTTTGGGAAGCCACATGCACATAGCATTTTACAACCTTGCCTTGCAATTTAAATATTTGGATATTTTAAGATATAAAAACAAAGCCATGAGGGTTGGCAGGAGTCCTTTCTATGATGAGTGTTCTTTTTACAAAGAAAAAAACCCTAATGATTAACTTGTTTATATTTCTAAAAGAAGCTCCCAGCTTACCTGCTTTGTTTCTCCAATTTTTTGCAGAGAGAGAAGAATACGTGGCCACCTTCAAGGGTTCAGAGTATTTCTGTTACGACCTGTCCCCGAACCCCATCCAGAGCAGTAGCGATGAGATTACGCTCTCCTTCAAGACCCTGCAGCGTAATGGACTGATGCTCCACACCGGAAAATCTGCAGACTACGTCAACCTGGCGCTGAAGAATGGTGCCGTCTCGCTGGTCATCAACCTGGGCTCTGGGGCCTTCGAGGCCCTGGTGGAGCCCGTCAATGGGAAATTTAATGACAATGCCTGGCATGATGTGAAGGTTACCAGGAACCTTCGTCAGGTAACCGCGCAGAAAAGGCAGAGGTCGAGATTGGATACATTCAGATTCCGATTAGTCGCATCAAACTAACCCTCGGGCTAGATTTAACCGTTTAACCATTTTAATCAATACCAGGGTCAGAAATTAACTTTGTATAACAATATTTGCCCTCTAAAGTTAATTCCCAGAAGCATTTTTTACCTTTGTATGGGCAATTTTTATATTTACCTAATCAAATGTATCTGTGTTTAAAGTTAACCAGTTACTATAGACTGTTACTAATAAAGCATGACTGTTTAATGCTGCTTATGTACATGTAATTAAACAAAAAATGCATAGTAACGGCTTATAAATTAAAACTAATTACTAGCTGCTATATCATGATAAAATCATTATTGCTGATTATTGCCCTCTAATAATGATTATTAATGTTGATTAATAGAAAGCTTTTGCTGGAATATAATCACTGAAGCCATCTACACTGCTACTTCAATCTCTTACTTGCATCTTTTCTGCACTTTGTTGTTTATGACGATGAGAGAATTCGCAAATGCAGATTCAGAGTTCCGTCAGAGAGCGTGCATACCGAACAACTACAACGTTCCCGATGACGAGTCCAAACACCTCTGATTGGACATTGCATTCGTAAACTCAACAGAAATGTGTGTGATTGGTTGAATTGCTCAATGCTGCAAACAATGCTTAAAATGAAATCTGATGCAACGTTAATGAAATTCGACAATTTATATTCATTTCAATGTAATAGATCTCAATTGATTGTGCAGGGACCTGTTAATTTCCGACCCTGATCGAGACATACACCCATTTAAAATAGTTCATGTTTCCAAATGATGTAATTTAAAAGTTGCTTAAAAATGAGACTAAAAGAGAAAGTTCTAGGAATTTGGTGCGCTTTTATCATTTTAAATTAGCACTAGCACTCATGTATGTAGCATAGAGCAGAGCTGATGTAAAAAAGACGCTCCCGATATTAAAGTATTCATTAAGCAGCTATGAATTCAGCTTTCAGAGATGAGTGAACGTACCTTTAACCACGCTTCTCTCGACTAATATTTAAATTCACCTCAGACTCTACGCCATCCATATTTTACTGTCACTATTTGATAGCGCCACCTCTCACTACATTACACAAGTACGTCACCTGTCAGCGCACAACACGTTTGAAGTGTCAAGACTCGGAAAAGATCCTAGACGTGTGGCACGAAGTTGGATAGGACAGGCGGTAAACATTAAAAGCTCTGTGGTACGTTCTGTCACCAGTAAAGTTAGCGTAGCGCCAGGAATAGGAAGAGACAGTGTTTGGAACAGAGTAGACTAGATCCGTCCCAGAGGAACTCCACGGTGCAGATCTTGTCTGCTTCTCCTTTCCTTCTCTTCTTTTGCCCTTTTTAAATGTTTACTAACCTGCTTTTGGGGAAAGAAACTAACCTTTCATCCATGGAATGTGTCATTTACTAACCTGTTACCTCTTACTAACGTGCTACGCTGATGTACTAACCTTGGCAAGAGACCATCTTTTTTGATTGAGGAACGGTGTTCTGTTCACAGTTTTTTAATTTCCTTTCTCCCCCCTTTTCCACAAAGCACTCAGGCATTGGACACGCTATGGTAAACAAACTACATTGTTCGGTAGATATCATTCTAATTGTTTCTTAGTTTGGGTTTGCCGTGTGTCTATTTTCCTTTTTTTGAATCGTAGACATCAATACTAAACAAAAAAAGGGGGAAAATGCGGTTGGTACTCTTTACGCTTACTTCCCCTGCCCTGCCCAAATTCCCCTTTTCTTTTTCTTCTCATTAGTTGGGTTTCCTCAGCTCTTTATGTCCCGTCCATCTTCTCTTTTTTTGTTTTTCCTCTTAGGTTATCTTGCATCTTTTCCTTCGTTGGGTTCTTTTGCATAAGGTTTTGCTCACCGATCGGTCTCTGCTGGCTGGCTCTGAGTTTTTTCATTGGTCCAGCTAGCTTTGAGGCCTGTTGTTCAGCATGGTGTGCATCCTGGCCACCCCGTGTACTAACACCTTCTCCATCAGTACATTCGAGGCTGGCATGGGTGGCCGGTCATCTTGTCTGTTGTCGTCTTTCTTTCTTCATGTGAACACGCTTTTGCATGCCGACACTTCTGCTGTGATTGGTCTCATGAGCCACGTGGTGTTTGTGTCCTTCTCCCTCCCCTTCTCTCTTAACTCATTCCTGTGTAGTCTAATCTGTGAGAAGAATTGTTCTCTCTAACCAACCATTGTTTGCATGTGGAGAGGGAAGGGATAATGAAGCATGCATCCATTCAACCAGATCTGTGAGAGATGTGCCTCTAATTGCCTGTGCTTTCATTTCTAACCTCTCAGCACGCCGTGTTCTTTGTTTTACCTCATATAAAAACATTGAAAACTGCTGAAACTACTCACACTCAAGCGATACTAACTCTCAGAAACACACATACTACTAACACCATTTTTGTGTCTGCTGATTTACTTTTTGTGCTCTATTAATGGCACCACTAACATTGAGCCTGGGCTAATGTGCCGCAGACTTCCTCAGCTTACACTTGCTAGAAGGTCATACCAAAAACATAAATCTAGAAAGACCAAAAAAAAAAAAAAAGTTAAACAATAAATAAATAAGATTTGCTGAAACAGACATGAAAATGGGATCACATTAAATCAATAAAAAGAGAAAAGCTATAAATAAATAAAGATAAATAAGAAGCATTTAAGGCAAAAACAAAACAAAGCCAAGCATCCAAATCCTTACGAGGGGAACCAAAGCCCTGTAACAGTATTCAAGTTATATGTGAGTATAGCGTGTCCTTTCCCTGTGCTTTGTTGTCTAGGTTACAATATCCGTGGATGGAATTCTGACCACCACTGGATATACACAAGAGGACTACACCATGCTAGGCTCGGATGACTTTTTCTATGTCGGGGGTAGTCCCAGCACTGCCGATCTGCCCGGATCCCCCGTTAGCAACAACTTTATGGGCTGCCTGAAAGAGGTAAGTGCTGAAAAGTGCTTCTTGAAAAAAGTCATTCCATTAAGAAATCTTTCAGTAAATTAATTACGTTCTAATGCTACTGCATTGCATGTGTTCATTTACTTTTTTGAATCATAGAAAGATACAACCTTGAAGTTAATTCGCTAAACTGATTTGCGATGTACTGATTTGAGGTATATTTATCTAGTTTCTTTTTATTGAAAAAATCCTCTAAAAATATTCATTTGAAAAAGAGATACGGCCTTGTAGCTAATATGCCTGCATGTGTGTCCGAATTAAAAAAAGAATTCAAACTAATTTAATGTGTGTGGGTGCGTGGTTGTGCGTGCGTGCCTGTATATATATATATATATATATATATATATATATGCAGTGGGTATGGAAAGTATTCAGACCCCTTTAAATTTGTCACTCTTGGTTCATTTTTTGGTCCTCATTGATTTACACACAGCACTCCATTTTGAAAGAAAAACAATGAATTGTTGATATTATTGCAGATTTATTTAAAAAAGAAGAATGGTCATAAGTATTCAGACCCTTTGCTGTGCATATTTAACTAACTTAAGGTGATGAGACCAAGATAGAACTTGTTGGCCTTAATTCTAAGCGGTATGTGTGGAGAAAACCAGGCACTGCTCATCACCTGTCCAATATAGGGTCCCACTTTATATTAAGTGTCCCTAGTACCTGTGCATTTTCATAGTAATTAGATGTGTTTGCAGTATGTAACCACAGTGTAAGTATACAGTACACTGCGGTACATAGTATCTACAGCTGTAATATTTCTGTAACAGAATGGTATGTGTAAGTACAAATGTGTAACAGGACTAACAGCACTTTTTGGTAAATAAAGTGTTACATTTTATATTAAATAGACAATTGCTATGGATTTAGCATGTAATTACTCTGATGTTACACAGCAGTGGGCAGTAAATTAGGCTTTACTGTACATATAAATTGTGGTTGGTGTCCAGAATTTTACACCGTGGACAGTTCCTGTGGAGTTACCATGTACTATATATACACTGGTATTACAGAGGTGCACCAACTCCACCCACTTTACATATCCCTAAACCTACCCATCTACACCCCCTGATCACCCCCTGTTCCAGTTACTCTTATACATACTACTGCTACAAAATGTAGCTATATAATTCCTGTTACATGACTACTTTAGTGAAGTGAAAAAATTGTTGTTACCAATTAGATGTTACAGATTTGTACTTACACACACCATTTTGAGTGTTGTTAAATGTGTGTAGTTACAGAAATATTACAGCTGTAGATACTATGTAGCAATGTGTACTTACTCTGTGATTACATACTAGATACACATCTAGTTACTATGTAAGTACACAGGTATTATGGACACTTAATATAAAGTGGGACCCTAAAGTGTCAAACTCTAAGAGATATTCTTTATAAAATTTAAGACTCGTCCACACCCCTCTAAAATGGCTTGTTTAATCAGGCCCAAACATCTCTACATTAAGATGTGGTAACATTTGCATAATACATCTCAAATGGTCAGGCAAAGAAAGAAGGCATGTTTATGCAGTCATTTCAGGAGACACTGAGTGTTTCTGTGTCAAAGCAAAAACACTCTACTTGGCTTTCCGAAAGTAGATGCAGAATCAGCATCTGTAAGTAGGCTATGTGTTGTCACATCACAGTGACTTTGTTTTTATGAACATTAAAGCATATCAACATATTCTGTTACACCAAATAATGTTCTTTAAAATAGCATTGTATGACCCCTTTAAAAAAAAAGATATATTGCTTCAAAGAGATACTCTTTAAAAAAATGTTGCCAGTTTTAGACAGCATAACGGCTATTCCTTTAATAGGTCAAAATATTAGTATATTTGTTCCGTTTCTTTTCCTATTTCAGGATAAAATGACTTGTCATTGTTTTCTGATGGTGAGATCTCCTGAAGTGTTCTTACCAGCTGCTCATTTCTTACTGTTTAATCCCAGCACTATCAGATCCTTGTCCTCACTTCAACACTATGTCTGGTAAACAGGTTTAACCCTTACTGTAAGTAGCTTACAGGTTTAGATGTGGTCCACCAACAATCATAATCACAGTCTTTCTCTAAACCTTTAGAGCACGAGTACGTAAAACGCCTTGTCATGAATTTAGATTCTGTGGTCTGCTTGTTGCCTCCAATAAAGTGGACAAACAGGAGGCCTGTGTCTGTCTGAAATACAATCTGTCTCAATGCATTCAGGATTTAATAGTGGCAGGAAAGCTATTAGGGTGTTAAACAGTCAGATGAGGTCTAAGCAGCCACAGTGCTGAAAAAGGAGAGCTTAGAAGCTCTGCAGTCTGTCGGCTATTTACGCTAGATCGTTTTTTATGAGGTCGAGCCAGTTTGAAGATCATCTCTTATTGAGGTTATCGGCAGTGATTAGCTCAGCCCTGATGATGAGGGGGTGGTTATCTAAAGATTAAGGTCCTAACACAGAACTTGGAAGTTCAGTTTCAAGCAGAGAATTTTATATATTGCAGTAATGCAAATATACAGCCATTGTACCATCTTGCACCATAATGATTTTGGATCCATAATTGCTTGATAATAATTATCAAGCAATTCTGGATCCAAAATCATTTGATCTTTCTGTCTTATTTCTGTCATCTGCGTGATGCCTTATTACATATTAAATCTGCTAACTAGTTTTAACTAGATATTTGTCAAGCAAATATAAAGCTTATTTAAGCTTATATAAAAGGTAATTGGCATAGTATAACTGTCCTGCCTGGACTGCTTGTTATTGTTTTCATTCCCCATGTGCGCCTGTCTCTATGTGACCTAATTTCGGTGATTGTGTGATTATGTTCAGGTGTGTCGTGCTTGTTAACCTTCATTGTCTTCCCTTTATAAGTTGTTTAGTGCCCGGTTACTTCATGTGTGTACTACCCTGCTGGTCTCTTTGCTTCCCTGGATTATTAGAAGGATTGTTATTTGTGATCTTCTGATGTGAATCTTTCCCTATTTTGCCTAATACAATAAATGTGAAGAAGAATTCCACTTTACACTGGCATGTAATAAATTGTTTATAGTCTCATAATGCAGAATATTGTCTAAACAGACAAACAAATAACTGAATATACACAAATAGTGTTGTTAGCAAGTTCATATGTTTTATTCTGTTATTAGTGGGGACAGCAGCAGCATTTTCATGTCTTGTAAAATAGAAGTTAGCTTTTTGTACATAAAGATATAATATCTAAACAAGCATACATTCTTAAAAAAACAACATCTTATTCAGGAACTGACTTTAAGGTTAACATTAAGTCACTTAGGTGACTAATAAGGACAAGGACCAGGCACTTACAAATGGCACTAACAAAATTACAACTACAGTGGTTAAAAATTTTGGTATCACTTTAGTTTAGCCACCATTTCTCCTTGTTACTCACTAGTGACTTCTTAGCATGCATAGTATATTGGCTGTTTATGAGTACTCACAAAGCACATATCAATGCCTTTTTCTGCATGACAATATTTGTGACCATTAAATCCTTCCAGAAACCTAAACTTAACAACTTAGTAAGGTTACTAATAATTAGCAGCAAATTAGGAGTTCATTGAGGCACAAGATGTAGTTAATATTTAGTTAAACCTGACAATCGGTCCCCAAACTAAAATGCGACAAGCATTGCAGTCCCCATTAATACTAGGTTGTAATATAGGGGTCTTAAATGTTTTAGCTTGGTTGAATATTCTAGGTAAGGGGTAATAAAACGGCTGATGTCCTGCTCAGACTTGCCTTAACACACCTGCCAGGAAGTTTCAAGGATACAAAGACCTTGATTAACTTCTTCAGATGTGTTTAATTAGGGTTGAAGCTAAACCCTGTAGGACACCTTCTCTCCAGGACCAAACTTGGTGACCCCTGTTCTAGGTAGTTGTGTACTGTTTCAAGACAAACAGCAAGCCAAGCTCAACCTAAAAGAAAATTTGCCTGTGGCATCATTTTTGCTAAATGATATTACATTGTTTATTGCATATAGTGCAATATTTTCAAAGTATAACATCCTGTGAGCAGAGATAAAAGTGTGTTTACTTTTATCAAAAATAGATGAATGTAAATCTGGCATCATTTTGCTTTGTGTAGCAAAAATAGATTCAGTCTACTTCAGTCTACATCCCTGCTGTGCATGACCACACTTCTAAATGCAAAATCTGCAGGAGACAGATCTTCAAATATCCTATCCAGGGAAGATCATTTTGCTTTTAGCCTGTTCATAACCTTTGGTTTATTTTAGACTTTATTAAGCAGACAATTATTCTGTTGTTCTCTTATTGAATGGCTGTAGTAGATGGATCACTTAAACAACAACCTCAAAGAGAGGTTCTTTTTCAAATATGATCATATTGCTAAATAAATACAGTACTGGGATCAATGCAGAAATTCAGAGGGGAATTATTGCTTCTCCATCTTAATTGCCACATCATTAAGTACATCACCCTCTTCCCAGACTGCTGTTTAAACTGATGATGCAACAGCTTTACTTTCTAATAACACCAAAGAAATAGTTTTTAAAGGACATCAATTATTTAATGCTATTTTTATTCATCTTTATGAATAACTTCAAGGAATATCTGTATAAAGTCAGATCAGCCCTGTTTCAAAACATAATAAACTGCTTACATCTGCATTTTCTTTCCAAGGCAGTATCACAAAGGCTGGACTAGTTACACAATTTTGGCAATAACTTTTCTCTGATTTGTTGTCTGGATGAGTCTGTGCTTGTTGTTGAAGCGTAATGTAATGTGTGATGGGTAAGTCTCAGATTTTGAGTCCATTCCATTAGAGGATATCAACTATGTTGAGATGGTTTT
This sequence comes from Enteromius viviparus, assembly GCA_032353835.1. Lineage (NCBI taxonomy): Eukaryota > Metazoa > Chordata > Actinopteri > Cypriniformes > Cyprinidae > Enteromius > Enteromius viviparus. The sequence continues at coordinate 7,011,233 of JAUCNO010000082.1, read as the reverse complement.
AAAACACATAGGCCACAAGGAATTAAAGAGAGAAACAGATGCTGCCAGCCCACATCCATATTGATCAACTCAATATATTGAGAGCATTACAAGCTAGTGCTTGGCCACAAACCATCAGAGACAACGATAAATATATGTGTGCCAAATTTTAAGGGGGTCAAATAATGCGATTTCAAGTTTTCTTTCTCTTTGGAGTGTTAAAAGCTGTTAGTGCATAATATCCCTTAAGTTGCAAAGACTAAAGTCTGAATAGCAGAGTCTTTATAAAAGAAAGACTTGTCCACACCCCGCTTAAATTGCTCATTTAAACACGCCACCAATTTTCTATGTCACAAAGTGGGTTTATTTTTATAACAAGGCCCAAATGTTTATGCAAAGAAAGCTATTATTCTCGCTGTGGTGGTGCTAAATATCAGTGGTTAAGTTGCATTTACAACACTATTCCAAAACAGTTCAACACAAATATTAGAGTATGTTTTGAGCATTTATGAAGGACTGATTCATGAACCTGCAAAGAAACCTACACAGGCTGTGCACAGAGACTATAAAGTGAGGCAATTCTACCTCTTTAAGGACAATCTGACACTTTTGACTCACAACCTTTAAGTAAGTTAAGTTTTCTTATTAAAAAAAATTGATACATACTATTTAAATCTGAGTTTTGACCCTTCATAGACAGCAATACCACTGAAATGATCCCAGATACAGAAACGTAGTAAAAACTTCGGTAAAACAGTCCATGTGTACAGTGTACATTTTAGGACATCCTCAGACCTCAGTCATAAAATGAAAAGGCGTCATTCCTCAGACTAAACGGCCTTTGTC
>JAUCNO010000082.1:6993639-7010308 GCA_032353835.1 Enteromius viviparus | reverse complement strand
ATATATAAGAATTATTTCTTTGTTGGTATAGTTATAGTGTATAGTTCTTTTGATTTTGAAATCGGGTCAATTGTGACGTCACAATGACTAAACAATGAACTTCACACTGTTCCTGTTAGTAGTGCTGTCTATATTGTGATTATTTTATAGATAGAAAGTTATTGTTCAGATTATATAATTGCAGGAGCAGTCAATTAAATTGCACGACTGCTGAAAATCTGTAGTGTTACGATAAATCTCTTCTGTTTCCTTTAAGTAAATTTTTTGTACCCTAATGTCTTGAGGAAGGGCCTTTCATGAAGAGATTCAGTGACTCACTTCCAATAGACTTCTCTCAATGCTCCTTAAGGGCAAAAACACCTTGTGCAATTTGCCCACTGAATAAAGCGTCATATCAAAAAAGTACTTTCCCACAGTGCCGTACAATCATCTTTAGTTTCTTGCTGAACTTACTGGTGTGTGTGTTCGACACTTTGAAATAGACTTGGTATTTCACTTAATGCTGATGCATTCGGAGGCCGAACCACTGAGGGAATACATTATACTCACATAACCTTACTGATTTTAGAGTGAAAGAACTTCCTCTTGGGAAGCTTTAAAAGACGTTTTTAAAATATTTAAGGGCTTCTTTCTCTCCCACTGGATCGCAGAAAGATGAAGTTAACCTGTTTTCCTTCAAATTCCCTAAAATACTTCTAACATTCTTCCAACTCTTAATGCTTTCATGTTTTTCTAGTCTTCCATGTTTGTTAAAAATCTCATTTTGCTGCAGAAAATTGAAGTCGGCCCATTTGGCAAGACTGTATAATTTGGCATAAGATTGTATGGTGTCCCATTTGTCGTTTGTACTGCATTTAGCATTATCAGCCTTTTTGGGACAGGGCTTTTGACACTCTCCCCTTCCTACATTAAATCTGTTTTTCGATTATTTGCCCTGGTAAGGTCAAATCACGGGAGACCACACGCAGCTGGAGTTCCACAATGTGGAAACGGGCATTGTAACCGAGAAGCGTTATATGCCCGCTGTGCCCTCCAACTTCATCGGACACCTGCAGGGTTTGTCCTTCAATGGCATGTCCTACATTGACCTGTGCAAGAATGGTGACATCGACTACTGCGAATTGAACGCCATGATCGGCTACAGGAGCATCGTGGCAGACCCGGTGACCTTCAAGTCTCGCTCTAGCTATGTGACCTTGCCCACGCTCCAGGCCTACTACTCCATGCACCTGTTCTTCCAGTTTAAGACCACTTCACCAGATGGGCTCATTCTGTACAACCGAGGAGATGGCAACGACTTTATAGTAGTAGAGCTGGTTAAAGGGTGAGCTTTAATGCACTGCGTTTGATTTGAATGCGTAGAACATGTGATAAATCCTTCGCTAATTGTCTTAATGACTGTTTGCATGCAGATATCTCCATTATGTGTCAGACCTGGGAAATGGAGCTCATCTCATTAAAGGAAATTCCAACACACCACTGAATGACAATCACTGGCACAATGTGATGATCTCACGAGATACAAACAACCTCCATACGGTCAAAATAGACACCAAAATCACCACACAGACTACCATGGGAGCCAAAAACCTGGATCTGAAAGGTACTTTTGGTGTTTTCTTAATGATAATGATTTCTCTAGCTGATCTTTAGAGATTAACAAAACTAAAAATAAAAAAACAACTTTATTTTATTATATAAAATTATATTATGCTATATTATATTACACTGTACACTACTATTTGTAAGTTTAATTTTAAATCATTTACATTTTTTGCTTAATAAAAAAGTTAAATATTGATGGAAACATATAAAGATGCATCTTCTCTAGACTTCAGTGTCGCAATATCTTTAAGAACAGATTTTGTACTAAAGAACAGCATTTATTTAAAATGGCAATCATTAACTATTATGTTTGATCAATGTAATGCATATTTGCTGAATAAAAAAACAAACACTGTATCTGAATGCATTCCTTAACTCGCATTGACATTCGCATTGTTGTATATTGCAACAAACAAGTAAACCAGCAGGGGGCAGTGTGCCTTTTCTATGGCAATTTACATAACATGCTCCCATGATAATAGACTTGAAAAGCCATTTTCAGTCAGAGCATAATATTTTCTGTCTCTACAGGTGATTTGTATGTGGGAGGTGTGGCCAAAGAGATGTATAAGGACTTGCCAAAACTGGTGCATTCTAAAGAGGGCTTCCAGGGCTGCTTGGCATCTGTAGACCTGAACGGCCGTTTGCCAGACCTGCTGTCAGACGCACTGTCCAACGCCGGCCAGGTGGAGAGAGGCTGCGAAGGTGAGGAAAACGGTATGAATGAAACATACACAAGCTCGGCTTTTGCGAGGTCCTTCGCTTGTTGACTGCAATCTCCAAATCCTTGTCTCCTCTCATGCACTTGTTCATCCTTTCTGCTTCTTGTTCTCTTCATCTGTTCTGTGTTTCCTTCATGCTGGGCCATTTTTAACCGATTTCAGGCCTCTGTGTTTCTCTGTCAACAACAGGAGTGTAGATTAGGGGTGAACGATATGGACATGTCCCTGTCATTTTTAAGAGATCTTTTTTCTAAGCTGTGACGAAGCTAAAGAGAACTGGTTAGTGGCATTAGCTTTTAGTTGTTTTATTAATCAATGAAAGATAGTTCAAAGTAATCCTTTTATTAGTGAAGCTCAGAAAGATAACGATATCATAAAAGCAAGTTATCTAACTTATAACTAAGAGTGGCCCACAGGACTGCAAAAACAAACTATTTTGTCTTCTGTCCTTAGAAGATAAATTGAATGCATTGAAAGTAAATGCAGTGCAATTGTTCCAAAAGGGAAAACTAATTTAAAAGAGAAATATTAGTACAGTTGGGAGATTCATTAACAGGCATGCCTATTGAAAATGACGTTTCAGATATAACATTATGTAAATCATATTAATATTGAAAGAGCAATTAATGAATGTATTAATAATGCTGTTACAGAAAATTTGATTTCAAATAAATGCTTTTCTGTTGATCTTTCTATATATCAGAAAATCCTGAAAAATATATGTTAAGGTTCATGCTAAAAATATTAAGCAGCACAGCTGTTTTCAACATTAATAATAATATGAAATGTTTCTTGAGCCCCAAAACAACCATTTCTGAATGATCATGTGACACTGAAGACTGGAAATTCAGCTTTGCCATGAGATAAATCTTATTATATTTATTATATCACAATATTACTGTTTTAATGTATTTTTAATAAACAAATAGGAGAATAAAAGACTCCTTTCAAAAACATAGTGCAAAAAATCAGCAGTTATTACAAATCACTGCTATTAGTTTTAAATAAATTGCATTTTCTTAATAACAGACTTTCTGTAAGTTTACTGTTAAAAGCAGACCGATTTTTTATTTTATTTCTGGTAACATTTTGTCTGGCAAAATACACACAGATTGTTTTAATATAGGCCGTCAGTATATTAATATGTAAAATAACTGCAATTTGCTAAAAAACCACAGGATTACATGCATAAATCATACATTATGAGTGCGCATATTTATTTTTCATAAGGTTCAAACCAAACCTACACTACTGGCTTCTATCATGTGTGTTCCTGACTGACTCTGTCTCTCTCGTCATCTCTAACTCCACCTCTCTTCGTCCCTGGGTCTCTTCCCTGCTTCTTTATGTCCTCTCTCTGTTCCCTTACATTTTTAACGCCTTAATTTGTGATAATCACAGACATTCCAGTGCCTCTACTAACATCTTATATATTTTGTTTTGTTTTTTCTTTTTCGTTTGGCTGACAAAAGTTGCATTGCTGAAAGCTGACTTGCAAGGTAGATAGCCATATGTGTGTCTTAACCGATGCCCCCTCTCTTCCCCCTCCCCTCCAGTGTAAGCGTCTGATGTCGTAGATCACGTTTGCCCGGCAGCCGGTCTAGTAACTCCATCACGTAAATACAAGCATCGTCCGCACACCTTGTATTTACAGCCTCCCGGTCTTAAACTGTCTCAGAGTGTCGTGTGTCATAGTTTTCCCTCACTTACCCGTCACTGCTCTTTTCATTGGAGCATACTGTACATCTGTTCTGTTGTTTACTGGAGGCATGCGTCCCCCCTCCCCTCTTCCGACAGTGCCCCCCCTCCTCCACCCACTGCATGCGGTTTCAGCTCTTTCCATGCCGAAATACGACCAAAATAGTCTATAGCCTTTACACCCCGATAAGGGCCTTAAAACTAGATGGAATTTCCCAAGCGGTAAGGGAAGCCAGATTACTCCGCACAGATATATAACACTTGGTTCGAGAGAAGCTCGTCAGGGGAGCGAGCCAACCCTCTGTTTCTCTGCCTGAGACTTTAAATGAGCTTCGCTCAGACAGATCAGGTGAGACAGGAAGAGCGCGGCTCATCTGGATCGTACCGCCGGCTGTGGTTGCGTCTCTCTCCTCCTGCTTCTCCCTGCCAGACTCGCTTCACTTCCGAGTCAAGTGGCCAAGCCGCAAATGTGCGACTGATTGGCCAAATGGCTGAGTGATGGAGAGGAGGGAGCATTTGAGGGCCAGGGGCCTGTTTTACATGCTGGTTGAAGTAATGAGAGAAATGAGAACAGAAGTGTTTCCGCAGGCTGTAATATGCCTGGCCCGTCGCCCCGCCGCTTCGCTTCTGTAGACTGAACACAAAATGAGCTGTTCCAGACGGCCCCCATTTATCTTACAGCCCCGAGTCCCCAGGGAGTGCTGCTGCTTTAAACCCACCTCAGCAATACTAGGAGCAGATGTTATTATCACACGGGGGCCTGTATTATTACTGCAGCCAATACACTGCGCATTACCGCCAATGCTACTCTGTCACACAGCCACTGGTGCAATGCTTGGATTGCACTTTAAAATCAAGTCGCCTGTCCACATTTAATGTCTTCCAGAGTAATGTGGATGATTAAAGGTGCATTCAGTAATTTTAGTTGTTTTACCTTGTTAGAAAAGTTTTAAATAGTACTTTTTAAAAAAGCATTGAGATAAAGAATGCTACACTTTAAAAATGAAGGAAATGAATAAAAGAAATCTGTCACTTGGGCCGTACCTTTTCAAAATGGACTAAAATGAAGCCTTTAAAGTAACAGTATGGTACTATACTATTATTTTACATGTAACAGGTCACCTACTGTATATACAGTATTTATATACTGTGTTAATCATAACTTACTGAAATTAGCACGTTTTTGTAATGACATTTAGATCATAAATACATTAATCTATGTATAAGTGTTAAGCTGTTTAATAAGCAATGATTTCAGTATTGATAATATTAAAAATACTGAACACATTTTCAACTTCACAATCACGTGATTAGTAATGGCTGCTATAAAACATCAGCAGTGCCATTACAGGAATGAAGTATTCGAAATATATTAAAATAGAAATATTCATGTTTTTCACAGTGATACTGCATTTATTGTATTTTATATTAAATAAATGTACTTTTGGTAAGCATAAGAGACACCTATCAAAACATTAAAAATCTTGCCTATAATTTTGAGCAAAATTATGAACCACTAGATGTCAGTGTAAGTCTAACTGTAACTTGCTTATTAATATATCATGTGAAAAGCAGTATGTCAAATGAGTGGTATGTCTGCAAATGTAGTATTCATAAAAATGCCAGTTGTTCATCTATCCTACTATATTCATAAACAGTGTAGCGGAGGTTATATTGCACAAACCCAATATAGTGTGTCTAGATTGTATTGACACTATTAATTACAGAAGATAACATTAAAATTACAGATTGTCCCTTACAGTGTTTCATTTGGTGATCACCAGAAGATAATGACATAATATAAGCTAAAATAAGCACACTCATTATGCTTTATGAAATCACACTGAAATGTTTGTTTCTTATACAATAGTAACATTTAAATATATGTTGTAAATTTAAATTGTATATAAAATTGTAATTGTATATAAAATATATTATGCTTGATATACGTATAATCTATTTTCTTCATCCAGTCCCCTGTCTGAGAGAGATTAATATTTAGACTTTGTCCTTACTGCTAGTTGGTTTTTCATCTAGGGAAGTGAGCAGATGGGACGGTTCTGTGTGGCTGTTTCTGCTGCAATAAAATCTTTTCACTAGTGTGGATTTTTATGTCATAAGGGGCCTATGAATTTATATACCCTTCTCTTTTTCTTCCTGTCTGTTTGTTTCTCTCTCTCTCTACACTACTCTGTCATCGGTCTCTTCAGGCCCCAGCACTACCTGTCAAGAGGACTCCTGCTCCAATCAGGGCGTGTGTCTACAGCAGTGGGAGGGGTTCAGTTGCGACTGCAGCATGACATCATTTGGAGGGCCGCTCTGCAATGACCGTGAGTCTATCACCTCTCCTTCTTTACAGCTACTATAGGAAACCCCAGAGCACTGATCCGGAAACACCAAAATTGGTTTGTTAATGGATGAGAGCACTTGCGCCGCTATTATTTATGGTATTCTTAAAAGCATCTTGAAGCTTTGATAACTGTTATATTTTGAGAAAATGGTATTGAATATATAAACTGTGAGAAATAAACAGGCCGACTCATATTCAAAACCCACTACACTTCACAATACAAAGACTGAAGTCAAAAATATGAGATTCCACTGATGCATCAGATGTCACTTTGAATTAACATGGAATCTCAGTGACCTCTAACAAGCAGCTATTTTCAGAACAGAACGCTGGCATACTGTGTACTGCACACTGCACAGAATACACCACGTGAAGAGTAAATTTGCAAAAAATATTTTATTAGAAATCATGTTTTTTTTTCATTGTCCACTCCAATTAATCTCCTCAATCAAATTTAAAAAAATAACATCCAACATAATAAAAAACAGGATTTTTGACATTTTTAAAAGTTTTTTTTTGCATTTTTTTAATGCATTTTTTTATTTGCAAATAAACTATTCACATGCTCCCACAATTTTTTTATAAATAGCATGTGAAACACCAACATTTGTGTGTGCATTGTGAAAAATATATATTTAAAAATAACATGCTACATTCTTGTCACATGACCTGATTCAGAGAAAGAAGTCTAGTAATCATTTTAAAAGCAACTGTGCGTTTTCTAATGCCTGCAAATGATTAATCGCATCCAAAATAAAGGATAAAGAAATGTTTTCATAATATTTGTTATGTATATATAGAAATACACACATGCATGTATACAGTTAAGAAAAATATGTAACATTTATATATTAAATATATTTATGTATGATCTAAATTATTTTAAAATAAATATACACGTTAATAATAAAAAAAAATATTGCTGTATGTCTGTGTGTATTTATACATATTTTGGATGTGAAAAATCATTTGACAGCACTAATTTTTTAACACATAGTGTCAACTTGTTATAATTGCGTCCTGTTAACATAGGCCATCCTGTTTAGTGCATACGGGAAAAATCATATCAACCATAATTTTCATGGCATTACAGTGTATACTGGGTTAAATTAGTATTGCGTTCTAAACAAATTGTTATACTTCTAAAACTGAGCAGTCTTCTGCTACACCACTAGAGGGGGTTGGTTGGCACTGCATAGCTAGGGATCCGCACCAAGCTGTAAATCACAATATGCTGCAATGAGTAAATAAATAGATTTAGTGGGCTGTTTTTCATAGATATAAATTATATGTAGAGGGAAACACTGCATAAGCATGCATGGACATTTCTGAATGGGTTTGTAATATTAAGCTGTATCCCAAGAAGAGCATTGACTGAATTTGGTGTGAAAACCCCCAGTGCTTGTAGCCTGTGAAAGTGCTGAGTGCCAGGAATCCGAAGCAGAGTGAAAGTCCTTGAGATGGTTTACGGAGAAGATCTATTACAGGCTCAAGCCATGCACAGCTAATCCATTTTGCGGGTTTGCCAAACTGATAAGAGCCCGCCTTTGTTCAGGAGGAAGAAACCACATACACGGCTTGCATTACATCATCCGCATCCCCACACCTCGCTGGAATCTATTCAGTGTGTTTTTAGAGACGAGAATGGCCAAGGACGATAGGATCGCTTTTGCTACCTAATTAGAATTATAAAGAAAAACACATTTCTTTTAGCTCAGTCGCCTCCCCCCCTTCTCATATCTACAGTGATTCAGATCGATAAATGAATAAATTGGTGAATCTCTCCTTCGTTATTGTATGTAAGCCCCTGGGTTAATGATTACAGACCGAATCCGTCTTTTATTGGGCACTTATTTGAGCAAGGAACAGACAGGATGATATGTGCACACAATATTAATGTTCTTGCACGGTCATATGCTCATGCGCGCACACACAAAGGCTCATTTAGATGTGTAGAAGCCCAGTGATCATCAGGCCGTGAAGGCAGTTCAAAGAGAAAGAGGCTTTGTTTGAGCAGTGGCAGAGAGTAAAGCCTGGGTTTGAGACTCAGTCGCAGACGTGCGTGAGCACATCATTCTTCAAGACCTGCGCTAGACATACTACAGACTTTTACACCGTATAATTTCTCCATCTCTGAAACAAGCTTTCACTAACACGTGCACTGATCGATACACAGATCCCTGCGGGGTCGGTGCAGGGTCAAGAATTAACAGTTGCCACGAGATTAAATGCGAGTAAAAATGAGGGGTGACACTTGTTAACTATTAACTATGACCCTCAATAAATTTGTAACTTGCTGCTTATAGTCAATAAGGTAGTTGTTAAGTTAAGGTATTGGGTAGGATAAGGGATGTAAAATAAGGTCATGTAGAATAAGGCATTAATGCGTCCTAATAATAAGCAGTAATAAATGGCTAATATTTTAGTAATGTGCATGCTAATAAGCAACTAATAGGTGTTACTGTAAAATAAGGTGTAACCACTGATACGGAACTTTTTTTGTAAATGCAACATACAGTATATATATATATATATATAAATATAGTTCGATTACATTTGTAGGAACATTTTAGGAAAAGAAAATAATATTTTAGGAAAAAAGAATGACCTATATGTTTTTTATTTTGTTATCTAATATTTAACTAATCAATCAAATTTTCATAATGACAAATGCATAATTATTGTTACGATTCATTATTTATATTCACATCTAATTAAAGATTCATGGAAAATATGGTTTTATTGCCTTTAGGAATTATTAGGCTGATACATTTTCTCAATTTCTATTTTCATGTAAGAAAATAAACTGAATAATATAATTTGCATGATGACAAATGCATGATTATTGTTCAGCTTCATTATTCATATACATATTTTAATAAAACTAGAGAAAAACAAATATGGTTTAATTGCCTGTAGGAAACTGTTGGCTGGTAGGTTTTCTTACTTTTTATTTTTGAGCAAGGAAAAATGGACTATAACTAACTTTCATAATGACAAATATGTGTTTACATATTAATTTTAAATGTTTAATTAAAAATATGGAAAATAATGCAGTTTTATGGACAGTAGAAAGTTAGTTTGGTAAATTTGGTTAAAAAAAATGAAGAAAAAAAAGCAAAATCTTATTTTCATAATGGCAAATATATGTTTATGTATTCATATAAAATGTTGAATTAAAACTTCATGGTCTGTAGGAAATATTATCATAGTAGGTTTTTTCAATTTCCATATTTATGTAAGGAAATACAACAAATAAATATCAAATTTATCCTGACAAATGTATAAATGTCATGCTTCATAATTCATATTTTAATAAAAGTACATTTTACAAAAAAAAAAATTTGCAAGGGAAAAAAGAACGTAGTCTAATTATCATAGTGACAAATATTTGTTTACATATTACTTTTAAATGTTTAATTAAAAATACAGAAAATAATATGGTTTCATAGGCTGTATGAAATATATGGCTGGTAAATCACATATTAAAATTAAGTGTTTAATGAAAAATACAGAAAGATGATCTGAAGGAAATTTCAGGCTGGTATAATTCATCAATTTCTTGGCCAGAACTTTAATTCTGAATGCTGGTTGGGTGCATTTGTCCATTAGTCTCATCAAGCATGGACTCAAACACACTTCAGATGTGAATGGCTGCGATCAACATGATCCATTTGGTTTGAGCTGGTAATCAAAGAGCACTTTAGAAAACTAGCAAGAAGAAATGGCAGAGCCGGGGTTCTTCAATGAATGCAAAGCTGATTTGCTCGGTATAAATACTGTAAAAGAGGCAGAGCGTAGATAAGAGATGAAAGAATTACGTGATTAAAAAATAACATAGAGATAACCTGATTCTCACGTGAGAAATGTGATATTAAATCTGATGAATCACGGCGTTCATGCCTGCAACTCACCCGTCTGTTCTCTAACCGAACAATATGTATTTAAACATGTGCTTCATTTTTTATTAGCTTGTTGCTTATCGGCGATCTTGTTTCTTCATAAACAACATCCCACCGGTTACTGGAGTTGATTCATGCTTCCTGCAGTCAATGGATAGATATGGAGAGAGAAAATGAATGTAGGGTTCATTATTTATTTGTTCTCTTTTCGCTGCATGAATCATTCCTCTTTCTTTATGAAAAAAGGAGGGCAGAACAACAGAACATATTAAAATATTGGACACAAAAGCTAGAGTGAAATGAGTGGAAGGAAGGAAGAACAGACTTTTCCACTTATTTCTCCCCTACTGTTTAAAATACTTGAAACCTTTTTTCTTCCACAGAATGAAAGCACCAGTATTAAAACATGCTCTACTTCCTTTGAATCTGCTTTTGAGGTCAGCTGAAAAAAGAAATGGATTGGCTCAAACATGTGACTACCAGAGAACGGTCCGCTGCTCAAAGCGACACCCGGCGTTCTCCATTAGGTGGCAGCCTTGTAAACAGAAAATGAAGCACATTCTCATTTCGCAGGCTGGGTTCTCACATTCTTTTTTATATCGCAGGGAACAATTAGCTTGCTATAAATGCAGCAGACTGGTAGCCAAATTGTTTCATGAACCTCTAGAGTTGTGATATGATGTTTCATTACTTACAACACTGGGTATTGCTAAAGTCACAGTGATAAAATTGTCTTCCAAATAGAGCAGTTTCAGCTCCTGCTGCAGTCTGTCTTGGAGCCCCTGGCGAGGCGGCTCTGATCACCCGGCTTTGTCAACTTTAATTATACAGTGCTAACGATGCTCAAAGCTGAGAGGAGGGAGAAGCAATGATCTCCTTGTGTGAGAGGAGATGACACCAGTGTCACTTTTAGTGCATCTTTCTTCACACTCTAACTGAAGTCTCTGTGGAGAAGCACACCTGCAGACTTCCTCCTTGAACCAACAAGCAAACACACCACAACGTGGGGAGCACATTAGAAAAGGGGTGAATCTTACACCATATTAATGTATGGTGTTGCTTTTTGTTTTCTTTTGTTAGTGACAAAACAAATCAGAGATACAGAATACGAGATTTGGGGTTATGCTTTTGCACACCCTCATTTGCACACCCTTTTTTCTAGTAGATTAGATTGGGATTTTTGTTCTCAACTCGGGGGTTGTGAACAGTCTTAGGCAGCAGGTTAAGAAATACAATAAAGTCAAGAAGGCATTTGAAACCTTTACTTGCTTTTCTTCTGTGGAATGAAGGAAGGGGGGCTCAACATTTTTTTCTCTCCTCAGACCTTTTGGTTAAACGTCTTATTTTGTGCTCTATTGAGTCGTACAAAAATGGAGGGTGAGTAAATGATGACCAAATGTATATTTTTTGGGGGAACTGTTCCTTTAAGAAAATGTTTCCTATATCATTTTTGTTGTTGACTTTAAAACCTTGGCATCCATCTAAGCAGTATTTTGACTTATCATAATTGTCGCATGCTACAAATTAAGCAGATGGCAACATGTTTGGGTTGCATGGCTTGCCCTCATTTTCATAAACTGTAAAATTAATCTGTTTCATCACAAAATCTGCAAACAAAATCTCAAGCACATTGCAGATTTATTCAGATAAAACCCATTCCAACAGCATCTCAAGCCTTCCTTGAAGCCTTGAAGCTGTTGTCGAATCTAGCAAATAAGAAAGAGCATTATTGAATCAAGTCAGGCGCTGTCCGTGGTGCTGAAGTGTTCACCCAATGACTGGCCTTTCCAGTGCGAGAACTCATTCAGCTACACAATGGCCGAAGAGGGAGGAGTAAATCAAGGTTTGACTAGTTTGTGAAGGGAGAGAGAGCCCACACTCTCTGAATTCCAGCTGGACTGTTCTCGAGCCACCCCTCTGTCAAGGAGAAACGAAGACAGGAAGAGAGAAAGAACGATTAGGAGGACGAGACACGAGACCCCCCCTTTCCACAGCTGCACGCGCCTCCCTGATGATCGAGGGGGAGGGAGAAAGGAAAAGAGGGGGAGGAAAACTCAGCCAAGCTTCACCGTTCTCTGTTTCCCCTTCTCTTCATTCAGAGGGGCTTTTCCTCTAAGCATGCTGTTTAGGAACGCTTCCGCTACAGAGACGCTGTAAGAAGTGAGAGCAAGGGAGGACTTTCTTAACGCTGACATTTTCAGAAACTCTGAGCACCTTTTTTACATGAGGAGCACTTGACTACTCTTGCCCTTTCTTGGTTCTGTCCTCCTGCCCTCTTCTGGTGTGTTTCTGCTAATGTTTCCTCTGAGAGTCAGTGCGGTCTCAGCCAGCCAGGCAGCAGCAGAAGCAGCAGCTCTTGTGTGGTGTGTGTGTGTGTGAGAGAGAGTGTGTTTGTCGTTTGGGGAGGGGGAGAGGCACTCTGTATTGAGTTAAATGCTGCAGCGGCGATCTCGTCTTGTGTGTGCCATCGCTTCTGCTAGTCTCCCTGCTCCTCTCCTATTCTCTCAAAGGGGATAACGCGGATGCAGCCTTGTCTTCATGGGATACGGCTGGGATTCAGGCAGTAGGAAAAGTCCAGGACTGCTGGTAGGTCTGTAACAAAGGCTGCTCACTCTTTTCTCCCTCTTCTCCACTACAACGCTACGCCTACCTTACTGGAGTACTGGATCAGATTTTGTGGTTTCTTTGTGAAGGATTTTGTGTTTTTACAAACCATGAGGAGAGGAATTTAACCCAGGATCATTAGCCCTCTGAAGTTTACCTCATCCGTGCTCTTTTTTTTTTTTTTTTTGCGGGAGAACTCTGTGGAAGTTCCCTCTCCATGTGGATTCGGCACGTGCTGTTGTTCTACCTCTCCATCAGTGATTGGGCTCTTGCATGGTCAGGATCCAAGGCTTGAGCAGGACATGGGTTGCCAGGTGGTTTAAGGACGCCCCTCTTTAAAGTCCTTGCACTCCAGTAGCATGCTGCGTCTGTGGCCCTGCGGGGCTCCTGGTGGTCTTGCTTCCATCCTGCTCCGCGTCAGTCTGCGCCTGGCTCTCTGGCTGCCACCGCTGGCTTTGGGGTCAGCCCTGGCTCTGGCAGAGGGGCCTGGGGAGCTGTACGTCCCTCAACATATGCCTCATCACCTCGTGCCTGCCGCCAGATCCCACGCCCCCCTGCGGGCAGGACATGGTGCGTAGCTTATTCGACTGCCACATTCACCCTCTCACCACTTTTTCCATCCTTTAACCTTTTAGTTCCTAGAGCGTCTCTTTTCTGTGCACAGAGATTTTAGCATAAGAAACGATATCATGCTCTTGAAATCTCACGGTAATTGGCCGAGGTCTGTGAGTGTACTTGCGCAATTATGTGGTCAGGATGCAAATGCGATCTTTAAGAGGTGTTTGTGAACATTATGCAGATGAATTATGCAGAGTACAAATGTTGAGAGCATAATGCTGGCTGCACCGCGATCACTTAGCGAGCAGCGATTCAGCCTCCCGTACCGCTGACTATGCTTGAATGCATGCGTCTTTGTGCTATTTCTAGGGGCCAACGAGGGGGCTGTGTTTATATAAGCACCAGGGCAACATCCTTAACCTCTCTGGCTTGAAAGGCCACATCCGTGCACGCCGACTCGAGCTGACCTTTGACATGATGAAATTATATTCAAATTGCATCGTGGTCAATGTACCATGTTGTGTGTGTGTAGATTTAATGCAGCGAAGTAGCCATATTGAATATATTAGGTCTGGAAGAGACAGTGGACATGCTTTTATGTGACTGTTAGACCCTAGGGCCATCCCGAGATTTCCTCACTGGTACACCCCCTACACCTCCGTTGAAAGTCTATTACTTTGCCATTAAATCCCATCGGCCACCGCTTCTGAGACCACTATACAGCATAAATTGAACACCTTCTGCTTTATTGCACCAGATTTTTCCCCCCAGTTTGTGTTGTAATGTCTCGTTGCGGCTGGCTGTTTAAAACTATCAGGGCGATTTCCACGCTGTGTGTGCAGAGGGGCTTGAGCTGTCAGTATATGATCCACTGCACTTATATAACGAGACCTGGCTGCCTCTCAGCATTATCCTCACAGATTATGCTTTGATAAAAAAACACACTATTGAAAAGAGGCAGGAGGAAGAGAGTGGAAGCTTGTGAAGTGAGACGAGTCATTTATCATCCTTTCTGAAAGGCTCTTAGTTTTTCTTCTCTACCTCCTTGCCTCTCTCCCTATCACTCTTTCCTTCTGTCTTTGTCATATTCTTCTTTTCCGCGTTTGTGTGTGTGTGTGTGACACAGCTGGCATCTCTAATGGCAGAGTTTGCTGAGATCACAGAGCCCCGCTGCTCGTATGCATCCCCCCAGGCTCCGAGGCAGTGCATCAGGGTCCATTGCTTCTGCCTCCGCCCCCCTCGCGGCCAAGCTAATCTAAACCTCTCAAACCTCCGGACCTCTTTTTCCCGGGAATGTTCGGTGACATTGTTCACAGCTGAGCATAATTCACAAGCTCTGATAATAATAAACTAAAACCGAAGTCGCTTCCAGCTTTGTGTCTGCTATGCTATTTACAGCACCAGCGGACACCTTCTCAGCCGAACTACAAATCTGTCCAGCCCCACCTGCTTCCAGCACTGTTTTAGAATGCCGCGACGAGGAGTTTGAGAACAGCACGAGTTCTGTTGTTGCAGCAAAATTACCATTTAAAAACCATTAACAGTAGGTTATGTGGAGTGCAGGAAAGTGTGTGTGTGCAGCGTCGTCTGTGTGCACCAGTAAATGTTCTCTTTCCCACTGAAATGATTGGATGAAAACGAAAAAAAAAATTAAAGTAGAAAGCGAGGCAAATCATCAGAAGTTACCCTGGGCTCCAGCACAGTGTTTTTAAACTCAAACCCATCCTCTTTTTTTCCTTCTTCCCCTCTTATTTTGCTGCAGTCTTGCACTTTTTATCTCCCCTTTCCACCACAGTTTCACTGAGAAATATAACGGCTACATTTAGATGAAGTTCTACAGTAGAAGGCTGCATTCTCTCACACCTACAGAAAAATGGATCCTATGTAACTTGCGGTCTAAAATCGAAATGGTGTAGGTTCAACATCACTCCCCCTCGTTCTTTAAAAAAACGTGTTTGTGTTTGCTTTCATATGTTTCCAAAGGCTATTAATGAATGCGCGAGCTGCTTTAGTGTGCTGCCTCTCTCCTCCATCACTGCAAATCTGAGTAGAGTTGGAGTAAGTGAGCTCATAGGGGTTGAGTAATCTATCTCTCAGTCTTTTTTGCTCTCTTTTATGTCAGAACTATAGTCTGAAAGGCCGAATTGCTGTAATGAGAGGGTAGCATGGATATGCTGGTGAATGGTGATGTGCCCAGTTAAATATGATACTCAGAGACGCTGAGAATTGGAAGCGTAGGCTGTCCTGACTATGAGGGAGATAGGGGGAATTAAAAGAGGCAAAAGGATGAGCTGAGTGGTCAAAGACTACATGCGCTTGACAGTGATATTCTACTCGGAACAATGCAGCATCCCCACCAGCAAACACAGTGAGACAGTGAATGACTGTACAGGGCTGCAAGCTGCACTCTATAGTGGGTGCACTGTGTATGTGTGTGTGTGTGTGTGCAAGTTTATATGAGAAAGACATATCATCCTCTTGATAGTATGGAGGTGATTGATTCTTTAAATGCTATACGCTCTCCCAGGAGAATCTGCAGAAAGTGAGAGAGAGATAGGAGGAACAATAGCTGTGTGTGTAATCTAAACCCAGTCAAGCCAAACCTCTAGAGAGATTTCTCATTATGTCACTGTAGCTCACACATGGGGCTCAGGGAGGCTTAGACTGGACGTACTGACACACACACACACACACACACACACACACACCTGCAGAGATTATTACACATGCTTCCATCTAATAAAAGAGTTATTTGTGAATTCATTGCTCAAAGTCGACACAGCACCTTCTTTTATTCCTCTATTTTTTTTATTTCTTTACCTTCCTTTCCTACTGTCTTTGGTTCATTGCTTGCTTCATTCTTTACCTCCTAATTTGCTTTCTCCCTTTCTGCTTTTCTTTCCCTTTCTCCATCTTTTCTTTCCTCCTAACATTTTCTTCTCTCATTCCTCCCATTTTCTTCTCTCATTTTTTCTCTCTTCATTACCTTTTTGACTTTTCTCCTTCTCTTCTTTCATTTTTCACTTGTTTTTTTTTCTTTCTTTCACTTTTTCTTTATTCTTTTTTCATTCCTGTCCTTTTATTTTTTTCCTTCAACCTCCTAATTACTTTTTCTTTCCTCCTCCTTATCTATTTTAATTTCTTCATCTGTAATTTCTATCTGTCTATCTATCTATCTATCTATCTATCTATCTATCTATCTATCTATCTATCTATCTATCTATCTATCT
>JAUCNO010000082.1:6976080-6993539 GCA_032353835.1 Enteromius viviparus | reverse complement strand
TCCATCCATCCATCCATCCATCCATCCATCCATCCATCCATCCATCCATCCATCCATCCATCCATCCATCCATCCATATCTATCTTTTTTTATACTCCCCCAATGTCTTCTTTTTTTTTTTGCTGATTTTTCCTTCTCTGCTTAAGTTCTTTCCTGTCATTTGTCCATCTTTCTTTCCTTCCTTTCTTTTTTCTTTAATTTTTTCCCCATCTTCATCCTTTTCTCTTTCCCAAATACTCCTTCCTTAGAGTTATTTTTCTCTTGTTCTGTCATCTAATTATTAATTTTTTTTTCTTGTACATACAAAATGCAAATCATACACGAAGATCAACACATACATATACACTCAAAAGATAATTCACACGCTCACACAGCCCCAGCCTAAGCCTCATCGTCTCCTAAACCCCCTAGAGGAGCTCAGGAGCCGAAAGCTCGTTATAAAAACACAAAGCAAATCAAAACAACATCCACTAAAGTGCCACAGCAGACAAGCTTTCAGCCAGCACAGCACTGACCGCTCATTCCCAGATCTACCCTAATTGGCCCTGGAAAGGTCAGCAGGAGAAATACCACGAGCTCTACCACGACCACAAACCCCCAGTGCTCCCTGCCTCTCTCACTCTTCAGTGTTTTCTGTTTTCACGTATGAACCATTGCTTTTTCTCCAGCCGTGGCTCATTGTATTGACTGGGTGTGTGAAGCAGCATAGAGTGGGCGGCAACGAGTATCCTCAAAGGTAAATTGTTACTGCCATAAAGTGGCGTATAACGCATTGCTATCCAGATTTGTTGAGAATTCAGTTTGTGCCAGGCTATTGTCCTTGAATTACATTGCGCTAAACATGAAATAAATCAGAAGACTTTACATTTCACAGTGGGTTTTATTGTTTTATTAGTTCTGATTCATTCAGCCCCCTCAGGTCTGACAATAAAAACTGAAGAGAGTATTAAAGAAAGGAAAGGAAAATGTTTTGACAGTGCCAATGATGCATGTAAAAATCAAACCCATGAGGCGTGCAGGAACTGAACAGTATTAGAGCTGTCCGTGTAGACTCTTGACTGCGTCCCGAGGCAGCCAGCCACCCACCCACCATAGAGCCTAAACTCTCCCAACCGGAGACCGAGTCTCTGTCAATCAGCCGGAGGATTCCTTCACGGGCAGACAATAAAACCATGCGTTGCGCTAGATCCGTCATAAACATGACGTCTCGTTTTGAAACCTGCGCCTTAAGTCGATTCCTGGAGGGCGGGAGATGAGGATGGAAGGAAAAAAACCACAGTCAAATTTACGAACATTTCTCTCTGGATGTTTTTGCTAAAGATAACGGCCAGTTTACTAGCATCAAACATACACACATATGCAAAGATACACAAATTCATCTACACATCCGCACACTCTTAGGTTGGCCAGTGTTCCGCTCGAGCTGTTGCCTGTAATTACCCAGTTGGTGTGGAGCGCTGTGGTGTCAGTCTGGTAATTGGAGCTGCAGTAATTCACTTTTTAATTGCCTGTTTATTATTGCAGAAGCCTCAGTTTTGTAGTTGCTGCACAGCTCGCACTGAATGTTTAATAAACAAATACAATGTCACAGACTCATATTTCACGTAAACATTATAATTGCTTCCCATAAAAAAAAAAAATCTCTCCCCCCCACACACACACACACACACACACAACCACACACACACCTATTCTTCTCAGCATAATGGAACAAAAAACAATTTTGTGTCCATAACCTGCCAGGTGGATAAGCTAGCAAAACACACAGAAAACAATACACCACATACCTGTGAAACATCCAGCGGGGTCCAGAACCTTTTTATTTTAGCCTTGAAAGAAACAAAATAATATACAATTTGAAAAAATAATATTTATAGCTGCAGGGGACTAAGTGCATACTAAGGCATTTTTGTAAATTTAATAGTAAACTGTTCAATTCATCTCATTCAAATGTCCATTTTTAACATTACAAAAATATTTCATCCATATGGTTTGAAACAAGTCACTTGCAATGCTCTTGAGACTTGAAGGTTACAGTACATCACGCCATTTCATTTTTGGTGGTTTGAAGTGTTACTTTTAGATTTTGTATACTTCTCTATGTGGGGCCTTCACTTTGCCTTCTGTTTATTTTGACAGCATTTCCATACCAGTGGGGTGCGTGTGTGTTTGCGCGTGTGTACTTATGTGTACACACTTGATGTGCAGAACTGCATTGTAGTGCGTGTATGCGTGTGTATGTTTGCCTACCGGGTGAACGACTCCAACCCTGCAGAGTTTGACTGATGTTCCTCATTCTAGCACGCAAGTAGGAGGTGGGCAACCCAACACAATGCACCGTAATTTTAGACCAAACTGCCAGGGCCTTCACAATGCGTCTGTTCTAAGGAAAGAGGCATCTAGGGACATGAAGCAGAATAGACTGGGAGCTCAATTCATTCCCCATTCCAAGACACGGGCAGAATGTTTTGTGTTTCTGAAACGTTTATTGACGGAGAGTCAGCTCAGCGCGGCTTATAAATATTGTGTTTTCAGCAGTATGATTTGCTTCGTATAAGCCCCCAAGACAATGACTGTATTGGATGTCATTGATTTTACATTTAAACATGGATCCGAGAAATCAGATGATAAAATATGAATTGTTCCATCCTCTTAACTTTTTTTATGCATTAAATTATAGTTTGAAAAGGGGAAGAGGGGATGTGTCATTATGTCTCAATGTGTCAAAGCATGTATGGTAACTGCTTTTGTGCAAATTAACAGTTTTAAGGCCTGTTCACACTAAGAACTATTATTAAAACGATAGCTATGTTAGAGTCCGCACCAAATCACAGTAACCGTGCTGCCGTTATGTTGTCTGACACTTGAAAAGCTTGAGTGTATTTTATCATTCGTCAGTCATTCTGAAGACGATTTTTAAAAGTGTATCACTCCTTAATGTTAAAAGGGTTTTCAAAGGCATAGTTCATTCAAAAATGAAAATCATGTCATTTGATCACTCTCATGCTAGCAACGTGAAGGTCAATAAATGATAAAATATTCACCGGAACGTCAGCAGTCTTATGCAAATAAAGAGTCTTAAAGGTAAAATTAATGGAAAAATGCCATGATTTAATCACCCTTATGTTTTTTCAAACCTCTATGCCAACGGCAGGAGGGCTAATTATTGTTGACAGAATGCTCACTTTTGGGTGAACTATTCCTTTAAGCAAAAGTAGTCTTTTAGCTTGTGCGTAAAAATGGAGAGGGCTCCATATGGTGCCTCTGAGACCCTGGCAGAAGAATAAGGTGGTGCGTAATTTAATTTCACCAACACATAAAGGAGATTACAGCTATGATGGGATTCCAG
This sequence comes from Enteromius viviparus, assembly GCA_032353835.1. NCBI lineage: Eukaryota > Metazoa > Chordata > Actinopteri > Cypriniformes > Cyprinidae > Enteromius > Enteromius viviparus. The sequence goes on along the minus strand of JAUCNO010000082.1, from coordinate 6,990,190 downwards.
AGGGCCAGGTAATATCTATCTCATTAGAACAGCTCTCCCAAGCATTCACACAGCTCTTCGGCCCTCTCTTCTTTGCTTGTTCCTACTGATTGACCTTAGAAGGGCGCTGGAGTGGAAAGACCCGCATGGTTGTTAGGTAGCCAGGGTCTTCTTTAAAACCCAGACCCAGCTGCCCACCCAGCCGAGATGATGGAACATATTTAAGGGGCTAATGGTCTGGCTTGCACAAAGAGCCTGCCTCATTTAACAGCATCAGAAAATAGACTTCAGAGAAGAGGTTTAACCCCGTTTGAGGGAGGGCAGCAAGCTCCTTAACCACATCAGGGATGGGAGTGAAAAGTCAGGCTGAGAGAGATAAGAAAAGAAAGAAAGAAAAGAAAAGAGGGTGTCTTGGAGAAGCTCCCAAGTAGTTGGGATAAGAGCCGACTGCAAGAACACAGAATCCAGCAGATATTTTCAGCATTTCGCCATTTCATTGTTAGCTAATGTGGAGACATGACAGGAAATAATGGAGAGAATAGAGTCAAGGCTTGACGCAGGCAGGATTCAAACCCAAATTTACCACTTGTGCAACAAATAGTAGTTTTAAAACATGTATCACTATAGCACGCTTCCAAGAACCAAGCAGGCTCTCTATTTTTTGTCTTTCATACAACTTGGCAGTCTCTTTCTTATGACAAAATATTTTTTTCCAGCACAAATCAATTATTCATGCTCATGTATTTACTTGGTAAGTGGCTTGCATTAAAAAAAGAAATGGATAATGTTCAGTCAGTCCTCTTTGAATAAAGTACTAATCACTCTTTTAAGGGGTTATTTTACGATCTCTTATCTTTTAAAGGGATAGTTGGCCCAAACATTTCATAATGTTCACACCTTCATGTCATTCCATGCCTGCGAGACCTGCTTTCTTCTGGGAAACACTTTCTTTCACAGTGTATAACAGTAAATTGTGCATCTGATCCCCAACAAAATTATTATACATTATAGCAAGTACATGTTGTAATTATCACTCAGTGCTTATTTGTGTAATTACTCTTTGTACAGGACAACTTAAAATGTAGGGTTACTCTGTCTTTTAAGTACAGAGTTATATTAATTAACTACATGTACGTGCTACTGTGAGCTGTAAGATGAGACATTCTTCAAAATATCATTTCACAAGAAAATTAAAAGTTAGATGTTTGGAAGGACATGAGGGCAAGATGCCGAATTATCATCTTTGCTTGAACTATTGCTTTAAAAGCATGTATGAGTCAGATGTCAACTTGTGTTTTGAAAAGTTGATCGCGCTGATTTTAACTTTCAGTGCACTGTGCATTGCCCATTTGTGCCCGTAAATCTCTGCACAGCTTTACGCTTCCCTTCCCGGCAAATCCATTCACTCACCCACAGCTGCGAACTGCCGTCATACTGAGCGACAGATATGAGGCAGGCAGCCGTAGCGGTTCGCACGAAACAGATTTCAGCAGAGCCGAAATCTCATCCCTATCCACTTCACATTTATGATGGCCTGTGCACATATGTGTGTGTGAAGTTCAACCATCTGAGCCCCGCTAATGAGCAGAGCTCATTTCCCTCCGTTTGGAACAAGCCCGCCAAGGGAGTCGTCACTAACCGGGGCGTTAGCTAGCGCGTGAACATTTGTGTACCCGTGTAAGCGAATGCGCCTGCCCCGGAGGGGGTCAAGCCGATCGCTGACACGGTGTGAAACAGTCTCAATGAGATGCGTTCAAGGGGGCCAGCGAGAGCCCGCTAGTAAAAATCACACAGAGTGGAGCTAATGAGCACGGCTCTGCAAATAGAGGAACGTGCCAGGAAATAACCAAGCCCTTTTGAAACCACTCTCAACACTTTAACTCAGGGGCCTCTCTTGCTCTTCTGAGAGATCCGGCCTCCTCTGGGTTTTTTCCCCCTGTGCTGCTTCGCCGCCCGTCTTATCTGCATCTGGAGCTCAGAAGCACAGCAGTCACGCTCCGCCAAGAAGAGAGTGTTGAAGTGCATCTCGCATCTCCCGAGGCTGTTATCTTGAGGTTGATGAGCTCTTTGCTCTGCGAACATTACCCCGACTGCACCTGCCACAATCGAAGCGCTTTCGCCCCGTTTTGCTATTGAAGTCACGCCTGATCAAAAGAGCTAGCGCAGTCCGCCAGTTAATGAGATCAAGTCCATTAGTAGCGTTTCTCTCTATCTCTCGGTGCAAAAACCCAGAGAAACCTTCCTGCAGGCGCTGAATCGCAGTGACCCCGCTCACAGTAAGCTACCTGCCTCTGACACTGTAATTAGCTCCATCAGGCATTAGCATGCGTCTCGCTGAGCAGGAATAGCTGTCTGGTCCGTGCCGTGTTTGCCCACCTTTGGTAGAATAAATGCATGCAGAAGTAGGCACTGGGCTGGGGGCCGTGAGGTTGGATTGATTGTCCGGTGTGTTGGCGGGTGAAGAGAGCGGCTGTAATCAGCTCAATCAGCCCCGGGCTCGAATGGGAGGTTGCGTGCGTTGAGTAGTTGTGGCGAGAACGACTCTGTTTAGCTCATGCTTCAGCAGACACAGGTGCTCCTGGTGACATCAGTGTAGCGAGGGTCACATAAGGGCTATAATTTAGCCAATCAGGGACCAGCAGGGGCTGTCTGGCACTCTGATGGGTTCATCAAGATACTCCCGCGCTTTGTGTAATGGAGCAGATCTGTGCAAACGCACACACACGCATGCAAAATGGAAATACTTTTCCCACTTACTTTGATGTTCTTGCGCTTAATATTCTGTTTCTCTCTCTTTCTCGTTCTGCAGCGGGAACCACATACATATTCGGACGTGATGGAGGGCTCATTGTGTACACATGGCCGCCCAACGACAGACCGAGCACACGAGCTGACCGACTGGCTGTCGGCTTTAGCACCCAGCAGAAGGATGCAGTGCTGGTTAGGGTGGACAGCTCTACTGGCCTGGGAGACTACCTGCAGCTACAGATTGTGAGTCTTAAAGGAACAAACACACACTTAGTTTAAGGCCGCTAGTGAAAATGCGTTTGTATTTTCTTGTAAAATGTACTCCGTTAATATTTGCTTTACTTTAAATTTATTTTATTTAACATTTGATGAAGTTAAAACATTTTGGTTTTGACCAAAAAAAACCCATAGATTTTACTTCGAAATTGTTTACAAATAATTACAACGAATCTGCAAATAATACATTGATGTAAACTTGGAAATTTGAGGCAGAAGCACTAAAGTAATATTTTTTAGTAAAACGTATGCCAATAATCTTTTATTTTCAAACCTGATTTTATATGTTACGGTATGAAAATTTGGTGTTGAAACAATTTTTGGTCAGGAATGGTTGCTAAACTCGCAAATAATTAAAATGTTTAAAATATTTGATTTGAACTTGTTATTTCGAGTAGACTAGAAAAATGATTTAACAGTGTGGTTCTTGTATATTTTGTGTCAAAACTTTATTTCCATGTTTAAACTAGAAAATCCTAGATTTTCAGTACGGTCTTAGGCTTTTGGTCTCAACTGTTTGAACTTGCTTAAACCTACCCAGATTCCCCTGAGAATTCCTGCTGTTCATTCATGCTCACACAAACCCCAGAGCTGAAATTCACAGAAAATCATGCTTCCGACGAGCCCTGTGAATGATCATTAGGGTAATCATAGTGTTCCACTCCTCCGACACTCAAAGTGCTGGTCTGTTTTAGAAAGTTCCAGCGCCTCAGACCGCCCTCATGAATAAAATCTGTATAATGTTCAGAATAGAAGGCGCTACCAACACTTGCTCAGAGGATGCTATTTGATAGAACCCGCATTTCCTATGACATGCTGTGCTGGAGGAGTGGGAGGTGGAGGAGGTGAAGGCAAGGGGGACGGGAAAGTGTTTGGCACTGAGCTTCGAAGAGTTGTATGTGTTTTTATTTATTTATTTTTCCTGCGTTATATTTTTTTGACGCCCACTCCTGCTGTAATCACAAACTTGATTCCCAGAAGAATCAGCGAGCTCTCTCAGGGGTGGCATCATGGCATGACTGTTGCACGACTGCCTCAGCAAATGCGTTCCGAGCGCGGTGAGGTAATGATTTCTCCAGCTGAGCCCTGGAGTTTACCATGCGTGCTGGTGTCTATATATGACTTCAGCTACAGTGCTGCAGTGCATCGATGTACCTCACGCTTTTATTTAAAATATGAAAACTCTGCCATTACTCGCCCTCATCTGTGTCATACCAAATCTTTTTTTATTTAAAAGTGCATACTGATTCTGAGAACTGAGCATGATTTTAAAAACCTCAGTCCCCATCATTTCTTAATTGCAAGTAAAGGTTTGACTATTTTTAATTTAGTCTTCATATTAGTCCTGTCTCAGGCGTTTTTGTTATCATATTTAGTCAGCCTTGTCCTGTTTTTGTTTTGTAGTCGAACTGTAGCAAACAAAATGTCTGAGCAGACATCAAATAATTTTCTAAAAGTTAAAACTGATTAAAAATCTAATTTTTTTGCTCAAAACTCCATTGATTAATGTACGCATGCATTTAAGATCTTGCACTTTCACCAGAATGCACAAATCAATAGAATGCTAACTAAGAAACATGGTTCATTTGATCTCATCTAGTCTACTGATTTATCTATATAATAAATAGCCTATAGACTTATGCACTCTTTCTGTGTATATTATGAAAATGGCTCAACTTACAAAAATTTGATAAAAGCCAAATTCCTAATAGTAATACCAATAATTCCATATCAAAATGGCCTATTTTTTTTATTAAAACAACAGCAGTTTATTTAGTAACCACAAACACAAACATTGTTGTCAAGCTCTCATGACAGAAGAAGAACAGGCTTTCATTTAGTTTTCCAATCATCGTCAGCGGTGCTTTAGCACTGAAGAGCAAGCACCTGTGCATGGTTGCCAGATTGCAAAAAAATTAATTCAAAAACTGGAAAGAAAATGTATCCTTGTAACAGAGAAGCTAGGCAACCGAACAAATTTTCTACACCAAAAGCATAAGCAGCAACAGTAGTTTTATTTTGCATGCGTGTATTAACCTAGTGCCTTATGTAAATTTGCAGCTCGGATATATTGTTTCAGTATGTGCTATCGATCAGCAAAATCACACAAGCTCAGGGTGCGAGAATGACGGGTTATGATTTACCATCTCGTGTACTCGAACATTGTGTTCCTCGCATCTCGGCTCAGATATTCGCTTGAGAATTCAAGGTGGTAGGTAGCAGTGATGTCTTCGTGAAATGCGTCTTAAAATGAATTGCAGGAGTTGCATAAGCCTGGGATATGTAACACTTTACATAATGGCTGTAATTAAGATTATCACAGATTATATATTTCCATATATTGGCATGACAATTAATCATGCATCCATGACTGATATATGGCTTTTTGGCATAGGGATGGCAGGGAATGTTTATGAGCAAATTAAAGGCCCTTAATGTCTTGATGCGATTAGCGGTGGATATCTAGGCTAATTCTAATGTGTGACTGGTGGAGTCTCTGCAGTGCTACGTCTGCCATTTTTGATGCTTGTTGGACTGATGACTGCTAAGCCAGCATAAAAGGTATTTACTAAATGAATCAGCCTTGTGTAGGAGGGTAAATTAGCTGTACCTACATCGCCAACCGTCCATAAAGCAGTTGAAATCATTATAGATTTCCAGTACCGTTTTTACCCCATAATTAACAAGGGCAAAAAGAAAAAAATTTTCCTTTCCATTTCCGTGAATTAAATTTAGCCACTGACGAGTATGTCAGTATTGACATTAATGGCGAGACGGTTCGGTGATGTAACGGAATGTTTTGATAAACCTGTCTGTAGGCTGGGAGGATATCATTATCCAGAGACTGCCTTTCTGAAAGTGAATTAACTTAGGATCATTGACCATGTTAACGAGCGGCCCTTGATGTCCTGATTTTTCAAACAGACAGTGGCGTCCCTCCCCCCCGCGCCCCGTTTCTGCATATGACCCTAAACACTTGTGACAGAGTTCATTTAAGTCTCATCATATCACCATTACTGGGGATTATCATTAGTCATCGTTCACCCCAAATCATTGAGCCACTTGCTCATGCAGAAAGAGAGAAAGAGAGAGAGGGAGAAATAACAAGATGGAGAGCGAGAACTGTAAGGAACGGTGAGCCAGGCACTGTACAGAGAAGGAAAACATTCATGCACATTCTTTCACTCAGCATAACGGCGTGTTTTAAGGGGTAATGGCCTATTAAATACATTTCTTCTGCTCAAGATGAGCTTGCCAGCTGCTCGAACCCGTGGCCAAATGCCCTGCGGACCGCCCAGCCATTTGTGGCAGCCGTGCAAGCCGCCAAGCAGGACAGGAGCGAAGGAGAAACGGATGATGACTGTAAACGAGTCAAAGCCAAGTGATTATACCCCTGGGGTTTGACCAAATCATTAGCACTTTCTGACCTCTCACACTCTTCATGCCAAAAGTGTGTGTGTGTGTGTGAGCTTGTGGGCAGTAATGAGCACATCAGTCCAATTGAAGAATGGTGACGATCACGGCTAACTCAGCAGTGCGAGGTACAGAGGTGTGAACAGTACTGACAAGGGGATAGGGAATGTGTGTGAGAGAGAAGGAGAGAAAGGACATGAAAGGAAACAGCTTTCGGAGAGCACCTGTGCTGTGATGCCGATGATAACGGGGCACATTGACCATGTTAAAGAGATAGTTCACTTAAAAATTCTTACTCACTCTATTTGTTTTTAAACTTGTAAGACCAGTTCCTCAATTGTGTACAAAATATGAATTTAAAGAATACAACGGAAGTGAATGGGACTAAAAAAGCATTACAAGGCATATAATATCACAGTCTTGATTGTAGTGGTGTCATTACCACTAAAGACATTTATGATAATAGAATATGGCATTTTTGTAGCGGTTTAATATTTTTTTTTATGTTGGCTGCATTTGTTTGATCGGTAAAAACAGGAATATTTTAAAATGTTATTACAGTTTTTATTTTTTGTTTTTTAATGTCATTTATTTCTCCAATAGCAACGCTGGATTTTCATTACTCCAATTTACTCATAATCCAAATCATTCTAATATGCTTAGTTGGTGCCTGAGAAACATTTTTGATTATTATTATCAATGTTGAAAATTTTGTTATTTTCAAGTTATTTCAAAGTTATTTTGCTTCCTTTTTTTGTTTTATGGAAACTGTGATACATCTCTCTAGGATTTGTTGATGAAACAGAAAAGCGTTTATTATGTAGAAGTCTTTACTGTCAATTTTGATTAATCTAATGTGTTCCCTGCATTTTGAATAAAAGCCTAAATTACTGTTTCAAAAAAGACCAGTGTTTTAACTTTCAAACTATCCTATGGTAAAATATATGGCATGTAGAACACAATTCATGTGTATTTTTGGAGCATTACAGATCCAGTCCCCGTTCACTTTCATTGTATAGAAAAGAACGGCCAAAAAAGAAAAAAAATCATCCATTGTGTTTCCCGCTGAAAGATAATTCCCATTTTCAGATAAACTGTTCTTTAAAAAAAAAGGAAATTGAAAATGGATCCATATATATATATATATATATATATATATATAAATCCCTTTTACCTGTATTTTGTTGTATATATTTTAGATGTCTCCAGTCAAAGTGAGTCAGGGCAGCCCGAGAGACTCATATGCTCACACATGCACGCACACTCACTCACATTTGGATGGAGGTGAAAGTGAAAGAGAGTGACAGATGCTGATTTTCTGCTTCACTTGTGTCTGAGTGGGCAGGACATACCTGGTCAGACATGAGTGACGTGTGACATGGCTCTGATTGACAGCAAAGTGTCTGCTGACCTCATACCGTCAGTGCGGACTAAGCCTGTTTCCACCCAGCAGCTTAGATAAAAACAGCCAGTGCTTTGGAAAAATGCCATTTTATTTCTCTCAGTTGAAACTGGGCAGCACTTACTTCCTCTATCCACTTACCCGCATAATTTGAGTACAAGTCATTCATGCGCTCTGTCATTTTTACATTCCGTCAAACTATATGCCAGGTCATTATGCAATTTACGAGTGGCGTGGAGAACAGTCTGACTGGCCACAGACGATTTAATGTTTGGTCTTCGTCAGCCATTTTTACTTGAATAAGTGCGGCATATGGCAAACCGTGCCTTTGCTATCTTTAGTATCTGAAAGGATAAGCAGACAGATGGCAGCAGAAGTAAAAGCCGAATATTTAAATTTATTCATCAAAATAAAAGAGACAGGTGTTCTTTTAAATGCTCTCTTTGTGACAAACTCAGCCCACTCGTTCCTTTGCGTTTTTTTTTTTAAATGTTTACCACGCTTTTTTCTTCAGATTAGAGTCGATGCATGAAAGAACGTGTTACTATTGAAGCCCAGTGACGGGTTGACAAGGATCACTACAAAAATAGCAGCGCTCCAGTCTGCCTTGGATTTGTCGATTGTAATATGAAATGATATTGTCTGCGAGAGATACTGCATCCAGGCCGGCATTTGTAATTGTTTGCCTTTTTTTTTTTCCCTCAGCAGTAAGGAGACGATGTGCATGACTTCTTGGGTATTGTCTGTAGACAACGCCCATGGAATGCGTGTGGTTTTCAGGTTCGAGAGGAACTAGGACAGAGTGCTATTTTCAGTTTTTAGAAAACTTGGAAAAGAACTTTCTGCTGCCAAAAAGATTCATGATCTCACCAGATCCAGTCCTTACCAGAAGATAAAGAGAGATTGCGAGAGCGAGTGAGAGAGAGAGACACACAAAGAAAGAGAGGAGAAGGAGGGGGTGAAACAACAAGAACTGCTTGCCAAAGTAGAATTATTCTGCGGACACAACAAATTTATCTGTTTCACCAAACCTGCAGTGCTCAACCATAAGGAAGGGCACACGCACTCTGGAGCGTGTCACACACGGTGTGATATTTTGATCTAATATCAAACACTAGTTATTTATGAGAGCGTATATTGCATGTCTGGGTGTTCTATCCAATTAAGCGCATTCCCTTGGTATTAGCTTGAGCGTTACTGAGAGGCTCTTTATGTAAAGTGGTTGAGGTTTCCTGGATGCACCAGCTCATTTAAGCTGAATGCCATGGCAGATCAGCATCCCCGCTGTGGCACACACACTCCGTCATACTCCATAAGCTTCTGCCTGCACCTTTTCCTAAATAAGACACATCATTAGTGGCTCTTCTGTCCTCCAGGTTTCCGGAGCAACTGTCCCAGCCCTTTGTGTGTGTGTGTGTTTGGCTCCTCTTGATGGAATGTTCTGACTGTTACTAATTTCACAATTATTCCATCGATTTATTTAGAGCTTAAAGGGATAGTTCACCCAGAAAGCAAAAATCTGTCATCGTTTGCTTATCCTCATGTTGTTCCAGATTGTGCCGTTTTCTTTGTGGAACACAAAAGATGGTATTTTGGAAGTCAGTTGGGTGGTTTTGGACCCCATTGACAGTTATTATACACACAAAAACAGTTAAATCTTCAAAATATCTTATTTTTCACAGAGGGAAAAGTCTTTAATACAAAAAAGAGCTGACATTTTTTGGTAAATCACCACTTTAAGCCAAGATTGCACTGGAAAAACAATATCAATACATATTACAGTTTGTTGTTCTTTTCTCGAACACAATGCCAGAAATCTTCACTTTAGTAGCTCTTACATACACCAAATATTTCCATTTTATTCCTACTTTATCTATATTCTGAAAGTTTTTACAGTGTTCTTTGTTCATATATCATTTGCCTGATCTTTTATTCCTGGTCAAAAAGATACATTTTCTCTCTGTTGACAGTATTTCGAATCCCCTCTGTGAGAACATTTAATACATCAACAAAACAAGAATTTTGAAAAAGGCTTTATCCAATATTCAGATTTCCTGAAAAACATATGCAAATGAGTGTGCTTTTAATTAGGTAATGCCTTATTTGCATATTTAAACAACATTTTAGTAAACTTGTAATACAAAATGTATTCACTTAATGTACTATGAATATGCAAATTGGGGAATGGTGATGATTACAAGTTTTTTTTTTCCCACCTGTAGTGTCTTAAGTTATAAACAAATATTTGGTAACAAGTATATTTATAAGCACATGAAACCTACAGCTCTAAGCTACATATTCTGAAGTTCAGAAGAGCTGAATTATTTTTGTGTCTGGCAAGAGGAGGTCGTTGCAGTTCCAGAGTAGATGAAATGTTCTGTCAATCAGGATGGCACAGTAGTTGTCATCTAATTGCCTACAAGAAGCGAAAGAACCCTAGAGAACAGTGTTGCTATAACAACTCCCATTGAGTCTAATGAGAATCCAGTTGTATTAGTTCTTTATATTTAGAGCAGCACTGCAGGCCTCGGTGGAGAGGTGACATGAAGCTTGAGATGGACAGGAACAGCCGAGACGCAGCCGTGTGGAACCAAGCCCTCCTTTTAAATTGACACCCCATCCTTCGCTCGCTTTAGGGATCATTTAACGAACACCGAATCCATGAGCACAGCACCCAAAACATTTGTTATTCTGTGATAATCTGGGATTTGGTGTCACGGCTCAATTTTGCTCTCCTCTCCCGTATGTTTAGCCCCTGAGGCATTCATAATAGAGCCGCCTTCTCACAGAAAATTCTGCGAAACTGGGACATTGTCACACCCGGGACTGAATGTAGGACGTAGGGTGTCTCTCTTAAAACTATGCCCACTAAGTTACTGGAAGAAGCCCCCTGTGAAAGTCTGAGTCCCCTCGTCCAACTTCAGAAATGGACTTCTAGAGCGGATTACATGTAATCTGGATTACATATTTAGCTTCCAAACTTTTAAAAAAGACTTGTAATCAGGCTAGTTACTGTGGATTACATAGTATTTACTCAATAGCAATAATTGATTTATTTTTTATTGATTCTCCTTATTCCTCTTTTTTTATATCTTAAATTTCTATACACTCAGAAATCCTTCTAGTTTAATGGACGGTTACACACGGTTACATCTGTCATTGGTCTGGTGGCGACGCAGCATTTGACACTGGATTTACAAAAATCATTTCAGGTTTAATAAGCGTTTCAACATTATATCAACTACTGATAAACATACTAATTTGATCTGAATTATTGATTAGTCTTTCAAACATATTAAAACACACAAATTCACAATTTTTATTTGTAGCTGATCAGGTTATCTGATCCTCTTTCTCCTTATATATTTTTATATTTAGTACTGTACTAATACTGAGAATTTTTTTCTTAAGCATATTTCTATTATGAAGTATCACATTTGCATGTTCAAGCTTCTACAAAGCGTCACATGACATGCAGATAAACACATGAAATATATATATATATATATATATATATATTTGTTTTATCAGTGTTTTATGGATTCAATAAAAAAATGTTGTTTTATGTAAAAGAAAAATATGATTTGTGACCCTGGATCACAAAGCATTCATAAGTCAAATCATTAGGATATTAATCATGTTCCATGAAGATATTTTGTAAATGTTCTACTGTAAATATGTCAAAACCTTTTAATTCGTAATATGCAGTGTTAAGAATTATATTTGGAAAACTTTAATTGTAATTTTTTTGGACTCTTAGATTCCAATTCAACAATTGAAAGCTTATTTATTCAGCTAAAAAAAAATAACCCTAATGGCTGGTTTTGTGGTCAAGGGTCACATTTAATTGATTATTAGCTTTTTATTACACTTTAAAACCCCATAATGTAAAGTTTAATGCATAACACCAAAAGGAATATATGTTCTTACACTTTCTATTTCTATATCAATGTGGTATGCGATTATCCTATTTAAATCAATATGACCAACAAGATAGTTCAAAAGTAATTTAAAAGTAGCCTGATTACATGAGCTAAAATGTGTAATGTAATAGATTTTGGTAATGTAAATTGGAATCAGCAATGGATTTCAATTTGTAAGTAATGTAGCCAGCTCTGCAGACTTCATTACCATGTCCACAATCCCCCTAGCTAGGATGTGCTTGATTCAACGCTGTCATTTCCGAAATTTCAAAAGGCCTGCCACCCTTGGTGTTGGTCCCAACCACCGAAACCCAGAATGAAGGATGAGGTCAGCTACCCGAAGGGACGGCCTGGATGGAAGGGTGAAAGAGAGGTCATTCTCCAATTAGAGGAGGGCGTGGCGTGTCACGGCCCGCTGGAGCGCAGGTCAAGCTCTCACATCACTTCTCTGACCACAAAGCTGAAAAGATGTGCAGGGAGTGAGAGATTGGCCCTGGAGAAATGTTGTTAGAGAGCGCAGAGGAGGGTGAAGGAGACGTTGCCCCATTGTTCCCGGTGATGGAAAGAGGATAGTGCTAACGGGCAGAGTCTGTCTTCATTATGGGGTGTGAGAGGCGGAAGAAACATCCAGCTTCAGCCCAGCTGGAGATGACAACATGGGGCGCATATGTGTGTGTGTGTGTGAGTGAGCTTGTGAGTACCCAGACAAAAACACACATCTCCTGGGAGGGTATAATGAAGTCTGGTGTTGCGATTTGTCCTCTGCTTGCTCTCTTCCTGCAGATAGGTGTGAATTAGAGGAATTCACAAAGGGATCTTCTCATACCCACCTCGTTTCATTATTTTGAAATGCCTCATGTAGCTTTTGCAATCTGCAACAAATCAATCGAAAGGACCACACATTCCCACAGCAGCTTATTACAGTGTTTTTTTTTAAAGAATGGGCTCCATCTGTCGTACATTTGTCAGATAGCAATTTTCACAATTGCTTGCACTCATGTGCAGGCTTGTAGCGTTCTAACAAGTTTGCAACAAGTTTTTAGTTAACTAAGTTGTGCATGTGGGCACGCAGGTCATCAAGGAGAGCATAGAGTGGGCATGGTTATTGTTTTATATAAGACGAGCAGCATGTGGATCGAGTAAGTATTATTAGCATGTGCTTTCATGAGAACAGATTGTTTGCACACGAATATGTTTTATTGTAACTAGCAGACGAAGACAATCCCACCCACTGAGCTGCATCAAATAGAAAACCATTAAGGATTGAGGCCATCTAGTGGTGTGGATGTGAAGCACACTGAGTATTTTCACTCTCACTGCTCGCATTAATAAGACAGAAACATGCACTGATGAGAATTTACACTGAAAATGACAAGCGGCGCATCAGAATACAGATTAGATTCCATTTCACTGAGACTGTCACACATTATTCTGTATGACCAGCATATTGCCTTGAGGCACTGATTTCAAGGGGAAAAATCTTATAAGGTTATTTTTTTTTCCTGTGATTTCCTGTGATTCGATTATGTTATCTGCCTGCAGGCTTGTTGAGAAACTTTTGAACATGAGCGGGAATGAAAAAGTAGTATTATTTAGTTTACAAGGCTTAATGTGTGACACAGTAAATTTTATTTTGACATCTGCAGCAGCCGTGCCACCCCCTTTAAAATTATGGATTGCTGCTGGTAATATTGTTTTGCCATAAATTTAGCATGTGAGTTTATGTCTTACCATCTGCGTTGTATTTATATATATATATATATTAGAAATCAGAAGCCCACACAAAGCTGAGGGGTTTTGTATCACTCTGCAGGATTGATTTGAAGGGGATTGAGTTGAAATTATTTTACAAAATGAGAAGGAAGAGGACACGAGGTCATAAGAGAGACATGACACTTGCACACAGCTATGCAGGATATCAGCAATACAGTATAATGTTCATTTATTAAAATTTGGACCACAGTATTTTACAAAGCGGTATAATGTTTTTGTATAATCAGCACTCGGTTGTTTAATTTAACAATGTACAAAGTATCAGCTATAGTATGTCTCTCATATTACTCAGCATTACCTTTCTTGTAATTGAATAAGTTCAGCTGCAATCAATATTTCATGTCCATTTATGTCTTTAATTGGTAAGTAATCATGTAATGAGCAGGATGGTATACAGTCATTCAGTCATTAATCCAAAATAAACTACTTTAAGATGGCCTCCCGCTGCATGACGGTGTCCTGATCAACCTGTCAGGATTTATTTTGTCATAATGACTAGCTGACTGTACATTATCACTTACTTATTACACGGCTCTCTGGAATGCTTGATTCTGATTGGTCAGTTGAGACATTTGCAGGTTCGTTCTTTTCGAAT
>JAUCNO010000082.1:6912524-6924184 GCA_032353835.1 Enteromius viviparus | reverse complement strand
TTTTAGTGTGTGTTTGTGTGTGTCTCTTTGTGTGTGTGTGTGTGTGTGTGTGTGTGTGTGTGTGTGTGTGTGTGTGTGTGTGTGTGTGTGTGTGTGAACAAATGAGCTACATCTCAGTGTTGGCATGAACGGATTCTAAGAACCCTTAATCAATAGAACACCATAGACTTCTCAGAAGTTACTGTATCGAGTTACATCCAGCAAAAAGCAGACCCCTTTAAAAAACAAAACAAAATTTCTAAAAGACAACTTTGATGTGGATTGTTTGATGAATAGGTCCACTGCCTATAATACGCGTGTCTTACTGACCCCAGACAGACATGGCATGCAGAGGAGAGAATGAAAAATTGCTCGGAAAACTTACTAATATTGGTTGTTACAATGAAACAAGATTCTCACCTTGTTATTAAACTGGATGACAAGACCAGATGTCACTTGAACAGAGTTATTCCATTGTGGCTAACACGAGACCATGAGAACCTTACTGTGAACTTCTAAATGTTGGCCAGGCCCAGATGTCTGGGTATATTTATAGCGCAGTACAGTGTCTTCAAGGCAGACTCCAACCACACTGAACTCCTGCAGGTCCCTACACATTTACCCACTGACCTGAAGCGTCCTTAACTCCCGAGGACTGAAAACACATGGAACATAGGTTAATGCAAAATGGCTAAGAAGCGTATTACATAATACTGGTTTGATATGGCTAGTGCATTAAATTGAGATTGCATCATCTTTATCCACCTACTTCCCATCTTTCATCTCCTCTTCAATCAGTGCAACCTTTCAGTTTTTAAAAAGACGTGCTGTGGACTAACAGAGCCCACTTACTAATTTAGCTGATTTAACAGAACTCGTTGCATGACCACCTGACAACCTTCAGTCTTAAGGGTGCTGTGTAAGTTTTTGACAAAAAAAATAACATGTTTGTAGATATTTAGGAAATGTATATCTAGCTTCCATCTCATCTCATCTCATTAGCTGTGCAACATAAGTTTTGTCGCTTGATATTAAAAATGTGCGTGTCTTATCATATCAATGTCTTATGAACTCACTGGTTTGTAGAGCGAACAGTTTTAACATTTAACCAATCCTTTATTTACAGCGTCTAACGTACCAGAGACCTCACCGGTAGTTTTAGCCAGTAAAGAAAAAGGTAGCCAGTAATTCCAGCGTAAACCGACAATGTTACATGCTGCACCTTTAGGAGTCATGAAAGATCCCTTTACTCAGTGCCTAATGAAATGTAACACATTATCATCTTAATTTCTCTATCGAATTTATTTTTTTAAAACATGTTAGCACAATGCTAAGCTTAGACACTGCTAGGCATGAGATAACTAAAAACATTATTAAGATTAAGAACTATTTTGGCAACCTAAATCTCTCTAAAACCAAGCTAAAAAAATGGAGGTGACCTCCTCAAATATTTAAAATATCAATATAAATTGTCAAAAGTATATATATTTTTTTCATACCACAAATTTGATAGATTTTGGTTATTATTAGTCCTTGTAGAAGCAACCTGGCATCAACCAGAAAAAAAAGGAAACGGGAGAAAGCAAATTACACATACGACACTTTTATTTTTGAATATTAAGACAATGAAGCATAAGCCAAGAGCACCAAGAGTGACAGGTACTGGTGAAAGAGGGGCATGCGGAGCTGCAACCCTCTGCCCCCCAAAAACAGCAAACTGTAACCCAAAGTCAAACAAATAATACAACAGAGCAACTTAGTAACAGCCTGGGAGTAGGGACTATTAACTGTACTGTACATTAGAGAGAGAATGAAGGAAAGATAAGAGAAAAGACATCAAGTGCGTGTAATTACATCGTACAGTACAAACCTTGGGCAGTGTATAAAAAAAAAAAGAAATAAGAATTGAAACATAGAATATGTTGAGAGTGATAACCACAACACTCCAGATATTCCATGGTGCCTGTTTCAGCAAGTGTTTTGAGGGGCTAGTCCCAAGGGTCCAATCAGAAATGGGTGGCGCAAAAGTCATCCCAGTCCTAAACTTCACCTTCAGCCCCTTTATCTAAAACCATTGTGCATACAGAGCTTTACAGTAACATAGTTACCATGATAATGCTTGTGATTTATTGAATCTGAAACCGATTCAACAAAAAGCGCCCCTATTATGCCCTAATATGATCTTTCATGCAGTGTGTCATGTAGCTGTATGTGAACATAAACTATCTGCAAAGTTGTGACGCCGACAGTGCAGGACTCATCAGGCTCACATTCATCTAAACCAGTCGTCAGCAATTCGAATCTTTTTCTGTTACGGATCCACGTCACTAAGTAACACATTTGCATAACGTCTGCCCATGTTCTATGTTGCAAACAACTTGCCCCGCCCACAAACAGCATTTCCATGTTTCGTTGCCGACACGCTGTAGCGGTAGACCAATCATAAAGGACTGCTCCATCTGACCAATCACAGCAGTGCGGGCTCACGTAGAGGCGGGTTTTAGACAGACTGATTCTTCGAACTGCTTCTCACGAGTCGTTTTACGAATCATTTAAAAATGCGGTAAAATTAAATCTAGTTAAGTGTTTTTTGACCTTGCATACATGTAAACCTGCTTTAAGAGACTCATAAAACTATATGGGCAACCTTTAAAATGGCATAATAGGGGCACTTTAATACAAGTCAGAAATCCAGTCAGTCTTTTACCTCTTTTAGTTTGTGTACAGAAACGTATCAAATATCACTGAACAGAAAACCTTTCCTGTTGGTAATGTGCAAAGGCCCTGCACACAAAATGATTTCCTCTCTTATTTTAGAATGCAGTTTTGTTATTTTCTTAAGGAAGTTCCAGCTAGCGTACATCGTGTGAGGCCACACGCTACCAATCTAAGTCTTAATATCATATCTGAGAATCTCGACCTTTCAT
The DNA here is from genome assembly GCA_032353835.1 of Enteromius viviparus. NCBI lineage: Eukaryota > Metazoa > Chordata > Actinopteri > Cypriniformes > Cyprinidae > Enteromius > Enteromius viviparus. The sequence goes on along the minus strand of JAUCNO010000082.1, from coordinate 6,921,278 downwards.
CTTGTTTTATGATTTGCGATAGTCTCCATCCATGCTGACTGATCAACTTGAGTCAATCATACACCTGATGGTCTATAAATATTTCATCTTTATCTGAGTGATTAAATTGGGTGCTAAAATATGGGGAATTAAAAGCTTTGTCCAGACTAATTTCTTTGAGATTTTTTACTTTCTTGTTGCATACAACTATACTTTAAAAAAAAAAAAAACAAATAAAACTAATGCATATGTTTATGTTGCATTTTCTACGAAAGAAAATTGTGTTTTAATTTGCTGCAACATGCAAATTATCCAGATTAGGGATTTTAAAGAAAGGGTAGGAAAATTTAAGAAAAGGCACTTCTGAAAGTTAATAAATCCATACAGTGAGCCAATTAGCACCTTTGGGGTCTTAAACAAGGCCCTTTTTACCTTTTAAAATGTTTATCTTTTTTTGTAATCATTTTGTAAGGATGTATTCGCATTGACAGCTTTTCACCAAACATAAACCTTTGGTCACATTAATCTATAGTTTCTCTCTTATACCTTTATGACACATTGCACCATGTCCATTATTCTCATGTTGTGAACAATGATCCTAACCTGAAGACAATTTCAAAGGAGACCGACTTCACAGACAATTCATATCAGTTTTCACATGGGTCACCATTAGAGCTAAGCCCGAGAACATTATTGCATTTCTTTACAGTTACTAATATTAAAAATATTTAATTTTGAAATCTGTATCTATCTATACAGATAGATATCTATTTCCATTATGTCTTTAGTAAAACGAGGGAAAACCGGGGAAGAGAGAAGAGGCACAAGGGCTCCCTCTCTGCCCCATTTTGACTGAGCAAATGTTCCACCCCTGATGAAAATTGGTACACACAGATATAGGTAGGTACACGTCAAGTTTCATGAGTTAGTGCAGTGAGGAGTGTCTGGAGCGAAGCCAAGCATGACACTTTTACAGGTGAGCGGTAAGCAGGACAGCTGGCCCCTTCAGATGCCATGTCAACCTGCTTCACAACCTCCATCTAAGCCAAGGCTCTTTCTAAATTGCACTAAATTCACCCACACCTTACAGAAGAGAGAGGAGGTGAAGGAGAACAAACCACACAGTGGTGAGTCAGCGCCGCCCCAAAGTTCACTCCTCAATTCTTTGAATTCTTCCCAGGATGATCCTGACATCCTTTCTTGTGCGAGGAAAAGAGAATCAACGGGGTAATGTGCAGGAAGACAACTTTAAATGCATCAGGATAGACTGGATTAGTGTTGCCTGGGAGGAACGGATAACACAAAACATTTGATGTCAGCAGAAGTCTCTTGATGTTTACAGGGAGGTCGGGGCAGTGCAACACACTCACACAAGCACACAAAGCTGGTTATAGTCGCACGGTACCACACTGCTGTTTAGGTGTTGCGAGCCTGAGCTTAACATTTGGCAGTTCTACCTGATTTCAACTGAAAACAAGTCAGAATGATGTGGGAATTGATAGTCATATCCTTAGCAGTACTCAAAGTACATCAGCACCAGGCACATGATGTCTCACAGCGCCATTGGCACTCAGTGCAGGAACAGTCATTGGAAAACACGTCTTTCCAATTGGACCACTGTTAGTAACACATCCACTAAATGCACCATATGATGAACTAAAAGCTTTAGATGTATGAAGGCACACTGCTTAGGTGATCCAGGACTTTGAGACTAAACAGATGGGGCAAACAGTATGAGATTTAGAAATCGGCCTTTTCCTTTTTCCAGTACCCATCAGAAACACCTGTGGCATTTGAATTTAGTCAAAGAAATTCAAGTGCAGATATGGCTGATTCTAAAGTGATAAAGAAGCTGGTCTTGGCCTAGGGGCCAATAATGTGATTATACTCTATTATATAAATACAATTATTCCTCCTAGTTGCTTTCAGAAAAAGAATCTGATAGTGTACTACAGATCATTAAAGAGAGAGTTCAATCAAAAGAAAAAGAAAAGAAAATTCTGTCTGCAATTACTCACCCTCATGTTATTCCGAACCTGTAAGACCTTCGTTGATTTTCAGAACACAAATGATGGTATTTCTGATGAAATCCGATCCAACAAAACAACTACCATGTTCAAGACCTAAAAGGTATTAGACTTTAAAATAATGAATGTTAAATCTTAAATTTCATGGAGCTACGAGAAAACTGGTTTTTGTTTTCTTTGCGCATAAAAATATTCTCGCAGTTTCGTGAAATTACAGCTGGAGCTCTAATGTCCTTAAGAGCTTTCTGGGCATTGAAAGTGATAGTTTTGTTGCTCTCTATGCAGGGTCAGAAAGCTCTTGGATTTCATCATCCAAAAAAAATATATATATATATCTTAATCTCTGTTCTGAAGAGGAATAGTCTTACAGTGTTGGAATGACATGTAGGTAATTAATGGCAGAATTTTCCTTTTAGTCTATTAAATCATCCCAAAATCAAGCCAAACAAACCAGCTTGATCCAAATCCAATGGCACCTGAAAACTTACTCTATCCTCTCTAGAACTTTGAGCAGAGAGTGTTTATTCCTATATAGGAGGGTGTTTATGCTTAAAAGCAATGGTCCCAGTGTAGCAGGTTTACGTATTGCCTCTGCTTTTTTCCACTTACATAAGCACAGTTAAGTTAAAGTGCTCTCAACCAGCGCCCAACTGACAGGGCACTGATAGACCATTCAAATCAATACAAAATAAAGAGACGATACAGAATTAGTCACCCCCCCCCTGTGCAATTAGTGGTAGGAATTAATGATTACAAAATATATTGACTGCAACAGAATGCAGAGTGCGAGTAACTATGTTTTTTGAAAACCAAGCGGTCTTACATCACACCGTGCCACTTTGTGCACATCATTATCATCACTTCCTGGAAGCAGAACGTCACAGAACCCTTCTCTCCACTGCAAAGCATTCCCAAAAGCTGTCTGGACACACAGTTTAAGGTCAATCCATCTTTAATGATTTCTCAGTCTCGTTTTCTGCAAGCAGGGAGAAAGGCTTTCTATGTCCTGCTCTAGAATGCCGCCTCCTCAAACGACGGAATGAGCGCAGAATGTTACCATAGGAGCCTCTGACAGAGCACCCTGAAAGCTAAGGATGATGAAAGAAGCAGTATTTGAACATCACCACTTCCCCTCCTCTCAAGATTTGTCTGCAATGTTACTTTGAATAAACATTAACAATCCATATTTAACGCAAGGGAATTGAGGGCAGGTGAACGGTACAACACAAATAAAGTGAAATGGCTATAAACCACATAGTCAAGCAGTGAAAGAGTGGAGGGTATGAAAATATCTGTATCTGCAGATTACCCAACAGCCTTGGAAATTGAGGGAAAAGGGAAAATGAGACTAAGACCTCTGCTGCTGCTTCCTAGTCCAGAAGCTGTAATGAAATGTGTACACTGAAGAGATATTGTATACGTAATTTCTTTTGTTTGTTAGAGTGATAACAAAAAAATGATAGAAACTTATAGTGTTCAGTTTCAGGTCCCTCTTTTCAACTCCAAACATCCAACCCCTTTCCCCAACCAAAAAAAACTTTAATTCCTCCACCTCTGCAAAGTGCTAAATGGACTACTCCCATTGGAGAGCTGAGAAGTATCTGCCCTGACTCACTTGGCCTTGACTGGCTCCCTCTCAAGCCAGCGTACACGCACCCTCTGCTTATAGTGATACTCCCTGAGGTAGTCCTGCAGAGCAGGGGGCAGTGGCAGTGCCCCAATGCCATCGTAGGGGATCCCACTGCAAATGGCTGATCGAGCTAGGCTTTGCAGGCCAAATGGGAAGGTCCGGTGCAAAGGCACGGTGAGCAATGGCTCGAAGAACATGCAAGCGCTAGGGTCCTTGTAGTGTTCCAAGAGTGCCGTGACGGTGGCTGCATGGAACACGCAAGGATCGTGTGCATCAAAGCTGAAGTTGTGATTCCACTGCTCAATGCGAGCGTGCAGCGAACGACCATAGCGGCGGAAGCTAACGGAAAACAGGTAGTCTTCTTGAGCCGAGTCTCGCAGGAGAAAGGTTCCCTCGGGGCGACCATCCAGCAGCGCTTCAGCCTCGTAACGGTCCATCACACCCCAGTAGCACGGGAGGGCTGTGATCTGCAGCAGATCTGGAACCAAGCAGTGGATGTAGTCGATTTGAGTGTGTACCTTCCAAGGGCCCTGTTGCTTGGTGCTCAGGAGGCCCTCCGACGAAGCGTGCCGTTGCTTGGGCCTGCGAGCTTGCAAGCAAAGAGTGGTGGTATCATCATCCTCAGAGTCACAGTTAGCGGCTGTTGCCCCCCGGCTATCACCTGGGGCCTCACCCATTACAGGGGCCAACTTAGGTCCCAGTTTATAAAGGGAAGCCAGGGGGGCTGCGATAGTCTCCACTGTGTGGATTTGGGCATCTGGAGGTGGGTCAACACCTTCCTCGATGCTAAGTCGTCTTCTCTCTCTCAAGCGCTCCTCTTCATCTTCCGGCGATGCACTGGTAGCACCGCAAGCATCTGAGGATGAATCTACTTGTGTCACTGTGACTGGTGCTGTGTGCTGTTTAATGAGGTGCCATTTACGGGCAAGATCTGATCCTGGTGCGAAGGGGCATGTCTCCAGCATCAGCTCTGTGATTTGTATCTTTCGTTTTGGTGGTGGAAGGTGAGCGTTCCGAGAGGATGAGCGCAGTGGGAGGCACAGGCCCACAGTATCATGAATCTGCTGCCGTAGAGAGCGCGCTGCCCCTGACTCCAGATCCTCATGGCTGCTACCAGCCCCATGCCTGCGCCGAGAGCGCCCTGATCGTCGATCTGTGGTCTCCAGAGAACTCTGAGCCTTAGTAGAACACGAGTGTCTCTTCTTTCCACTCCAAGGTGCATGACGTGAGTAAGAGTCTCTGCGGGCTCCCAAGGGAGTACGAGCATCTTCGGTATCCTGCTCGACTGTGATCTCTAGTATCTGGGGTACATCCACTACACAGTTATGGCCCTGTCGTGTCATACTCCCACCGGTCCTCCATGCCACTAGAGGAAGTGCCGCCACACTGCTAGAGGGACTAGCAGCCTCCAGCGTGCTGTCTCCCTGAGCCTCCTCCACACTCTGGCATACTGTGTCTGTTTGCGGTTGAAGCTGTGGTGGCGTTTCAATACGATAAACCCCATCTGGGTGGAGCAGAGATTGACATCCCTTCTTAAGGTTGCTCCACACCTTGCCAACCTTCTCCATGAGGTGGGGGCACCTGGATCTGGAACAAAAAGTCAGACTTTTATTAGTGCATGATAACAAATCGCAATGAGATCTAGTTATAAGTACAAAATAAGAGGAAGTACAGACATACATCTATCTTAGATTAACCAAGTCTAAACCCGAGTCTAAACTTTCATCTGAAATGTGTAAAAAAAAAAATAAAAAAATAAAAAAGACACCTCATATTGTGTCACACACTGCCTCCAAAACATTTTTGGTTCAGGTTGATTTTCTGCATTTTCGCATTCGTAGCATGCTTTTTTGATAGGAAAGGAATATAGAAAAACCATGTTCCAAGGAAGTCAGATTTAATCAGACATTCATACACACACAGAAAAAAACAAGCATTATAACTGCAAGGTGTTTATATTTTTATGATTTATCCAAAGGGAGTGACAATCACTGAAGGACATGATGCAATCATAAGTGCGTGGCCACAGGAGACTCATGTTAATTCCAGGTGTATACAGCAATCGTTCTCACCTGATCACTTAGGATTAGATCACCCAAGACGGATGTTAATACCAGGTGTAAACAGGGCCTAAGTGATTAAAGTGTTGCCAGGCAGACTCACTGAGACTCAAGGCCAGCGCTATAAATGAACTCATGGAACTGCTCCCAGTCAACATGCTGCCGTGGGCTGAGTTACAATTGCCGGTCTGGGCCTGTCTTTTTCTGACCCGCCAGAGTAGAGACCTCAGCAGCTAATGAACTCAGAGATATTGCATGAGCTCTGTAAATCCTATCTTCCGTAATAATTGCATAAAATAACTTTTGATTTGTCTTAAACTTTAATAATCTTTAAAAATAAAATAAATAACTACTCATTGCCAGTTATTCACATGTAATTGGAAAAACTACTCCAATGACAGACCAGAAAAATCTTGCCATTCGTGAGTCAGCAAAAAGTAGAGCAGTAGTGATCACCTCCAGATGAAGCATGAGCTTAAGAACTGTATATGCTCAGAAAAAAATACAAATGTTTTTTTTTTATTGAGCACATGTACTCTGGTTAACCAATCCTTTCAGGATAAACTTAAACCTAAAGCAAGCCGTATAACCCAAGTGGCAAAAGAGTAATAACGCCAACAACATAATATTACAAAACAAAAAAGCCTCCACGCCATATCTATAAAAGCATGTCATTGCATTAATTTGCAATCAAAAACCAGGACTTTTAATTATTTAATGTAAAATATGTCACAACAAGAGAAGCCTGAACTAGAGAGAAAAACTGCCATAAATAATTAATGATAGTTCATCAAGTCTCCTGATGAAAAGAACAACAGAATGTAGGTCATGTGGGAGAAAGAGCTACAGTTCATTATTCACCTTCTCTCAGATAGTGGAGAGAAAAAGGATGGTTTTCATCTTAGAGGCTGCTGGGTGTCATGTGCAAATGTCCTACAAATTTACCTTTGACAAACTAATGACTTGTGATGCTAACAGAAAAGCAATGTACAAAGACTGCAGTGTTACAATAATTGAGTCCATCTCAAGGATGAGTCCAAGACCATATTTTCTATGGCTTGTCAATACCAGCTGATTTGAGTGGGTCCAGTTCAAATGCTCCTGAAAATATAATATTTGCACTCAGACTTAAGACAAACTTTAGTTTGAGCCTAGTAGTCCAAAAAAAAAAAATAATAATAATTAATGAGTTTTGCCTAACCCTAAATTGTTAGAGACCACATGTTGCTTTAATGTCATGGTGGATTCATCCTTTGTGTTAGTGGTCATCAGCTTAGCAGCCTGTAAATGCAGTAAAATTAATAAATGTACTTACACTAGCTAAATGGCATGATATCTCAACTTTAATTGTGTTTAATTCGAGTTACAAACTTTACTTAAAAAGCAAAGCAAGTCCTAAAACCCTTGTACTTTTAAACCCTCACCTTCATTAATGTTTCTAAATATTGGACATGATGACATTTTGGCAGAACTTGCTACTCAATGTCAGTACTGCAAGTGCTCATACAGCAAAATCCTATTTACTCATAATCTTCCTTCTGTCTTTTCTGCCCATCTTTCCTCTGGTTACCCTGTCTTTGTCCCTTTCAAAGCAAGTCTGTGAGCATAAAGGATGACTATAAATCAAAGTTCAGATCTGGCAGTGCAGCTATGGTGGCAATGTGCATAGAGGCCAACAAGCCTGACCTTTCCCCCAAACCTTGCTCCACTTCCAAAACGAACTTGCACTACATAACATTTGTAAAATTGTAGTGCAGGATGGTCAGAAGGGTTCATAAAAAGGGGTCAGAGAGTTCATTACGATTCTGTGAAACTGTGTGCGAAATATGAAGTCAACGGTCATTTGTTTTAAGCCTAGATTCTCAATCAAAACGTTGCATACATATTGAAACAAGACTATTGCACAAAGAGTATTGCGTGACCAACATTAGCACTACTGAAATGACTAAGACTGTGGTTAATTTATATTATATAACCTTGCTTTGGCAAATCTGGTTTGGAGGCACACTAGACTAAATGTACATTAACTTCCTAGTGCAGTCTGCTCTTAAAAGCCAAGTCTATCACCTGAAGTCAACCCCTTCACAAAACACACTAACAATGGAGATCTTCAACCAATGGTCAAAATACCAGAAAAGAGTACACCCCTCAACCGTTCAATGTTCATACCTGAGGGATTTTCATGTATACAAAAGGTAATTACGCCTTAAAATTATGTATATGTTGTATGCAACATTAATATTGACAATAACCTAGAACACAAAGAATCTGGCTGTTTTGTCCCAATGTTTCCATCCATAATGTTTTCTTTAACTGTGCATCATGGAAGGCTCATGCTGGGTCATATTTGGCTCAAAAATATGTTCAGGACTGAGATAAAGACCAATTGTAGCAGAGAGCAAAAAGTTCAGAAGAAATGCCCAGGAGATAAAGGAGAGATTCAAGGGCGCCTATAACATGCATTAAAAATGCTTATTGAAATAACTCAATGGCTTGTACACCTATTACTTCAATGATGGCAGTCATGCTGCATTAACACTCGTCTCTGTGAAACCTAATGATCATGTTCCTCAGCACGATATGTGAATGGTCCTAAGAGCATCTTGTGCTTCAGTGGAAGAACATCTGACTGTCTGTAAAAAGAAGTTCACATGATCAGTATAACAAGAATTTAATTACTTGATTAGAACTTTGGAACTCCAAGATTTTATGTGTTTTGGCCTGGTTTTAAAGACAAGGCTTAGACTAAGCCAGGACTGGGTAATAGTTCAATTTGGATATTTAAGTAATTTTTATTAACGTGCCTTAGAAAGAACATTACTGGAGTGCATTTTGAGACAAACAGAGGCACTGACATATTTTAAGATATGTCAGTGTATGCGTTTCAGTTAAAACAACTCAGACTTACACTTCACAGTCTGGGACTCCATTTCATTAAATTGCACATTACTACTAGAAAAAAAATTACTACATATAAATAAATATATACATACACTATATTACCAAAAGTATTCGCTCACCTGCCTTTACTCATTCTATGAACTGAAGTGCCATCCCA
>JAUCNO010000082.1:6894329-6912424 GCA_032353835.1 Enteromius viviparus | reverse complement strand
AGGCCAAGTGATTAGCACACCTGATTCTGATCATTTGAATGGGTGAGCGAAAACTTTTGGTAATATAGTGTATATGAAAAAAATGTAACAACCAGTTCCACTCATTCTATAGATACTGAACTAACGATCATATATATTACATCTTAAATTACATAATCAGCAACATTTACATAGTACATTTTAATTTAACATTTCAGCAAATATTATACATATATATTAAATAACTTATTAAATAATATATATGGGTCAATGAAAAAAAGTGTAATTATAAAAACAATTGTAATAATGCTTTAAATTTTTGTAGTTCCCCCTCAAAATATTTTTTTTGGTTTCAAATAGCAATTTTCTGACCCAAAAATAAATTTCCCCCTTTCCCAATTTATCAAAATTTACCCACTAAAACGTCAATGTGTGTAACAATCTAGTCATGTAGATTTACAGCTAAACTCAATTTATGACACATTAAAAGACTAATTACTTTCACCCTAAATACTAATTATTATTTTTATTTGCCACTATCCTATTTGTCAGTAAGATTTTTGTCAGTAACTCATTTAAAAAAACAATACAATATTATGTTTTATATATTTTAAACATCAGAAGCATGTTGTTTGAATTTGAACATAAGTATTATGTTACACTGAATAACAATGCAGCACTATTTCAACCAAATTCTGCCATTTTATTCTCCATGAAACATTTGAAACTTCAAAAGTAGACACTTAACTTACATTTAATGTGCTTTCTATAAACATAAAATCCCTTTTGTGAATTTATACTGATGCAGACATCTTAACTTCTTTGACCCATAAATAACAGCAATTCTTGGTACTTCTATAATGTACACAAATTTCCACAACTTAAGTTTTTGCTTTAACTTGTTGTGTTCCCCTTGTTCTACCGCTGACAAGATGCAACAGAACTGTCTGTGGATGAATCCTGGCACCAGATCACAAAACACTACCCTGTTAAATACTATGCTATTCTCTGCTCAGCTTGGGTTTCTGCTACCAAGAACGCTAACAAGCCTTGCCCAGATCTGCAGCTTCCTGGTAGCGTGGGCCCAGCCCCCTCTGTCCCCCTAGGTCTCGCCCCCCTTCACCTGATACTGCAGCCAAATTCTACACCAGACATCTCTAGCACCCGAAGAGGAAGCAGTCTGACCCGTTCTCATTCTGAACAGACACTTACAAATCTACAGGGTCATTTAAAACAGACATAAATGTTAAACGCATTTACCTACAGTATCTGCAGAAACTACTGGATGTAAAACACACCCTTCTCCGGTGATAAACTATATTATATGAAAAACATCTGTATTATATAAAGTAAAAAGTCGTCCTGATGTTAATCATAGCATCCATGCCCTGGATAGCAGATAAAAAGGGTGGGTTGTACTTCCTTGCACAACAGATAAGACAGACAGAGCCTTAGGAATGGTGCATTTTACTTTAGTTGCTCAAAGAAAAAGTGGCATCTGATAGAGCTATGATTAATATGATCCATGTAATAATTTTAAAAAAGGTTTTTGTTTTCATATCAATCTTAACTGCATTATGTAAACTTCCTATTTTTCTTTTCATTCATAGTTTTGATCACTTGAATGCATCTCTAATAAAAACACAGACATTCATAATGTCCCAAAAGATTTCTATTTCAAATACGTGCTGTGATTTTGAGCCAAAGTAGCATGTTGGAATGATTTCTGAAGACTAAAGCAATGGCTGCTGAAAATTCAACTTTACCTACAAATATACATTTACTTTTATGATGATAGAATTGTATACATTTACGATTATGTAATTAAGGACAATGGAAGAATTAAGTTATTTAAGGTTCTTTATTGGCATACATGGTTACATGAAGAACTTTTAACATGGAATCTTTTCATTGCAAAAAGATTCTTTAAAAACGTTAATAAAATGTTTTTCACACTTTAAAACTGGCTCTTTTAAGACCTGTTCACTAATGGTTCTTCTATGGCATAACTGAAAAAGAGTGGAGTGAAGCATGAAACATAATTTCTTTAAAGTGCCCCAATTATGCCTTTTTAAATATGATCTTTCATGTAATGTGTCATGTAGCTCTATGTGAACATAAACTATCTGTAAAGTTGTGACGCCAACAGTGCACGATAAATAAAGTTATTGTCTATCAAAAAAAAGAGCCGGCTCACATTCGCCTAAACGAGTCGTCAGCAATTTGAATCTTTTTTTGTTACGGCCACACGTCACAAAGTAACATATTTGCATAATGTCCCCATAAAACCTGGACACAAAGTAGTTAACACCTGATGCTAATACTTTACAACAAGATTTAATTTGTTAAAATTAATTAACTACATTAGTTCAGCATTAATTATTTCTATGTTTATTTCGTTTTAGAAAGAGATAATTCACTAAATAGGTTTAGTTAACTAACAATAATTAATAAATGCTCTAAAATAAAATAAAATACTGCTCATGGTTAGTTCCCGTTAGCTAATGAGGCCTTGCTGTACAGTGTTACTGATGTACTTAGTGTAGTGAAGCAGCTTTCTAGGAAGCGTCTGTTGCAATGTCTAAGCCCCGCTCAAGACAACTAAAATATCTGGACAGGCCTTAACCTCTGCACATGGAAATACACCAGCAGGAGTTTAGAGCTTCTCACGGTCTGCTAATTGTCTCGCGTGTCAAAAGAATGTATCTGTGATACCCTGATCTAGCGGGTAATATTTCAAAAGCTAATTTGTTTTCTGAACAAACCCACAATCTTCAGCACTGCTGCAGGTCTGCAAAAACAGAAAATTTTCCCAGGTATCCTCAAACTCCACAAACCACTCTTTTTTGGGCAAGAGACCTCTGTAGAGCTGTGGTGCTAAGGAGGGTTTACAGACCCACTGAGGTTACACCACTGAATATCTTATGCAACAACGGGCCACAACCCCCTATTTAGGACATATAGATAGGCATTAAACCTATATTGAGTAATATTTACCACCTGATACCACTTGGATCAATGCACTTTTTGCTAATTCAGACATACGGGAGTCAGAAACTAAATAAGCTTCTAGGTATATTCTAGGTATATTCTAGGCAAAAACATGCCAAATATTTAAAAATGTGCAGAGTCCGTTTCTTTGTTATCTATCATTTGCCATATTTTATAACACATGAGTTTATGTGAACAGATTTAGTATGGGTTTTGTTTCTCCACAGACACCGTAGTGACCTGCCACTGTCATATATCTGTCTCAAAAGCTCATTTTAGTGGTGATTGTGTTCTTGGGATTATTTATGGCTTCTTTTATATTTAATTTCATGAATTCATTTAACACGTATTGGTCAAAATTGTTCAAGTACAGAATGTATCCAACCAAATATTTATATGCATGAAAAATTAATGTTGCCTGCATGAAGGCAAAACATTGCCATTAAACACTAACTATAGAAAATTATGCTCAAAATAGAAATATATTTTTAACCATCTATTCTGGTGTCGGATTTTTAATTTATGAAAACACGTGAAATGCAAAAAATAAGCATTAAAAAATAAATAAAGCACCTTAAAGATGAAAAGGTTTATCTTCTTAATAGAAATTAATACCACAGAGCTGAATTCAGCTTGGATTTACTCTATTGCCAAGCATTTCTATTGTTTGACGTGTTATGTCATTTTATAAGCCTTCATGTGTATACTCCTAATAAACCTCAGATAAACAAATTACCTTCTGCCATGTGTCTACACTTATGTCAGTTAAAAGAAATAATAGCATTATTTATTTCCTGACATGACGCATACTTTCGTGTTAAACAGACTAGCGTAGGCCTTTACACTAACAGTGCAGTGCAGTAGGTATATCAGTCAATCAGGACATAGAAATAGCGGTATTTTCTGGACATCTTCATGATTCACATTGCTTGTTATTAAAACCACTGAATTGCATAAATGATATGCGGATCATCAATCTAAGTCTGTGCTGAACAACTCAATGCAAGTGCTTTAGTTGAACCGGCTTCGGACAATCAGAAAGGGGGCCGACTGAAATAAAAACTAGTTAAAAGACATCGAACATTCGCCATAACATGAAATAATCGATGCGCATTCACAACACGCGGAGAGATAAACTCACCGATCCTTCTGTCGTGCTCTTTTATTGTTTTTTCGGGTGTCTTCTTTTGTTTGCGAAAAAAATGCTATCAAGAATAGTCGGGCACATTTTCCCGAGGCTAGAGACGTTGGTGGATAAAACACACGGACGGGACACGATTGGGACCATAGCTGCGAATATCGAAAAGCAAACTGCACGTTAATGTGTCGATGAACTCGTAAACATTTTACATTTTGTATTTACATGGCCTACGATCCCCTCATCCCGTTGGCATTTCTTTCCCTGACGGCCGATATGGTCGCCAAGTGCAGCAGAAAAGAGAATCAGGAGAGGTGGTGGCAAAGCTGCTGTTGACTGACATCAAGGGACTCCAATTGCGCTAAGTTCTGTGTTCCGGCGGATACGGATGGGGAAAGACTTTGGAAGAAAGCGTCACTTCCCCGCTCGAATTCCAGCTAGTGATAGGACGTTTGAATCAACTTCGAGAGTCGGTTTGTTTGAACAGTTGCTTTCAGAGACTCAAAATTCAAAAATGATTCTTTTACGTAAATACGACTGTACGCGGTTCCCAACAGCCCAGCTATATTAACGAAAACTTTCCGAACAACAAAGCCAAATATAAGCACGTTTTGCAGTTTAAAATGTTATAAATAATTGCAGTAGAAAACAATAAATGATAACATTTTGTGTAGCCAAAGTTACAGTGTGTTCAGCCTTTATATGCATAAATGCCCCTTATTAGTCATAATTTGCATTGAAATTAGGTATGTTATTACTAAAAGAATTTTACATTTCTTGGCTAAAATGTTTTCCATGTGTTATATTTATTAAAACCAAAAACTCACTTTCCTTTATGTTGATAAAACAATAAACACAGTGATATACAAAGTAGTAAACTTACTTCTGACTTGTATTAAATTAATTGCAGCATTTCCGAACTGAAGTAACTTACTTTTGGCCTCATTAAATTTACTTTAAAAATTCCTTTTTATTGATAATCTTGTCCTTTCGGCTTGCTACCATGAAGCGGGCATGTCCGAACAATTTTCTCCCGCACCTTCCCAGTCCGATAAACGAATCGTTAAAGACAGGTTTGCGAACCGGTTCAGCTTCATAAAAAGCCAACCGACTCAAAAGAACGCCTGGTTCACGATTAGGGTTCACTAAAAATCCAGCTCCAGACTGTAGTAGACTATAGGACACAGCTGGTTGCTCAAGTGACAAGATATAAACAAATTACGACGTTAAGTATTTGTGCTGACAACATAAAAGCAAACTCGCGCGGATGGATCGTAAATTGCATAACGTGTTTTGATCTATGTAGTGTAACGTAGGGCGATTATGTAACTACAAACAAGAGCAACCTGTATACTGTATGCAACTGGTTGAAATTAAGAATAATAAGAATAAAAGCGTGTTACTTTTAGGAGGTTTTTTTTAGCTTGCACGTCGAGAAATTGTTGTCAAACTCTTATGCTAATTTATTGGATTTTGCTTAGTGTTATGTAACTATCCAATGTATAATATGTGAGTGTAAAGAAGAATAATCTTAAAAAATTATTATATTTAGCTATACACTATTTTTAACAGTAAACAAAAAAGTAAAACTTTTTGCAGTAATAGTTTTTAAGAAAAGAAGACTAAGTTGACTATCATGTCTTCCTTTATCCAGCGTCCCCTTCATGCAGCCTAGTCAGGTGACATGTGTGCATGTTGTGTGACAAAGGCTGGCTGTTCTTTAAAATCCCCCTGTAAGCCACAGTGTCAACTACTGACCTTTTCAATCAGTGAAGCTCATGTGTGCTTGGACTCTAACAACATACGTTTTTCATCTCCTTACAGTACTCAGACACTTTGATATTCATATGGCTCTCCGTGGATTACTCAAGCATGCGACTTTAGAAAAGTCTAAGTCAGCAAAATTCACATGAGCAAGATTAGGCAAAAATGTGTCCAACCTTATTAATTGCAGGAAGGATATCCTTTAACGTTTACACTTAGCAATACTGTTAAATAGAAGTATATAAAAATGCTATTCAAATTTCCGGGTCGTTTTCTATGACAACCCCCATCTCCCATTTCATATAAAGCTATTTCAGTTAATAGTTATGGAATAGTTAAAAGAGATATACTGCCCTCTACTGATTTAATTAGTTTTAAAGATAAAAGTGCCCCTTTCAACCACTACATGAATTTGATTTATTTATTTGTACACTGCATTTATGTTGGTAGATTTTTAGTGTGAGTTTAATAATTGTTAATAAGAGTTCTTTTTATTCGTTTTAATCTGATTTGTGCAGATTTTATAGATTGTACAGATTTGTACAATCTATAACCTATAAAAACATTTGTTTGAGCATTGTTTTGCAGGGAGATGCTGCCACAGTTCTTCTGGATTTAGGCTGTCTCAGTTTGTTTCTCTTTCTTCATGTCATTCCAGACAGACTAGATCAGATCAGATCGGATCTCTTGGATGTTCTCAGATTCCTTGTGCTAATAAAAATGTTACTGGATTATAACAATTATTGAGAAACTGAATGTTTGGTAATGTAAACTGATTTGAAACCAGTTTTTAGCTGGTGAAAATACTAGCTTTCGGAAAAAATGGGCCACCACTGTAATTAAAAATGTCATTTATTCCTGTGAGGGCAAAACTGAATTTTCATCATCATTACTCCAGACTTCAATATTGCATGTTCTTTAAGAAATCATTCCAGTATGCTGCTTTGGTAAGGTAAAATGTAACAATGTAAAAGACTTTACTGTCACTTGATTAAATGTATACATCCTTGCTGAATAAAAGTAAATAAGCTCTTAAAATAACTAAATTAAAATAAATAATAAAATACATTTTATCTTAAACTTTTATAGAGACCATATTCCATATTTCTAGTTTTTAAAAAATGCCTTTAAATTTAGCAATAAATAGTCATGCTTGGACGTAAATAATGTGATTTCATTTTTTGATGAAATCTCCTCAGTTTAATTCTTGACTTGTATGGCTATGTGCTGAATGTGGCTGCCGCGGTATATAATACACGTTTTTGTGAAGGGAAGCTTCTGTTTCAGAACACATGGTTTCTCATATGGCCTGTATCTCAAAAGCGTGATCGACACAGCTTTCGTTCCTCACGTCATTATCAAATACTAAAGTCTTGTGCGTGAAGAGCTTCTCCACACTGATTTGCACAGATATCTTCCTGTTTTAACATCTCAGTTGACGGTCTACATGTGTCTGTAACTTGCAATTCATTTGTGCATCACAGACATGTTTCATAGAAGCATTCTTAATAAAAATTAAATATATGGCCATCTGCGCGGTGTAGTCTTTTTGTGTAAAGAGATTTTCAAACCTTTTGTTTTAAAAATAGGTTTTAGCTGATCCTTGCCTCAATCTATTCAGTGTTGTTAACTAGAATGAAACTTAATACAGTTGAAATAAAATATAAATATGACATTAAATAAGTAAAAGTTGTACTAAATTACTAAAATAAAACTTAAAACTAAAGTTAAAACACTAATAAAAATGAAATTGTAAAAGCTCATTTTAAATTAAATCTGAGAGCTTTCTGAATGAACTTGGTGTACTTTCTGAGCAAATGCCGTAGAATATACTGAAACACTGTAAGTAACAACTGCATGATTCCATAACATTCATGTTAATCTATACATACAATTCATTCATTTTATATCAAATAAAGTCTAACTGCATACAGTCATTACAAATCCCACTGTATCTATTATCTATTATTATCTATTGGACAATGGCGTCTGCTGAATGACAAAATGTAAATGAAAATGTAAATCATCAGTGGTTCAACCATAATTTGACAAAGATACAAGAATACTTTTTGTGTGCAATAAAAAAAAGAATGACTTTATTCAACAATTTTCTCTCCCAGAACAATCCTCGGCCATTATTGATGCAAGCGCATTGCTTTAATTTTCTTTAAAAAAAGGCACACTGAATGTGTGTTCTGTGTCAACAGCATTTTTAAAAAATGTTTAAAAAGTTTTCTTTGTGCACAAAAAGTATTCTTGTAGCTTTGTAAAATTGCAGATGAATCATGGCCCATTTTGACAATGTCCTGCGTATCTGTGCCTTGACCGTGGTAGTACCCTGGCCATCCAGAGGGTCACAAAGCTATCAGATCTCATTAAAAACATATTCATCTTCAGTGTTCTAAAAAGGAACAAAGGTCTTACAGGTTTGGAACGGTCTTACATGAGTAATTATTTACAGAACTTACATTTTTAGGTGAAATAACCCTTAATACACTTGCAATATCACATAGTGCATAAAAATACATGCTTCCTTGCAGGTTTAAAAAAAAAAAACTCTTCCTCTGTTAATGCACATAGGTCATAAACAGTGCAAAGCCCGAGGGGCAAGCATTTTGTTTGCCTGGTCTCTGATGTAACATGGCTTATTTGATCTGCGTGCATGGGTGCTGTGATTCATGCCATGCTCCGATATCCTGATCTTGTCATACACTGGTGACGTCAGGCCTGTTAACAGCAGAACAGCATCACCCTTGTTCACTGTCAAAGCAGGTCTACATTAGGCAAAGCACGCAGCAGGTCTTGCCACTTGTGATGGGAATTCTGGCTTTTTATTGACCTAGATCGGTAATTCGGTTCACCTCAGCTATCTATTTTTGTTCCCTTATGGTTCTTCACATCTGGCTTTTATAAGTCAGAAATTTAGAAATGGTTTGACCTGTGACTGGTGTATGTGTTTAAATTAGTGCTATCAAATGCTTTTATCGCATAAATAAAAGTTTTTGTTTACATAATATATATGTGTGTACTGTGTATATTTATTATGCAGACATAAATACAAACACATTAATTTATATATTTAAACAAATATGTCAAATTAAATATATTTATATATCATATAAAATATAGTAATAATGCATATAATACTGTACGTGTGTGTATTTATATAAACATAATAAATAAATACTGTACACTTACATTTATTATATAAACAAACTTTTATTTAGAATGTGATTAATCATGATTAATCGTTTGATAGCACTAAATAAATAAAGTGTATAATTTCCAGAATAACGTAATTTTACATTATGTTTGGTGTAAAAACTTTAAATAATGTGAAACCATCAAACATTATTCACAGAACATTTAATTTATAGGCTATTACCCATCCAAAAAACACCCCAGTGCAAACACTCATCAAAGCTGCATCCAAAAGTTCTGAAACAAATATAGCACATCCCTTAAATTCCATTGCGATGTTTTTCCAAGGAACAATTAATAATAATTTAAGTCAGTCATCCAGCTTTCCATTTCACCTCTCAAAGGCCAGCTGTACCAGAACATTTACCATCATCACAAAAAAAAAAAAATAACAGGTGACGCAATGCGCTGATGCAATGGAGCTGCTGAGTTATTTTTGTACATTGCATAAAGTCTTAATCTCCTTTAAGATTCCGTGTTCTTTTGTAATTTCTGATCAAATGCTTTAGAATATACTAGAACATTGTAAGTAACAATTGCCTAATTAATCAATAAAATACAATTCATTCTTTGTTAATATATTCAATCACTCATTCGTTACTTTTTTGTATGAAATGTCTAGCTGCATAGAGTCATTAAAAAACCCACTGTTTCTATCTCAACATCAATTTATAAGTCCACGCCTGACATTCATATGATTAAATTTCAAGTGAAAACTGGCTTTTTTTGGGAAAACGAGCTTTTGTCACAGAAATCAGTCATGGATATGCTGCTATGCTGAATGACCCTAATCATATGATTCCAATTAATAAAAAAAAATTATATATATATATATATATATAGGAATATGAGGAAAATGTGACTTAAACATACAACAAAAAACTTTATATTAATACAAATATGCAAATACTTTTTTGTTATGGTTTGATTTTCAGCAGACATCAATGGGAAGTCACATGCAATGGGCATGTGTGTGTGCACCTTTCACAACAATACAACACTCACAACAATAAGTCTAGTTATTAGGCTATTATTATTATTGGTATTATTATTAGGCTATTATTTAAAACTTTACAAAAAATCTGACGTGTCTAATGCAGCTTAGGGGGGCCTAGCTTATGTGTGAGCACGTGAGATCATATGCTCAGAAGTTTGACGCTCCCTTGTGCCTTTACATTCAGACTAGCAAATCACGAATCAGTTATCGCAGTCTGCATGACTGTAACGCGTTATTCAATTACACCCCTAAAAAGGGTTTGACAAGTGTAAAACACAATAGAGCGCGTGCTCACACTAAATACCGACGTGTTCAATTGGACACAGTGATAGTGGAGGGCTCCTATAAATGCCACCCCGGGTTGGAGAGATTTACACTGCAACTGAATCTCAACTCAGAAGCACTACGACGAGCCTACCCGACAACCGGCTGTACTTCTGAAATAATATAGACTAGATCTGTTTGCTTAACGACTGAACTTATAAATAAGCAATACTTATTTTACTCTTTTAATTAGTAATTTAAAGTACATACAATGGAATACCAAAAGGCGGCAGAATTGAACGGTTTGTGCAATGGCAAAATTGTCTCAGAGTATCTCTGCCGGAACGGCTTTAGCGAGCTGACAGTCGATTCGAAGAAAGTCGCAGTCCAGCACAAAAACGAGACGTCCCGGAAAGAGGCGGAGGATGAGTCGCGGTTACCTGCTCTGGAGGCGGCGTACACAACCATCCTGCGAGGTCTGGGAGAAAACACGGACCGGCAGGGGCTCCTCAAAACCCCGCTGCGTGCGGCAAAGGCCATGCAGTTCCTGACCAAAGGCTACCACGAGACCATCTACGGTGAGTATTAGGCACTATTACTATGCAGAATATAATTAGTTTGCGAAATTTACATGATTTCTGATATTATATTAAATATAGGGGTTTCAAACAACGTCTTAGTAAGAAATGACAAGTTAGTCAGAAATGACTTTCACCGGAGAAGGTTACTATGGCAACAGCAGCAGCTACTGCTTTTACGCTGGTTGAACGCTTCCGGCTAGTACAGGCTGCTTTTATTACTCTCATGTAACTCTTGTTATACTCTACGGTTTATTTCTTTATTATGGCTTTATGTAACACAAATATACCATGGAATAATTATTTATATATAATAATAATTATTTTGTGGTCTAATTTTTTAGTTCTCGTTTAACTCATCACTAAACTGGGTAACATTTATGAGTCTGTATGTATCCAAAATTACGATTATCCCATTCTAATCCTAGTATTTTTCAGTGGGCTGGTTTTGGCAGTCACATAAGACTACAAATATTTACCCACTTTGTGTTTGACAATTTCACTATGAGGTATTGTATGAAATATTTAATCCGGAATGGCTCAATTTTTCTGCAACGGATGCTGAAAGCACAAGCTTCAATAGTCTGATTGGTGTGAAGGACTACTTAAACTAATCACACTTTCTTCTGAGCTGACCTGATTAATGAGAGGGCTTTTAATGGATAATGTTCAGTGTTCTGTTATAAACCCTTTCAGGTTGTGCAAACTCCATCAAAATTATGTGTTAAGTATTTAACCTTTGTATATATGTTCTTGTTATTCCACAGATGTCCTCAATGATGCCATCTTCGATGAAGACCACGAGGAGCTAGTTATTGTGAAAGATATTGACATGTTTTCACTTTGTGAGCATCATCTAGTACCATTTTTTGGCAAGGTATGTCTCAGTATCTGATAAAGACAATGAAAGATGCTTTTAGCCACTCATTTTATGTTGCACTGCTAGGCTAAGCGGTTTTGTGAGTTGTAAGGGAATCATTGACGCATACCTTTGTCTGGAGAGAGTGTTGCTTGCTGGGAGGTCAATGGGTTCTTTTAAATGAGATGTAGTGCATAAGACATAAATGTTTTTATGTTAATTGACCTGTAGGTTCACATAGGATATCTACCAAGCAAAAAGGTCGTTGGCCTCAGTAAGCTTGCGAGGTGAGTATACAACTTGCAAACACACACAGATGCAACATTTAGCGTGCCAGTCTCAGACGGACGGTAAAGGGCCTTGTTCTCACAACAGAGCGGGTCTGAAAAAGAGAATGTATTAGTTACAAGTGGCTGAGTTCTTCTGTTATCACAGCCCTTTCTCTTGAGGCTTAGATGTAAAGCCGGGCACAGTATCCTGCCCCATCTGAAAAACGCCAGACTAGCTGACTTCTGGCGCGGAGGAAATCCCCCACAGCTCCCATCTCCACTATGCGGTGGTTGTGGGAACCATTAACATTGCAATCCTCACAAAATATTATTTGCAGCCTCTTTGCCTGAGTAAAATAAACCAGAGTTTATGAGACACCTTTATCAATCCTGTTGATATCTATTACTGATCTTATTACAAAAATGCCTAGAATATTTACCACTTAAATATATTTAAAAAAATGTATTGCCATTGGTTGGGAAGAAAATATCTATATATTAGATTGGTTGTTTAATAAGTGTTACATGTTTGGTGTTTTTTTAACTAACGTGCTGTGAATTGTTGTCTCTTTTAGGATTGTTGAAATCTACAGTCGCAGGCTTCAAGGTAACTATGACAACAGTCTTATTATTTAGATATCTAAAAAGGGAAATAGAAATATATTAATGTTCAAAAAACAGGGTAGAATTATTTCTATATTTTAAGTAAATTAATACTTTTATTTAGCTAGGATGCATTTCACTGAGCCGAAGTGATATTTGTAATTTTACAAAACATATTTATTGATCACCAAATGGATCTCTGTAAAAATATGCTTTGCAAACATAATAATAAATTACATTGCGCAATTAATTAAAATAGAAAACATTTATTTTGAAGTGTAGCACTTAATTTTTTATATATCTAAACAAAAAATGCAGAACAAAAAAAATCCATAACTGTTTGAACACTAGAATTACTATTTACAGTAACGCTATTTATATATATATATATATATAGGCCTGTATAACATTTATTTTCTGCATTAGCATCTCTCAGACTTCACTGTATAATCCATGCTGCACCTCACATTTGTTTTTCTTCTGTGTTTTACTGTTAATTTTGATTATTACAGTCCAAGAGCGCTTAACAAAGCAAATAGCAATGGCAATCTCTGAGGCCCTGCAGCCTGCCGGTGTGGCAGTTGTCATCGAGGCAGCGTAAGTATTTGAAAGATAAAACACATTAATTTTATTAGGTTACATCCTAGCCGCCTTTCTTATAAACCCATGTTTCTTAATACGGATCATTGCGATTACATTACACATAACTTTAAAACTCAGAATACAGTACTACTTCTTACAGTGGCTGTCATGGCTGATTATTTTTTTCTACAACAGAATGCATGGAAATTTGTATTTCAAATGTTATTTGTGGCCTGAATGGATGTTTGTCGTTGCAGTCACATGTGTATGGTCATGCGCGGAGTGCAGAAGATGAACAGTCGTACTGTGACCAGCGCCATGCTGGGTGTGTTCAGAGAGGATCCAAAAGCTCGAGAGGAGTTCCTGGCCTTGACCAAAGGCGGACAGTGATCACACTTCCTTCCCTGCTCCAACTGCATCAGTGTGTTTACAGTCAATATTCTCTACATCTGAAACCCTCCATGGTGCTAAGAGCTGAGCCAGAGCTGTAGATCTTTCCACCAGCTACTGAGACTCAGCCTACCGCTGAAACTCAGGGGTCTTATAGAAAATGTGAATATTTAAAGATCAGTGTTACATGAAACTACTAGTTTTGAGAAGCAACACTGAAAAGCCAAACATTCACACAGCTGCCTTACTATTATCTTACTACTGTTATTAACAATTACTAAATTAACATATTGTCTCATTTACTTGTCTATGTCTTATGACTTTTTACAAAATGAAGATACTAGAACTAATTTGTATATAACTTTAGAAGAAATGCTAGATTAGATAATATTTCTTGTGGCATAATTTATGAATGGTTAGAGATAAACAACATTGCCATTAGGATATTGTCACTTTTTTACTTAACATGTAGAATTGTATGAGAAATCAAAAAAGGCAACTGTGCCAACTGCAACAATAAAGCACCATTATGAGATGTATTTGTCTTTGCTTTTTTTATGCAAATAACTGATTTCTGCAACAGGTTGTCACTATTTTGTCAAAATTACTCACGCTGTAATAGGGGTCTCGAATAATTCTTCATTTAATTGATATCAAGGAAATTATATTATACAGACTCTACATATTGCTATGTTATGACTTCTCACAATTAAAATATGGCAAAAAAAGGCATCCACAACAGTTACTTTTTTACAAACCCTAATATCATACAATTATGTGGATCCAAGAGAAATTTAATTCTAAATTATGGCAAAAAAAGCAGATCTCCAGAAAACTCTGGAACAGTGTTGACGAAAATGAACCAGTGGCAGAACAATACGAAGTGGAAAAAGACCATAAACATCACCGTACACTAATTCAGAGTTGTCTTATACTGGTATGTCACTGGATTTGTTTCATATTTACATTAAATTCTGTAATAGTGAAAACAGTAGAGGATATCTCACATTAAACAAGACTGATATTCATATTTCTTTCATTGTGGAAAGAGGTAACAATTAAAAGTCAAAGCCTATGTAAGGTCCAATGGCTAAATAATTAAAAAAGGGCAATAAATCACCACAAAAAAACATTATTTAAATTAAATGGCTTAACCACTGTCATGATGTTTGGTAGCATTAAAATGATAAATTATTTACTTAATAAAACTGAATAAGAACATTTTCAAAACATGTTCCCCAGCAAATGTACTTAAAGAAGGCATCTACATTGTCCAAACAGTACAAGCCAATATATTGCTGTAAGGTTGTTAAGGAGAGAAAAATACAACTGCCATATTTTATATAAATACAGTCATTAACTAGTGCGCTCCTTTTGCACCACAAAACACTTCAAACTCTTTTGTGAACTCAAGTGATCATTCTCAACACTTGTTAGAGTCCACACATACATCCACAAACATTCCCTCTCTCAGCTAAAGACGAACGGCCTCAACCAAAAATAAAATCAAACTGAGGTCTGTTTGTAGTTTTTGGTGTCGAGAACCTTCTTTCCACACATGGCACAGATTCCTGTAAAGGTAGAAAACGGGGGTGGTGAGAACATACAGATGTGTGACAGAAACAAAAGAGCACCTAAGTCTTTCCTTGCTATCCATCTCACCTTTTTTGTAAGCACATCCCTGACAGTAATGCGAACCAGACTGATGGACAGAGCTTTTGCATATTCTGCATGTGGCAAATCCAGATTTCCCATAAGGATCAAACCTGTAAAAATAGTACACAATATATTATTACATTTATGTGACTTTCCAATTTAAATGTATCACAAGACTGTGCTGGCGAAGCAGAAATATTCCATGTAACAAACCTGGCTTTTTTTGATGTCAGCATTTTATTTTCATTAAGCTTTCGACCACCACTTTCTGTAATATAACGGGTTGAAGGTTAGTATTCAGTGACGTCACCACATAGATATAGAAGGGTAACGTAACAGACATAAAACGTATTTGTCATTTAAAACGATTACCTGTTGTGTTTCTAGCCCCATCTTTCCAGGTATCAGGCGTAATGACTCGCCCCAGCTTTTTCTCGCCTGCGGAGGCCATAAAAACACACGTAATTCACAAAAGTACAACAGCACATACATTTAATTGTTGATTGACGCCTGAATACACAGCATGTTAATGCTTAACATCGTCGAAGCAAAAAAAAAGTGATGTTTGTATTTACAGCACACTGTTTTGTTTTTTCTCTCGCTGGTTAAGCTAGCCAGCCAAAGCTATTGAATCATTGCAAACCGACTACAATATTAATGACTTAACGTTAGACTATTTATGTAAAACATGTAACTCTGTTAATAAACAACATGATTTGTAACGTATCTACTTACACTTCTCGCAAACCATCTTCAAATGTGTCAGAAAATCCTAGTTAACACGTCTAGATAGTTCTCATTTGTTTTAAAAACGAAGCTAGAAACACTACTAAGTCTAGTGACGTACGTTGATAAGTTGTCAAAATAAAGGTCCTAACAAATACCACTCAGTATAGTTTTATCAACGTCTAGTCTTTAGTTGTATTTGGCGATAAACTAAAAAGTATGTGGAATAAAAGTGGATACTACTACTACAAATTATAATAATTATGTTTGAATTATTTTATAAGTAGCGTCTTTTATTATGCTTTGTTTAGGTAAGAGGGATTGTTGGTTAATTCATTCTACCGGAAGTGCGCGGCACTCATGTTTTGTAAATAAACTGTTCCGAGTTTTTACATTTATTTGTAGTATTATGTCAATCGGTTTAGAAAGAGTACGCTTGTTATTTGTACTTATTTACGTGCTCGACAAATCTGGTAACGTATTAGTTTAGTATTTTTTATTTGTGGATGTTATTAACTAGGCACCCCACTCCACTGGTAAGTCTTCACTTCAAAGTAAATTGAATTAATCATTAAATGAATCACTAATTTAGCTGTGTGCAATATCGTGTCCTTTGCCTTTATTTTCACAACCGCAGATCCCCAGTCTCTTTATTATATTGGGTTCTTTTCTTTTGGGTGTTTGTGTCCTTTCTTTAACCTATGTGAAATTATTTTGATTTAACACGCGCAACTTCTCTTTTGGTATTGTTTATTAATCCTATTGATTTACTCTCATTGTTCTTTATCAGGTACCACCATTTAACCTCCATAATGTGGGATGTTGAGATCAGGGGGATGGCATCGGCTCATGCCATTATTGCCTCCTCCATCTTTATGGCAACTGTGATGCCTGCTGTCTTTGTGGAAAACTTCTCTGTGTATGGGACCCACATGGTCTGGCTGTATTGTGTAGCTGGATCCGTTGCTGTGGTCAACATTGCAGTGTTTTGGCTTCTTGGCATCAGTCCACCAACAAAGAAGAACACACTGACCTACAAGGTAGACATGGGCAGCACATTCTCCAGTGAATGCAAGCATAATGAATGACTTTATGAATTGAACGAGTTTCTTTTGTTATTTCTTTGACAGATCAACAGATTATTTAAATCCTGTCTGCACTTTCTACTGTCATGCCTCTTTTTTCATACTGTGGTGGTACTATACGGAGCACCTTTGCTCGAGTAAGTATGTGTTCATTTGTTTGTTTATTGTTCGTTGCCACAAAATGTAAAAAAACAATGTATAAGTAACTCCTCACATTGTAGGTCAGCTCTGGAGACATTTTCTCTGGCTGTGCTGCTGTCCACGCTCACTACATTGAGATGTCTCTGTATCCTGGGTCCTAATGTACAGGCTTGGATCCGAGTTTTCAGCAGAGATGGGTAAGCGCATGATACATTAACCACTTGAATGATTCCTTCCTCCCTTTATGGTGTAGAAGAGCTTTGGTGAGGAGTTTGTGTGGAATTGTTTCACAGATACCGTCCACAGTGTCTGTAATCCACTAGATGGAGACCTTGTCTAACTTTGACGAATGGGAGCATCAGAATGTTACAAAACACTATATCAGGAATAGATCAAGCAAAATCATTCTGAAATTACAACCGCAATGCTCAAATCCTCATATACGAGTTACTAAAGTTGGATGTGGAAGTGTGAATTGATGCTCTTAGATCAAATCAAAAAGGGTGGGGTCTCAGCCGGGTCTTGTTTTCTTATTTTATATAATCGCCATTTAAGTAATATAATTACTAAGGCGTTCCTGTATGTATCATTCTGACCTTCAGACTAACTGAAGTGTTTTGAAACAAGACCACAGATGTTTGGACTATCATTTAGTGATGTTCCAGTGGTATGATAATCAGAGATTCTGTGTGTTGTTTATACAGCTGCAGTATCTCTGCTTAAGCTCCGCAGGAAATTCGTCTCTCAAATGTAAATACGTATCAAACATCCACAGTCCTCTTGTATACTATATCATTGCTCTCTATTCCAGCCTTGTGTTTAATACCCTGCGCACAGTGTTGTTTTTACTATTATAATTTAGTGTAGGTCAG
>JAUCNO010000082.1:6844375-6863393 GCA_032353835.1 Enteromius viviparus | reverse complement strand
ACAAGCCTTTCCACCACGTCAAGGTGGCGATCCTTGGAAAGGACATTCACTCTCCATTCATTCTTTATCTAACACACACACACACACACACACACACACACACACACACACACACACACACACACACACACACACACACACACATTACACACACACACACACACACACACACACACACACACACACACACACACTGTAACAAGTGCACACTGGCTCAACACACAGTTATAAAATATTTAATACCAGTAAATACTTCTGAATAAGTGTTTTAAAAGATGCCATTCTTTATAACCAACAATTTGATGATGACTAGAATTGCTCTAGTTTAAAATAGTTCAGATAGTTTATTGTCTTTTTTTGTGTTATAGTTTTATTTTATTTACACTTTTATATTTTAGTTTGATTTTTTTGTCTATCTATTATTATTATTTGTTTATTAAATTTAAAAATATATATATATAATTTAGTTTGAAATAATCTATTTATCCTTCTATCTCTCACTATGTAGTTTAATAATGATGAAGTAATATTGAGTTTAATATCGTGAAGTAAAGGGTTAGAGGGGGGCGGGGTTTGTTTGGTCAACGCCCCGCCCACTCAAGTTCGGACCAATGGGCGTCCCCTGCGTCCCACTGTAACCGAGCACACAGTCATTCGCAGCGAGCGGCTCTAGGTTCACATCATCACACCTCTCGCCGAACCGAGCGCATGAACTAACCGATGACCCCCGCGCTCCTCCATGTCTCCCGCAGTAGAATGACGCGGGCGTGTTTGCCAAGCTCCGCGTTTATCTGAACGGACTTCTGCACTGAGATCAGTCTGAGCTTCTGTCTCCGCGGGCAACTTCTTCAGATCTCTGTCTCGGAGTAATAACGCCGCGCTCCCGCTCTAGCTCCAGAGTCGCATGCGTGCGCGAGAAGCGCTTCTCCAGACTCGATACACATTGATATGCGCGTGCTTTCATAAACTAACCTGACCCGTGTTAGAATGAACCCTAAACACTAAGGCGCTGATTTGTGTCTCTCCGCTGCGCAGTCCACGATTATTGACCGTAGTGCGGACATTCACACCACTAACAGAAGATCTCGGACATCTCAACACTTGCTCCACTGAGCCTAGCCACAGATGCGAATCAAAGTCGACTGAAGCAAGAGGAATATACGAGTCCAAGCGCGCTGTAGTGATGCTGCAAGTGGAAATGATCATATTCGTGGGTGTGATTCTGTGGATGTGTGTATTTAGTCAAGAGCCCAGCTCAAAGGTGATGGCTGATCGATACGCCGTCTACTGGAACCGAACCAACCCCAGGTGAGCGGATCGCTGTGTTTATATTCACCGCTGCTTTGCGCCAACTTTATATACGCCACACTTTCACTTTGCATTTACATTTTTGGACAGATATTACCCTGCACGCGCTCATAGCTAATTAAAAATACAATTATTAAGATGAAGTTAAGAATAGACGCTTTATCGATGTCGCCACAGTCACGCGCATCGATTTTTCGTGATTTGTTATAAATTATAAATCGTGTTTTTTTTGTAATCAGAACAGGATAATAGCTAACCACGTTTGTGCATATGAATGATGCACATGTTCTATCATTAACAAAAGTCAGTAGAGATTAAACACTCGCAGTTAGACTAAAAAAAAAAATATTAACGCGTTTTTTATTATGCGTGTGGATGGCACGCATTTATTGATGAATCGTCACGGTTTTGCCGTGAGCGCGAGCTCGGCCCGCTCCGTCGCTACGGGTGCCGATCCGACTTTATATTGTAAAGTTTACTTCAAGGTTTAGCTCAGTATGTGTTTAATTCTCATTCAGGTGTTTTCTTGAGCCGTGGTGCATTTTCCCAGTATGATACTTATTTAAATCTATATTTAATCGAACGCTTTTTTTCACTGTAATTGAATTCGTGCGGTTTGAAGCGTCGGTTCACTGACAGTGAAACTCTGAAATAAGTACTGTATGTAATGTATGAATGAACACACACGTGCTCTTTATTATTTTGATATTATTTGAACTGATCCATTATTAAAAAAGCAGGTGTAAACCATGTATTTATGGATATTATAAGACTGTACATTACAGTGCAAAAATAAATGAATGCCAAAATATCTTACCATGTTAAGATGTGGTAAATGCATTTATAGATGACTTACATAAGAGCACAGCTTTTATATTTGTGGACCAAACAAACAATGATGCATTTATTTAATGCAGATTTGCAATTAATTATTTAAATGAAGAAAACAAGTTAAAGTGGGCTACAGAATATAACTCCATTCATCTTTATTTATTTATATCAGTCACTTTTTTTCTGCATAATCTATTTGTTCATTTAAATCTGCAAATGTGAATATATATATATATATATATTTTTTTTTTTATATATATATCATAAAAGCAATACAGTGTTTATTTTTTAAATGCATCTCCAGTCGGGCGAAAGCAAGAAAAGGTTGCATATCATATTTAAAAACTTGTTTGAAAGCAGCAGACAGTTTTGAAAGCTGCATAGATCTCTGCTGATTAGAAGTTTTGCGGTCAGAATCACTCTCCTGCATCGAGAGCGCCGTTTATTTATGTGACACTCTGTTTAAACAGAAAAACGCAAAGTCAGATTTCATTTGATATGTGACGCTGAAAAGCCACGGTTGCGTTCGGTCGCACGCTTTGCAAGCCAGATGAGTTCATAATTAACAAGACAAAAAGTTTAATTGCAGGTTGCTGTGCACAAAAAAGAAATATTTCACAAAATAAAGTCTGTATTTTTTTTTGTGGGGGGAAAATAACCCAAGTTCCCAGAATCACAGATGGTTTGCAGTGATTCACGTCAAGGCCTGTAAGAATCCAGTGGTTTCCGAAGCCTTTTATTGTCTTGTTTTTGCTGGAGGGAAGCAGATAGACTCACAGAAAGCAGGTTTTGTGTCCAGTAACTCATAATCTTGTTTGTTTGCCTCGTAGAGCATCAGAATGGTCTGCCTTGAGAAGGGCATGCATGCACGACATGATATGAACGCTCTAGCTCTGTTTGTATTCCTCTCATGAGCGGAGTATCAGAAGGGCAGATGGATTGACTCGGGCCGTCTGTTGGCTGTCCGAGTATGAATGGTTAATTGGTTAATTACTCGCTGCACCTTTGGCACACTAAACAGCCGTAATGAGGCCGCACCGTTTCCCATGCTCAAGAAACCCCGCTAGCCAGACTTCCTTCCCTTTTAGCTGCGACTCGCTTTATTTCTCAGTGCCATGCTGAGCAGAGAAAATGAGTGAATACAATTAGATATTTCAGGAGCTTCATTCCGGCTGTGAAGACCCGGGTGTAAGGGTCACGCGCTCTCCGAACGGAAACCCCACATACATTCAGCTGTAACACGATAGTATGGTTGCTGGTGAAAATGTTCCATGATGAACCAGTCAGAAATGTGTTCTCACTCCACTTAAACGTGCGGGACCATCCGGTGTTTATGGACAACTGTGTTTACAGCAGCATTTCCCGTAAAACTTCCCAAAACACAATAAATTACACTTATTTATATATACATGTATATGATTTTTTTCTTTTTTAAAATATTTTTTTCTGTTTATTAAAAGGATGTTTGCAAAAAAAAAAATACTATACATTTAATTTAAATAAAAAAAATATAAGTCGCTTTGAATAAAAGCGTCTGCAAAATAAAATTTAAATTTAATAATTTTTTTTTTTTTTACATTTTTGTTTGCAAGTCGCACTATTTTTATAATAACAATTATAGTGGATTTGAAAAAAAAAAAAAATATATATATATAAAATCAGAATGTTAAAGATAAAATACTTTTAATAAAAAAAAGTTTATTAAATATTTTTTAATAATTATTGATTAAAAATTAGCTACATTTTTTAAATAAACATTTTAAAAATGACTTTTTATGAAAGTTATATTTGCGTATTTCTACCTCTGCGTTGCATGGTTTAACCCAGATGGATTTTTAAAAAGAGACGTTTCCACCGTTGTTTAAGCATATTATTCCAGGGTTGAATCTTTCTGACCTCTGCAAACTCCACATGTAACTGCTTAAATGTATTTTATGTGCATTTTAGCACCTCTTAAATCTCTCTCTTCTGTGGGAGATTCAAAAAGTACAGTAACACATGATCCAGCTCAGCTGAGAAGCGTAAAACACGCTATATATGACTGCTGCTGCAAATATGAAAGCACAGCCTCTTATTCTTCAGTCTTAAACAGATCCTGCTGCAATTCGGACTGACTTGACTAGTTTTGACACTGCCTATTTTCCTCTTTTAGCCTTGTAAAACTTCTCCCGTGGTATGCAAAATGTGCCGTGCCTTTTCGCTGTCAAAATTCATTCTCAAAGATGTTTCGGAGAGAGTTCAGCAGGTCCATGAGAAACCTGGTCTGGAGAATTTATTGTGATGATTTTAGAGAACAGACGAGGACATAAAGGACAGCAGATTAAAAAACAACTACGGCAGTGGATTAATGTTACCCTGCAAAAGTTCATTAGGTGCTTTCGAAGGTAGCAGGATGTTTTTTTTTATTTAATAAGAGGAAAAAGAGCCTGGGGTCTGTAGTTTTTGGATAAAAAGGCTTTGTAAAGTTTGATGGCATTGTGTTGGGATTCTGCTCCGGATTAGACGTACATGAGATGCATGCACTTCAGAATATGCATGCAGGACAAATTTATTATAGGCAACTTTCTAGCTGATTCTCTGGTGTAATTAGATTTATGTAATTAATTTAGTGCGGACTCTTATTGGGTTGTGCGTTTAATCTAAAGCCACATGTCTTAATGTTCTGCTCCGCTTTTAATATGCAGCAGAGGAATGCGAGTCAAATATGCCTGTGCTGCAGGTTTTAGTTTAGCTGGACATGTTTTGTGCATCAGCGTGATTATGATGGTTAAAATAAGCAAATGCATGAGACAGATGTCCGTGCATCGTCTGGGAGTAATAGAGCAACGTTTGAAGCAAGATCATCTACTGAGAAAGTATTTGTATAGACAATATCAATTAATTTGACATTTGAAAACCAGAAAATTATGGTTAAAATAAGAAAATGCATTTAGTGAAAAGGTACCATAGCTCTACCATAGATAGAGGTAAACCTTTTTTACTTTCTACACCCATAAACAAGGACTTTATTAGCTTAAAGATGCGCATTTGTACTTAAAGTGGCACCTAGATGGTACAAATTAGTATGTTTTGAAAGGGTGACGCCCTTGTGACTGCTTGTAGACCTCTTTTCTGAGAGTATGCACGAGACAGATGTTTGTAAGAGCTTGTAAAGCAAGAGCCTTTCCCCGAACGAGACCGTTGTAAAGTAATGCAATTTATTTTAATTGGGTTTATTCATAATGCATTTTTAATATTTGAAACCGGAGAGCCTCCTCCTGCAAATCATGGTTTAGATAAGCAAAAGAAGTCAAAAAAGCTGTGATTGGGATGGTTTTACTTTTAAAAGGTTCGCCTTATATCCTATTAATCTCTAAAAAGTGCATTTTAGTACCTTAGAGGTACATATTTTAGTCATTTTTTTGTTACAAATTTATGTTTTTGCATCATCTGGTAATAATAGAGCTTGTAATACAAGATCCTTTTACCGAACAAGACTGCTGTAAAGTAATGCAATTTAGTTTATTTGCTTTTATTCATAATGCATGTATGAATTAATAGCTGGCTGAGAGCCTTATTCAGCAAATAATAGTTAAAATAAGCAAATCCACAAGATACGGTAGATGTTTAAACACATTTAAAGCTAGATCCTTTCTTTTGTGATGTTAGTGCCATTTATTTTACATTTAGTTATTTAGCAGACACTGATTCAAAGCGACCCACAAGTTTTATCTGCTATTATACAAAATGCATATTTAATATAAATTCACTGTCACTGACTCTATACTGGATTTTTATTTAATTTTCCCCCAGAAATGTGCATATCAGAACTTTTAGTGACAGCTTTAGTACCTTTTTTTCTGAAAGTGTGAACATGAGAGATGTTTAGTAGTAATATGGCTTGTAAAGCATTCTCTTTTTACTGTATGAGAC
This sequence comes from Enteromius viviparus, assembly GCA_032353835.1. Lineage (NCBI taxonomy): Eukaryota > Metazoa > Chordata > Actinopteri > Cypriniformes > Cyprinidae > Enteromius > Enteromius viviparus. The sequence goes on along the minus strand of JAUCNO010000082.1, from coordinate 6,857,342 downwards.
TGTTGTGGAGTAGGTGCTATTATTTTCATGTATGTTTTATTCATATTACATGTTTAGTATGAATTAATACTTGAAGCTTGAGAGCCTCATCCAGAAAATTATGGTGAAGATAAGCAAGTGCACTCATAAAAAATAAATAAAAATAAAGAAATCATCTGTCACGGAGATATCACCTCTATACCTGTTCTCCCTTTAAAGTGTGCATTATATTACCTTCAAAGTACATACCTGTACCTACATGTGAGCCTGGACCACAAAAGCAGTCGTAAGTGTCAGTTTTACTAAATTGGGTTTATCCATCACTGAATAAAGGAGCTTTGATGTGTGCTTTAACTATTTGAGGGTGTAAAAAAAACCTTAAAAGATGTTCAAACGAAAGTTCTCAGCAATGCATATTACTGATGAAAAAATGAAGTTTGAAGATATTAACAGTAGGAAATTTACTAAATGTTTTAATGGATCATGATCTTTACTTAATATCCTCATGATTGTTGGCGTAAAAGAAAAAACAATCATTTTGAAAGTTAAAACTCTTTGAATGTTCACGATGCATATGTAATATGCGATATAAAAGTATTTTTAATGGTTGAAGGCCTCATGCAGTAAAAATGGTTAAAATATGCACATGCACAAGGTAGAGCCCGATGCCCTTATATTTAAAGTTTGAGAGCCTCAGTCAGCAAATAACGCTTCAAATAAGCAAATGCACAAGACGGATGTCTGGCAGAACATTCAAAGCAGGATCCTTTTGCTTGATTTTATTCATTTAGTGTGCATTAATATTTGGCGCCCACAGTGTTTGTGAGCGTTCGAATGCTTTATTTGCAACGCTGCATTGGTGGAAATGTGGCATGACGCCCGTGTGGCTGGCGCATCGGTCATGCCTGCTTCACCCGTGCCATTCCACATTCACACCTCCGTTTAAGGAAAATAAATCAGTCTCCAGCTGCGGGCGAATTCTCGGGGAATTGAAATGGGTCTGGCGAGCCAGGTAACGTGCCGTATGATTTCATAAGTGTGTGGAGCGAGCGTGCATCATTTGATTTTTTTATTTTTATTATTATGCATGCACAAACAAACAAACCGAGCTCTCCCGGCTCTCTCGACCGCCCGCTGCAAATATTGAGCGGCCGGTTCCTCTCTCTCTTCCTCACGGCCAGGCCTCGGCCGCTCTGAAAGGCCACTATTGTTTCCCCTCGCTGTCGCCTCTCCACAACCCGGGCCGAAAGTATGCATGCATTTAGAGAAAAGCAGAGCAGGAGAGGATGAAGGGGGGTGAATGGAGAGCGCTTCACGGTGCTGCTTGTAATACTCTCTGCGTGTACAGGGACGCGGCGGATGGACATTTCTCCCACGCCATGGACGCAAGTGCCTCAAACAATGTAGGTGACATTTGGGAGCTCGGGGGTTCAAGACGAGCCCTAAGCCGACAGGATTAACCCCAGAAGCGGCCTTTGTCCTTCTTGAAGTCCTCCGGGGGCGGAGGGGTTTGGCGACGGGTCGAGGGGGTTTTGTTGAGCTCCAGATACAGTATCAGGCCTCGGTGTTGATGTAAAGATGCTGGAGCCGCGCACAAAGCACAAAGGAACGTGATTTGCCTTTGCTTTCCCCAAACACTCGGGGTCCCCTGCGTGAAGCGCAGACACGCTCGACTGAGTTTATGCTTCTCGAGATCTGAAGAGCTTTTGATCTGAAGGTTTCTGCTTAAATGCTTCAAATCAAACGTTCAGCACACATACAAGATTAAAATCATTTGTATGTTATTTCATTGATTTTAAACATCTTTTTAAAATTATTTTTTATTTGATATTTTTTTATTTAATAATATTTTACATTTCATATTAATATTAAAAAATTATAATTTTAGTATTTTTATTTATATTTATTTTATTTTTCTTGCCAGATTTAACCAACTAAATTTGATTCATATTTGATAAATTTGACTCGGTGATCTGAAGAATTTCAATTCAAAACTTTTAAAATGACTTTTTATTTTATTCCATGTCATTAAATATTTTAGTTTTATTTGATGCACTTGACTGTATTTATGGCTTACAAAATAAATCAACCTTTAGATCTAAAGGTTTCTGCTTTTATATATATATATATAAATATATATATATATATAATATACAAGCTCTGTCTACACACAATTGGTTAGTTTTTTTGTGTTTATATATATAGTTTGTGTGTGAACATATATATATATATATATATATATATGTATATATATATGTATACACACACACACACACACACACAGACATTATACATAATATTTATAATTTACAAAATTACTATTATTATTTACCTTTTCATTTTAATAATGGATGAATTGAATAGATGAACGTATAAGCTACCATTTTTAATTCAGTAGTTGATTTCATAGTTTTTTCTTGTGACGTATGGAAGATATAAACAGAAGGAGTAGAAGTTGTCTCACGTTAGTTTGACGGCTTGCAGCTGAAGGTTTGTTGATGTTATTCTCACAGACGTTGTGCTTGGGTTCACCTGGAAGTGCGGTGTCTCTGACAGAGGTGTGTTTGTTTAGCGTCTCGAGGTCTCCTCGGCGTTCCTTCATTCATGAGGTAATGGTGTGGAGTCACTAAAGGGCTTAAAAAGCCATCGGCTCATTGTCTACTAACACAAAACCCTTTCCTCTTTAATTCCTCTTCCTCTCCTCCATAGAAACCTTCCTGCTCACATTCGGCATTCATATTAATCAGTGTTAAAGGCCTAATAAGACTTAAGAGGAACCCTGGAGTGTCTTTGGAAGTCTTTGCAGAAACATTTAAGTTATAAATACGGGCTCGGACAGTCACTTTCAGAGCCTGAGAACGTTTAATTGTCCTCTTCTGTCCTGCGTTTGACTGAGAATCTGAAACTGTTGAGTTTACAGCGTCCCGCCAGGATATTTAGCATCTGTTTGTTTGGCTGCTGATCTCTCTGCTTCCCAAACCTCAAGCTGTGTTTTTTTCTGCCCTCTTGGAGCTCAATGGTCAGGTCGGCACGGAAGAGGCCATCTGGGGCAGCTTCTCTCTCTCTCTCTCTCTCTCTGGACTAATCGGGGATTACTGGCCCTTTACTTCGGGAGTAATAGGCTCAGGGCTTTGGGGTTGTTGGGGTGTCTCCTCTGTTTGATTTAGGCCCAGTGTTGTGTCTACGGCTGCTGATTGGCACTTACGAACATACAGATGATGAAGCTGCATTCATCCACTGAAGACGGAAGTTCTCAGCTCGTGGCTGATGGTGTATAAATATAATTTGCAGATTATTTTAAACAGCAGATTATTATTTGTGTAATTTTACAAATGTAGGTTTAACATTTTTTATTTAAGATTGGAAACTGAATAAAAACAATTGGTGAGATTTAAAGCATTTTTTTTAAATAATAATGATGATAATAAGGATACAAATAATAATAATTTTGATTATTATTGTTAGTTAGAAGTTAGTTTATTTTATATATAAAATAAAATTTATATATATATTAATACACACATTTAGAGTTACTAGATATATATATATATATATATATATACTGTATATATATCTAGTAACTCTAAATGTGTGTATAAATGTATAAGAAATATTTATTATAATAGTATAAATTTATAAAAAATTATCAAAAAAGCTTTTTGGTCTTAATAATAATAATAATTTATGCGTTTATTAAATATAATATTTTATATATTTTAATTTGTTTTTAAATATTTTAAAATGATTTGTATTTTTCTTCTTTTATAAAAATATAATGATCTTTAGCATTAAAAACTTTTATGAAGTTGATACTTTAGTTAAACCAGGGTTATTAAACTAAAATGAAAACATTTAAAATACATTTTCATTACTTGAAATAAAATTAACCTTAACTAAAATAAAAATAAACACTATATAGATGTACATATAATAATAATAATAATAATAATAATGAAAAAAAAAAATAATATATATATATATATATATAAAACCTCAAACTACTAAAAAGTACAATGCACAACAAAATTATTCAAACTTTAACTAAAATTAAAATGGTTATATTTACTTAATATTATTTATTTTTCAGATATTTATTGCATTTAATAGACGATCATACCTCTGCTTAAATGGTTTCCATATTCATAATATGTTTTAATAACGTCTGTTTTATTCCCCCTCTTCGTTACAATCTCCTCGACAGACCTGCAGGAAACCTGTGATGTTTTGGGGCCGTCGATCAGCCAATGAGAGCTTGGCGTTTCCCTCAATCCGATTGGCTCAGACGGTGAAGCCGAGCGAGAGTATGAAATATTAAGAGCTGTTTGTGATCTCACAGTCGAGCTGCTTCAGCAATCCTTCGCACGCAATCCTGAAGAAACCAGGTCAAGGCGGCCATGTTGAAACAGCAAAGGTGAAAGCTGAGGGTTCGAGCGCTGCTTTTATGGGGTAAAACGTTCAGTGACCAAGTTCAATCTTTTATTGTATAGCGGTGGATTACAAAGTCATTCCAGTTGTTTCCCTCAAATATTTTCCATGCAACTCACCGCAGAAATCCTCGGCTCGCTGTAAGCCCAGAGTTTTTCAGTAATCCAGCTTTCCCCGCGGCTAAAAGCGGCAGGAGCGTTCTTCACGCCGATCTGTCGCCGTATCGCCGGTGAGAGCTACACGGCTGAATTATTCACGCCCATAATCGGCCTTTATGTCATCCGGCGCTGCTGGGGCCCGTGTTATTCTAGTGCATAATTGATGCTGCTCAGAAGTGGAAAAGTTAGAATAGCAGAAGTAATGTGAAGGGAAAGCGCCGGTGGAGGAGGCGAGGGGTCAGGCTCGATCCCGGGCTGCGTCCGGCATAACGAGCGCTGACATTGAGCTGAGCCCGAATATCCACTCTCTGAAGATTCACACACACACAGAGAGAGAGAGAGAACAGTGCAAAAAGTGGCTGGCATTAATTGTGGCTTTGCTTTTTGCTTCAAAGCATTCTTGGGCCGCTCTGGTGTAATGGTAATTGGAGAAAGAAAAGTTGTAGTTTTCTGTTTTTCGCCAGCCGTATTTGGTCTGTGGTAATCAGGATCAGATTTACATGCTATATTAATTACAGTGATGGTCCGGCGTTGAGGTGTTTATGGAGCTCGCTTTATGCATCGTTGGAAACGACTTGCTGATTTTACACTAGAGTTTGGAATCATTTTTGATGTTTTTCGAAAGGTTGCTCACAGAGGCTGCATTTATTTAATCATAAATACAGTAAAAATTGTCAAATATTATTATCATTTGAATGAGTTGTTCTCTGTGTGAATCTGTGTTAAAGTGTAATTTATTTCTGTGATGATCAGCTGTATTTTCAGAATCATTACTCCAGTCTTCAGTGTCACGTGATCTTCAGAAATCATAATCATATGATTGAAACATTCTCAATAAACATTTCTGATTGTTTTGAATATTAAAAACAGTTTAAATATTTTTTTTTTGTGAAAACTGTGATACATTTTATTTTTCAGGATTCCCATTTGAATCGAAATTTCAAAAGACCAGCTTTTTTAAAAAAGCTTCTTTGTCACTTTTTGATTAATATTATTGTTATTTTAAACTGGTAACACTTTACAATGTGTCATTTGTAGACATTAGTTATTGTATTATTTAACATGAACATTACATTTATTACATATTTGTTAATGGTAATTAATATAAATACTACGGTGGCCGAGAGAGCTCAATGCGCTGCAACTTAAGAAAACGCATGCAAACAGAAAAAACAACAAGACATTAAGAAAACATCTTCATCAGTTTGACAACACAGGTGCTGCAAATTCTCACAACACAACCAAACACAAAAATGAGACGTAAAATACAGCCATAAATGATCTAGATAACTAATAAACCTTATTGTAAAGTGTTACCAAAAACTTTTGAATGGCAAAGTAACACAATCAGATCAGCCTTGCATCAAGAAAATAAATTACTTTTAACAATATACAGTATTCAAATGAAAAACATTTTACATTTTTTTACTGTTTTTATCATATTTTTATTAAATATACGCAGCCTTGGTGAGCAATAAGACATAAAATAATTTAATCTTGTTTAACAGGAATAAATAACATTTTAAAATATAATCAAATAATAATAAAAAATTATGTAAATTATTTTGTTAGCAGAAGAGCAATTTGGACACATTAATTCATCCCTACTGAAAAAAATATTATAATTTTTAGTATTAAAAAATATATATTAAATGTTAATGTAACACAATCAGTGATGCTAAAAATTCAGCCTTGCATTATGAAAATTAATTGCTTTTTACATTATACATTATTTACATAGAAAACTGTTAAATTGTTTCATTTTACAATTGTTAAATTTTTTAAATCATATTTCTGATCTGGTAAGATATAATATATAAGATATAATAATGTATAAATATAAAAAAAAAAAAAATAATTAATAACATTTTTAATATAATCTTTTAAATTACTAAAGAGAAAATTAAGACGCAATAAAAACAACCAGTAATTTCAAAGCTTTACCCTCAGTGTATATTCCCGAATGTAATCGTTATGTGCTGCAACGTTGCAGAAAATTACAACTGAAGCGTACGTCTGATCACAGATTGAACAATAGCATGTTGCTCACATTCCAGTGAAAGCCTAAACCGCGTCCTTAGTTAGCAGCCTCTAATTAACAGGTTTGCCATTTTGTGCGGCGCAGATTTACCTGGAGCTTGTTTTACACCTCACCTTCCCTCAGTCGCCCAACTCCCTTCCACAGAGAGCATGTCTTTTGTGTTCGTGAACAAAGAGCGCTGGGATTGTGTTACTAGCTTCCAGCTCAAGAAGCAACCCAACACAGCCGCTACAAAGAAGCTTGTGGGAAACTCTTAATCTTCAGGTGAACGCGACACCTGAGAAACAAGCGCATGAGGACATGTTTACGGTCACTAACACACAACCCACAGGCGCTTGCTTTGCTTTGATTTACTCTAATGGCTGATAAAGCCATGTCATCTCCAGCCAAAACCAGAAACCTCTGCCAGTAAAAGACACGCGTCCATCCAGAAATCAACCAGCACTAATAAAACGAACAGAAACATAAATATTTCCATAAAGAGATGAGGTAATACGCCTGTAGAAATGTGTCCTGCTGCGTGAGCAATTAGCGGTGTGGAGAAAAGCACTCTGTCCGAGCAGACTTTACAATGCTTTTATGGCATGTATGAGCAGCTACAATGCAGCCATAAAGCATCTGATAGACGCATTAGTCCAGGAAACGTATAAAGAGAATTTATGAGCGCTTTCTCTGTGAGAGCACCTTCAGAAGATCCCGGCAGATCCACAACAGAGACGTTATTTATGAGCGCGCAACAGCGTCCAGATTTTTGCCACCCGCAATTTTGGTTTGTTTACATCCCTGGTGGAATATCTTGATGATGTTGTGAAATTATATTGTGTTGCACAAACTGTGTTGAAGCTGGGTTGGGCTATAAATGAGATAATAAAATAAATTTATGATATATAAATAAATGTAATAGAAAAAAAAAACTATCTTCAGGTCAACCTGCTAAAATAACAGTTTTATTTAACTTGAAGAAATGATGACTGAAACATGTTACACGGGCATACTAAGATGTACTTCTCAAAATAATAATATTATCATTTGTAAGTAATATCATACAACCAAGACATGATTTACTTTATGTAGTTCTGTTATTCAGCATCGTATCTAACAAGGAATTATTTTTTTTTTCTCTTGCAAATTTATTTTTGTTATTTTATTTTATTACATTTAAATATATGTATAAACTCGCATAAAAATAAATACATTTTTTTAGGTTGCACATTATTTATTTATTTGTTTATTTATTCACTCTTTTATATATATTTAGTGCTCTCATATGATTAATTGAACTTTTTGTTCACATAATATTATTGTTTATACTAAACACACTGACACAAACACATGTATGTATATATTTAATAAAAATAGGTTATTTTTTATTTTTATAGATATATTTATATATAATATAAAATATAGGAATCAAAATATATATATGTATAATCATGTAAATGTTTTCAAAATATATACTGTATGTGTGTGTATACATAACAGAAACAAATACACAGTATATGCACATATATAAACAAAACCTTAAAATAAAATAATGTTAATAAATCTACCATTAACTGGCATATTTAGTCCTGTATTTATTACTTCATTGAATCAATGAATGAATAAATAATTAAATAAAAACATACATACATTAACAGAAACCTATGAATATGACAATGTGCAAAAAAAAAAACAACCTAGAAAAATAGAAATGTTTTAAAAATGTAAATAATACATTTAATACATTTTAAAATATTTATTAAATTCATTTTACACAGTTTTAGTTTTTGTGTTAAATCATAAAATAGAATCCTGAAAAAATGAAATGGAAAGCACAGAATATAGCAGGAATATATTGAGCCATAAACGCTGACTTACTCTACTTTAATTGTGAACAAACATGAATAAGTGTGATAAATATTAATAGCGTATGACATGGACTATATATTGTGTTAATGGATTCACATGGAAACTGTGGAAACGATCATACCCTGCTGAAAAAACCCACTCATAATTATTTTCTTGACTTTTTGTTATTTGCATCATTCATTGGCCTCATTATAGCTGGAGCCATCTTGTAATTAAAAAAATGTAACTGTCAATTATGAAAACAGTAATTGTGTTCGCTGCCTGGCCGTTTCTCCTAATGAACTCTTTTCAGAGGGTTTGTTTTAAATGATTACACGCATCCGCTCTTAAATGAGCTTTTATCAGCACAATGATCCTCACGTCATGTCCAGTGAAGAGCCTAGATTACATATTTAATACTTTTCTCTTCTAATAGCTTTCTTTTGTCTTCATACAAATCATGTTTCATTCTTCACTCTTAGTGTTTGATTTATCTGAAATAAAAATTGCCCATAATTTATTCAGTTTGTCTCATTTAATGTTTTTTTAGTTGTTAATTGTATTGAATTATTAGAGTTCAATTATTATGTATTAATAAATAATACTGTATATTTTATACATATGAATTCTTTTGTCTTATTCCTTGACAAAAATTATATCTGATTTATAAGGTGTGTGTTTTTTAATTTATTTTTAATACATTTTGGCTTTATATAATATATATATTATATATAAAGCCAAAATTTATTTTAAAAAATAAAATAAAATAATTTATTTTTAATAAATTTTGGCTTTATATATATATATATATATATATATATATAATTTTTTTTTTTCCAAAATAAAGCTGGTTATATTTACTCATGTAGCACATGCTTTTATCCAAAGTGACGTATAAGTGAGGAAAGCAATCAAATTATCAGTTTCAAATTTTTTTTAATACATAATATTTCACAATGTGATCACATTTTTATTTTTTAATCCAGATAGTATTGATTTCATATCCTTTTTAATGCTTATATAATTCTGCTTGTGGTTCTTCTTCATTCCTGGAATTGTTTTTTTTTTTTTTTGCATAATATTTTTTTCTGTTTTATTTGTTTTGCAAGCAAAAAATATCCTACATTTTCCCTGATTTACAGAATATAGCCACAGAATATAATCGTCTCTCTTATTCATTTATATATTTAGAGTAAGTTAGAATAAGCATGCTGTCTGAATCTTTACAGAAATATTGTGTTACACTGTAACATGATTTAAACCTAAATGTAACGTTTTATTCTCCAAAAGCATATTTGAAACCTTAAGAACCCTTACGTACATTTAAGATGCTTTCTATGGACATAAAATTACTTTTGCACATTTCTTTTGATGCAGACACCAAAAGTTTATGGACAACCTTCAAGTTTATGGACCAGATGCTTTATAAAAGAAGTTTGTTGTATTGTTTTAGTGTCTTTATTAAACTGATAGTGTGTGTCTCTAAATGAAATCTTCTGGATGAAGGTTGATCAGTGTTGTGTTGCTGTCTGCTGTAGTTGTGATCTGGAAGCAGGTTTTTCGGTGTGTTTGTTGGATGCTGGAGGGCCGTGGCGTGTCGCTAAGTGCCCAGCGGCGTCTCGATCACGTGGCTTTGGCTTGGAGTTTTTCCCCAATGGCTTTTGGCACGCAATGCTGGAGCTCCGAGCGACCAACCAGAGGCTCCAGAAACACCGTCCGAAGACGTGAAGCGCAAATGAGCCAATGACGGCTGCATCGCTATGCGTTGCTATGCACAGAGAGGAAATGCTTTGTTAAATCTGACTTGTGTCGCCTTGATCTAGCGCTTACCAGAGTGAATATGATCTGGGTCATGTCGGAGCGAGAGTCTCGCGCTTCAAAGAGCACGTTCTCTTTAATGAGATTATTTCTGTGGGGTTTTCCTTTGTGTGGCTCCTTTTACTCGCCGTTTTCTGCCAGATCCTTTTTGCACGTGAATAAAATTATTAAAATATTTTGTTTTAGAAATCCCGAGCGTAGTTCAGCATAAAGTGCAAATTCTGTCTGAAAAGATGCTTTTCTGCTGAAAGATGTTGATTTAAGCCGTTTGCAAAGTCGTAAAAGTTTGCAAAGGTTATTTTCACTAACTTCAGTATTAACAGCACGTTCACATTTATGCATTTGTCATTTAAACATATTACTTCTATTTATACCATCCATGAACAGCATCAATATTTGCATTCTGCAAACAATATGTCTATCTATATCTATTTATACTCACAAATTTTTTTCCACTTAGTGGTTAGTTTTTGTATTTTTTTAGTTATAATTGTATTACATATTTGCAGGGCAATTGTAATTATTATTATTGTTATTTTTATTGTTTTTGTTTTATTTATTTATTTATTTAAATTATATATATTTAAAATAAATAAAAATATTAATTGTTAAATGTGTAAACATTTTAATAATAATAATATTAATAATAATATATTATCTGTTATTTCTTTAAATTTTTATTGTAATTATTAAAAATATAAAATTCCTTATAGTTTTTAATATATATATAATATAAAAAAATGGACAGAATATGACTTGTAAAATGCATGTATAATAATTTAAATAAAAAAATAAACAATATTAATGGAAAATAGAAAAAACTAATAAAATGAAATAAAATAAAATGCATAACTAATGTAAATAAAATAATTAAGAAAATAATTCTGGCTTTATTTTAGAGCCGCTGTATTAATTTCAGGCTATTTCCTGGCATACTCAGCCAGATACTGAAAGAAAAAACGAAAAAAAAAACGTGTGAAACGGAGCTGGCAGAAGGTCCGGCATATTTACACTTTACACATAGTGCAAAGAGCCACTGGCAGACTTTCACAGGTTGGTTTGTGCCGTTGCATGATTTGCATAACCCGTGTGTGTTCAGACTCAGACTGTGTGTGAATAAACAGCGTTATCAGCGGAAGCGCTTCATTCTCACTCCGTCCTCTGGAGAGTTTGCTGATCACAGGCCGAGGTGGGAAGGTTTGGGCGTCCCGTGAAATGCTCTTTTCACCTGCACTGAGAAACCAGTCTGCAGAATTGTTCAGCACATTGATTTTTTCCCTCTCTCTTTCTCTTTTTTAATATCCTGCTGCCATTACCTGACTCCCAAAATGACCAATCAATATCACATCTGCATTGTGATAAAATCGCAGAGAAAGGGTCGTGCAGGAGGCTTTTCTCTGGCAGCGTCACTGTACACAAACTACACTCTGACTGCATTTACAGATAAGCTCAGACCACATGCTCGGCTTTAATTAAAGTAAGATCGATCAGACACAGATGTGGAGACAGCGAGGCGTTTGAGAACTTTTAACATTTTAATTAAGTGCATTTCTTTGCATTTTTCTCTTTTCTGAGATTTCTGAGACCGGCAGGTTCTTGCTTCAATCTAAAGTTTACGTCATACTTAGCTACTTGCATCAAAAAAGAAGTATTGTGTTCATATCGTATTGCAAAACACTTCTGGTGCTGTTAAGGTGGATACGGGTAAAGTTAGGAACAGGTTTTGGTGGTATGGGTAGGTTAAGGGTAGGTTAATGTGTAAAGGATGGGTCAATGGTGTATGTAACAGTACAGATGTAATTACATGTAGTTGATTTTAAAAATATAAGTAAAGTGTGCTATAATTAATTGAAATGCAAGTAGACGATAGTGAAGGCCACTGATATAAAGTGGAAGCAGAATTTATTCTGCACTGTAAAATATGATTTTTTAAAGTTGTAAATGCATGCATTAAATGCTTGTGCATGATATATCGTCATATAAACTGAAATCATATATTAAATCTATTATTTCAAGTTTCAATAAAACATATTTCAAAATCTTTTTTGCATTGTATGATTTTTTTAGTTAAATAAGATGCAAATCTGATATATGTAGATATATGAAATATATTGTCATACTAATCCAAAATGCATATATAACATTAGAAAGGGAACGATAACAAATATTAACATATATATCTTGCTCATACAAATATCTTTATGTACATGTAATGCATTTTTGGACATACAGTGTATGTGATATACAAGTTTATTTATTATAAAATCTGTAGTGTGTGTGTATATATATATGTATATGAAATTTTTACACACACACACACACACATATATATTCACAGGCTTTATGATATATCCCCTTATAATTAACATCACTGAAGATATGGGCCAAATGGGCCAAATGAAAACAATATTAGAGCCTTCATGTGTTAGATGCACTTGGGCATTAGATGCTGTATTTTTTTATTTAGATATATTTTTTTTATATCTGCAGTGAATGAATTCTATATTTTTGACTTGACTGTCTTGAACATGTTTGCACAGATGAAAAGAGTTTCTCTCTCTTTTTATTGTCTGGCTGAAAGTACAATAGATGAGGAATGTGCTCACATTGAGTCTCTGCTCTTCATGTTCGGCTCTCCGTCACACACACACACACACACACACACACACACACACACACACACACACACACACACACACACACACACGTTTCTTTT
>JAUCNO010000082.1:6818162-6834193 GCA_032353835.1 Enteromius viviparus | reverse complement strand
CCAGTGGAAAACCCCCCAAAAGCGAGCTGTACTGAACCGTACCGTACCGTACTATGCAGTGGAAAAGCGCCAATAGACACCCTATTGTTATCAAAAAGCACGTTGTGCACGTTGAAACTTGTTTTTAAAAGTTTGCATTTTCATGCTTGTGTAAATGGCCAAAATGCATAAATGTTTGCTGTATTTAGTTGCAAAATGGTTTGTCCATTATGTTTTTAAAAAGACATGTTGTTCACAAGGATTTGTAAGAATGGCTTAAAACGCTGCGTTATGCATGCCAGGCCACTAGTTGGCGATGGTACTTTGTAAAGAAACACTACGAACAGATGCATTCTTAAAGACTGAGCGCATAATATGCATACATATGAATGGCCAAATTACATAAAAAGTTTGTTTTTCGTTGGAAATGGTTTTTGGCTTTGTTTTGGGTTTGTCAAAACATTGTCAAAATGATCCCCGTTCAGATGAATATGCAAAAAAAAAAAAGAAACCTTTCGCAATAAACATATAAGTTGTTACTTTGTAAAGAAACACTATGCACGTGTGCACATATGCCTTCGTACAGAGCAAACACGTATTATACATGATGTCAATCAGCTTGTGTTTTTATAGTTTACACAGAGATGATAACAGTATCGTTTTCAAAAACATGCACTTTCAAAAGCCTTTTAAAGCCTCGTGGTGTAAATGAGTGGCTAAAATGCTTTTTACAAGTTTTTTGTTTTAGTTGAAAACAGTTGAGTGTTGAAAATGTATTCTAATCACTTCTTTGAACTTTTTCTATAGACTGAAGTTTGAAATCAGTCAGAAATCCATCACGTTAAGCGGGTTAATGCTGTTTCTTGTAGGCTTTATTTGTTTGAATAACTCTTTGTGCTGTCAGCATCGCCGGCGTTCAATTAGATGCTTGTGTATTTTGTAGAAGGCTGTCGATGGATGTGGATTTTACAGTCATAAATCATAGAGTCACTGTAGAATAAATTAATGACAACTTGGCTAGACACCAGGCTTTGGCTAAAATCTACTTCGTTTACAAAGTAAAGCTCGGTTTTGGAAACACATTAATTAGCCCTTGCACAAATGAGTGACAGTTACCCAGAAGACACCGCTCTCTTTTGCTTCATAATTGATTCGGTGGCCATGCCAGAACTGGTTTTCATCAAGCCAGCGTCCTGAGCCCTCGGTCTCCAGTTTTTATGCTGAAAACGACAATGTGCGCTAATTGTTTGATGTTAAGTACGCGCCATCAGTCAGGGCTAATTATGGCACGGTCATAGCACGTACTCCTGGGTCCAATAAACTCCAACAACATTATTTGGGAAATGGGAGAGAAAAAATCGGCCAGGCTCACAGACAGTCCCGCTGTTACGGCTGTAATTCAATTATCACCTGTCTTTGGTAATGGCTAGTTAACACAAATATTACTCTTTATATTTGGCTGAATGAGATTAATGAGTCGCGGGGAGCTGGTCACGGGCCCGTAGGGTGCACACGCTGCTGACTTTTACAGGAGAAATGGTTAAAGAGAGGCAAATCTATTTCCTACAACCACACAGAAGCCTTTTATACATCTGCTACTACACAGCTGCATGATCGCAGGCTGATTTTTCTTTATTATTAGGTTTTAAAACAATTTTCAAGGAGCATTACTGCTGTGCATCATGCTGCAGATTGATTTTTAATGCAAATGCATGATTACCAATGCGCTTTTGCTTGTATTCAACAACAGTTCAATATGCGTTAATATTAAAGAAAGTGCACAGTATTGTCAAATAATTTTTGCCAAAGTAGAAAAAGCCACAATAGAATGCAATCCACAGTGAATCTGGGTTTTGGATTAATCAGTTTAGGGAATCATTCAATGACTCTTTGTCATTGAACATTGTTGAACGAACAAGACAGCTGTTTGGTTTGTTCACAAATAAATCAGTGATGTTGAACGAGTCAGTTGAGTAAATGATTCAATGACTCATTCATACTGAGAGCCATTTGTTTTGCTTATGAATAAATCTTTGCTTTTTAATTGAATAAATGATTCAGTGACTTGTTTATAAAGACATTAGTTTGTTTGAATTGTCTTTGTTTGTTTGTCTGAATGAGTCAGTGTTTTGAACAAATAATTTAATGAAGGATTCGATAATTCATAAGGAGTCAAAAAACATGAGTACAAAGACAGGACAATTGTATGTTTTCTTTTTTACAAGGTAATGCAAGTTTCTTTATTTTTCTCAATTTAAAAAAAAATCATGTAGTTTAATACTTTGATTAAATTTGACCTCAAACAACGTCACGTTTTTCATGCAGGTTGTTTGTCTTGTAAATATATATATATATATATATACATACGTGCTGCAACCTGCATAAAACTCAATTGCTTTCAGTAAATAATAATTAAATAGTCTGTAAAAGAAGTTAAAGCCTTGATTTTATTCATCAGAGGATGGTTTGTAATGCAGAGTTATATATGGAGATCAAAGTCTGGTGTAAATGGGCAGTTGTTCTCCGTCTGCGCTCGGCTGGATGTCGCTGGAATCGTGAATGAACGAGTCTGAGGTCAAAGGTCAGGCTGTAGCGGCAGCTGCTGGTTTCTCATTGAATATTCAGACGGATGATCTGCACAGAGGACACCAAATACCACTGTCTCCCCTGACATTACCGCTGTGTTTTTATACTTTAAGTTTCCAATTATTCCTCGCTGATAGTTAGCCGATAACGAGAGCGCTTTCTGCAGTCTTTCTCCTGCGTGTACTGATTAGCATGCGTCTCTAGCACGGCTAATTGTGGGTAGAAAAGCTCATTGTTCCTCTGACTTCCTGTACAAAGCACATTAGCAGCAGTGTTTAGCGGCTAGGGACCTGAGACAAGCTCGCTTTTTGTCTTTGCGGACCCTAAGCATGACCCCCCCAGTGTAAAATCAGCCCCGACCCTCCGAACGTGACAAGGTCAAGGCCTAAACGCTGTTTTCAGCGCCCGAGAGGTTTAAAGCGGCGACGACGTTACTGGTGCGCTTGTAAAACGGAGGGAAAAGCAGCACTGGTGTAACGTAACATCAGGGGACCGTAAAACGCAGAAGCCCCTTTAAAACAAATAGATGGATTAGATTTCTGTCAACACTGACTTTATTAGCTGAACGACTCCGACTCGACTCGAAAGCTCTCTCTCGTTTTACACAAAATACTGGGTGATTTGTTTTCAGACAGGATCTAAAAAAACATCACTTTTTGCTTTCTATTGAATTCTATTGTATTGTTCAATCTCAGATCATTGAGAGGAACTTTGGTTAAAGGGTTTACTTTATTTTGAATTACCCCAAGGTATTGAGAATGGCATATTATAATAATGCAATAATGTAATTGCAGAAATCTAAATGATTGTCATTTACCATCTCATTAAATACATATATTACTATATATTCATATTCTATAATTGCGGGTACGTTTGGTGTCCACATCTGTTACCGTCAACTCTGTTACCAAGGTAGAGTAACAATGCTGACAAATAATGTAACAGAATTGACATTTTTATTTTATTTTTTCACTTTAAATAACCCAATGTGAGATCAGTAATAAATTCTGTTTGCCTTTTGATATTGTGGTAACAGAGTTGACTTTCTACAAATAACTTTTTCTAGACATTTAAGAGACTTTTTAAACATATTGTAATTCATAACATATAGTAAATAATAGTGATAAATAAATTAAAACAATAAAAATTCTAACCAATGACTTTATTTTTGCGGGGTCACCAAATGTACCCCCAATTATAGAATCACCCATATGCATTATTAAAAATTGCAGTTAAAATAATAATAATAAATAAATAAATTATATAACAGTAAATAATTGAATTATAATGAACATTTTCAATGACATAAAATATAACATATATAAATATATATATTTTACATATGTGAATGTGTGTGTATGGGATATAAATTATATACTTTGTATATTTATATTAAATGTATATAATATTTAAAAAACACAAATTGCGGTAATTCTTGTGTTATGTAATATCTTTAAATTATTCTGTGTGTAATATATATTCATTTAAATGTAACCAGTAGAAAACCTGCATTAGTTGACAGCTAGTATTAAAGTGGTGTTATGGTATTAGCTCCATGGTAATTTCTCTACATGTTAATACCTTTTTTGTTGAAGAAAAAGAGTTTAGTCCAAAGACCTGGTGAATCATTTGGGCGTTGAGGTTTTGTAATGGTCTGGAGGCTTCTTTTTCCGTTAATTTATAGCTCCTGATGATCATTTTTCTCCCGTGTGCGTGTAATCTGGCTGGAATTAGTCATCCATCATTATTACACGGTCATTTTTCACTAACGGCTCACCGTGATCCACAGAACATGAGCTGTTGGGTGTTTTATGAAATCTGAGGGTGTTAAACGGGTCACTCCTGATCTAAAGCTTCCACTTCAGCAGCAGATGCGCAGGAGCTGTGATGAAATCAGTGCAGATGTATTGATGAGAATGATTCAGTCCTCACGCTGAGCTGATAAACTCCCGTATCAAGTCGCCCGGACGCATGGGAAGAGTCACCCCGGGGTGACTTCACCTCAGAGGAAAATAAACCTTTTATTTATTGATTTGCCAATGTTTTCTTTCCTCTGTTCTGTGGTGAGCAGCGGATGAGAGAAGAAAAACAAAGATCCTCCACATCAGATGTTACTGGAAAAGCCTTTCTCTCCGAGTCCTGCAGAGCAGTTTATTCTCTTAAAATTGCCTTTATTTAATCCACACATGGCTTTCTCATGGATAAACTGTGATAGCATAACTTATGAATATATTTGAAGGGTGTAAGGTCAAGTCAGCATGAAATTCACAGCCTGTTTTATGTGCTGTATTACACTGTAAAACCAGTTTAGAGTACTTTTACAGACAAATATATTTAACTTTTAATTCAGTGGTTATTTGAGAACTTTACTAGCAACTTCGGAGTGAAATTTGTTTCAAAGTAAATCCTTCACCAGGTTTTTTATTATATATAATAAACTCAAATATATTTAATTTCAACCTCCTTGTACCAAAATATATTTCGAAATGTATTCCACGGCAAGAAAATTATTCATTACTTATTTTTATTCAAAAATGTGATTTTTAATTCACATTTTAATAAATTTTTTTAATTGGAATATATAGAGGGCAAAACATATTTTTAAAAATAGATTTAAAATTTTAAAATATAAATACAATATATTTATCATGTATATAAAAATATACACACATACAGTATATATTAAGAAAATATTTACACATATTTATATTAATATAAATACATTTATTATATAGAAATAACATATCGCTCTGAAATGCATGCGTGTGTATTTATACACATACATATGCTATGTAAACAAAAACTTATTTTGAATGAAATTATTCATGATTGTCTGACAGCACTAATTATATATATATATATATATTTACACACACATGCATATATAATTACTTCTTTTTTTTGCTGTATGGAGTTGTAGTATAGTATTTTGATGAAATATTATAAAGGCAAACATTTTTTGCAGTAATGCGCTCTGATGTTTCGTTCCCAACAAGAACACAAAGCCCATCAGGAAAGTAAATAAGGCCCGTTCTGATTTGTTGTTGACTCAGTGCTGTATCCGCTCCAGTACCGCAGGATTTTATCTCTTGTTTATTTGCTTCAGTATGTGCTCCATCACCGTGTGTTGTTCTCCAGCTGATGTGAAGCGTGTTTGAGGTTTCGAAGGGCCACGTCAGGCTTCGGTTTCAAGGGTCAAACCCCGTGACCTCTTGAGGTCTAATGTAGCTCTTCATGCAAATAGACGAGGTTTGTTTGTTGCTCCGTGTCTCGCTGACGCTTGACGGCTGTGAGAGTCTGAGCAGGCTTCTGTTACACGTCTGTTTCCGTAATAGAGGCTTGCATCAAACGCGTGTCGCTTTATGATAGAGAAACACAAGCCGCGTCTCTCGGAGCTGACAAACCACACGCTTTAGATGCTCAGAAAGAGACAGACGAATGCTGGGAACGCAGCTGTGGTTCAGGGTAGGTTTTCTCCTTGAGAATCGTTTAGTTTTGATTACAAATCCACCCGCTTGCTGACATTGGCCGAGCGGAGTTATGTGCAACATTAACAAGTTAATCATACCTCCGCCACAACGTAAATCAGCCTTTAAAACGCTCCGTCCAAGAACGCTCCTCGGGAGATTTCCCAGGTTCACAAAAGAAGGATCGGGTGGCTCTTGCGTGGCTTTCTGGGATTTCAGCGCTAGTCTTTTAATCGTGATATTAGCGGAGCTTGGACCTGATGACGAGCCGAGAAACGAGATGATTCGGCAGAAGTGTGTTTTTCCTGCTTTCTCCTCCAGCCGTCCGCAAACATTCCAGCGGAGGAGTGTGTGTCAGCCACGTCTGAGCTGTGATATCTGGAGACCGCCTCCAAAACCAGTCCAGCCAAAACCAGACCTAAATGGTTTTAGGCTGAAAGAATGTATTTGGAGAATTCAGTTTGGTTCCTGGTTAGATGTGTGTGTGTGTGTGTGTGTGTGTCTCTCTTTCTCTATCTATTCTCTTGCTTTTTTAGTCAATTTCTGTAAAATTGTATATCACATATAGACATATAATATTACATTTATTGGATTTAGATTTGGATTTGTTGCAGACAGTTCTATACAGTATTTATACTTTATGCATATTAATGCTGCCAAACATTTTTGTTTCCATAATATATGTGTATGTAGTGTGCATATTTATTATGGATATATAAATACCCACATGCATGTGTATATTTAAGAAAAAAAAATTATATTAAATATATTTAGATATAATTTGAATACAAGTTCAAAAGATGTACTGTGTGTTTATTTATATATACATCATAAATATACACAGTAGACACTGAAGACTGGAGTAATGATGCTGAACATCACAGAAATCAATTACATTTTAATATTACCCAATTTTAAATGTTTTTTATTTTACTGCATTTTTACAGTGAACTGGAGTTACATCTTTTGAAGTTTTAACTAATAGAACTAGGGATGTAACGGTATTGTAAATACAGTTTACAATATATATATATATATATATATACCGTACCGCTATATAACATTTTTCAATAATACCTTGGTCACATGACTCGATAAAACCCTATGTTTTATAAGAAAGGTTTGCTCAGGTGAATGAAGTGAACTACAATTTTTTTTTTATTTTATTTTTTTTACAATTCCCATCAGCCCAAGCGTGCCCATCATTCTTTTTGTGGTCTGTTGTCGCTACAGATCAGTGTTGCCAACTTACCGACTTTGTCTCTATATTTAGCGACTATTCAGACCCCCTTGGAGATATTTTTCCCTAAAAGCGGCCAGCGACAAATCTAGAGACGTCTTGGACAAACCTCAGCTCGAGCTCAAGCTCTTGTTTTCCAAGCGCACACCTCTCTCTGCGTTTGTTCTGTTCAGTGAGAGGAGCAGGCCTTTTAGTTAAATTAGATATTATGTTGCTCCTAACTCTATTTTACATCCAAAATCACAGCATAGCCATTGTCTATATCTTATGTGTTTGGTTTCATTATTATGAATTTTAAATATAATTATATAATTATAAACGGTTATAAATAAGGATTTTAATCTAGATTAACATCTTGTAAGGTAGAGCTAGTGCAGTAGGTCTTATAATGGTGTGCATTTCAGTCACTATTTCATATTCATTCTGTTTTTCTGACAGAAACCAATTAATATATCAGTGAATCAGTTATATTGAGAATCAGGGTGCGTTGAATGACATTATGTGACACAGAGAAGCAAGATAACATGAGGCACTGACGTAATGAATATGCAAATTGATATATGACATCATCTAGCAATCTAAAGCGGGTTTTAATTCGGATGTGTGGAAGGTTTAATCATGTTTTGTTATTAAAATTAAAGTTCCTTTTTCAGGGTTTACAGATAGATGGCTAATGTGTGTGCCATTGATATCTTCAGTGTTTAATAAACACTTTTTTGAGCCTCTTAATTAGTTCAATAAATACTGTATCGTGCCACTCATACCGAGGTATTACCGTATCGTGAAATTTTGATATTGTTACATCCCTGAATAGAACACATGTCTTATGTATATAATACTGTAGCACACATGTAATATCAGTGTCATGCACTGCCGTACTGTATTCTCTCAAAACACTGCACTGTATAGTGATGCTAAATTCTCAAAGGATATCTCTGTTTATGATTAATATCTGATGCGTCAGCACAGTCTCAGTGTAGTGTGAGTGAGATTCCCGCTGGATGATTCCGTCACGGGTCACGCGGCCGTCTGGGAGATAAAGCTCTTTCCCGTTCCTCTTATTTTCCAGACCGGCTCATTATGAATTCTCACTCAGTGTCAGAGGTCTGCTATTTCAGGATTCTGGAGGTTCTCTCTCAGCCAAAACTAAATGTGTGAATAAACACGACTTAAAGAAGCAGCGAAAATCAGCCCAAGAAGCAGAAAGAGAGAAATGACACGAGGGTGAACGAATAAATAAATGGTGACAGACTTTTCATTTTTGGCCTTTCCCGTCAATATTAGTCATGTGATGTCACGGCGAGAAGGAGAGAGCTATAATTAGGAAAGGGAATATAAAACACATTTCGGCAGGCTGTATTTTTCAAACTATTGCAGGGGCGGATTGTTTTATGAGCTCTGTGATTGCGGCGGCCCTCCGGAGGCAAATATTTGCCAATTCGGCAGGAAATGGGGCTCGGGAACGAGGGCAAAACCTTGAACTTCACCTCCAAAACTGATTTTATTCCAATCACAGCCTAAATCAATTCCAGCAGGTATTATCACCAGCAGTGTTTGCTGTGATGCGTCCGTGTGTGTGTGTGTGTGTGTGTGTGTGTGTGTGTGGAGAAAGAGCAGTGTCAAGTGTGTGTGTGTGTATAAGTGTGTGTGTGTGTGTGTGTGGAGAAAGAGCAGTGGTGAGTGTGTGTGTGTGTGTGTGTGTGGAGAAAGAGCAGTGGTGAGTGTGTGTGTGTGTGTGTGTGTGCACAGTCTCTCAGGAACGCTGCACTCTGCCATGACCTTTCCGGCAGTAATGGGATTTTCAGGCCGTTTCTGTTCTCTGCGATCTGTTTCATGCGATGCTGTCATTCTCTGATCCTCACAGAGCATTATTGTACTATATGTGTGTTTCACTAAATATCTAAAACCTTCTGCACAAGGTCTAGAGATGAGGCAGGGTCAGAGTATTTACTGTTATAATTTAGTATGTGAAATTATCTAAAAAATAATTATTATTAAATTGTGAAATGTTGTGTTGACAACTAACTAAAAATGTGTAAAATAAAAATAAAATGAAATAAATGAAGCTAAGTATAGAAATATATATTTTTAAAAAGTACATGCTGTAATAATGCTAATCTGATGAATTTCAAAATTGCTCAAACTAATATTAATATGATAAAAAATAAAGCTGATTCTCAGCATTTCTATACTGATGCTTAATTATTCAAATAAAAAACAACAACATTTGGATAATTAAAATACATTAAAAATAGAAATATTGGATAAAAATCATTTAAATTCAAATTAAACTAAATTGGCAACTAATGAAAATTAATGAGTTTAAATTACTTAAGCTATTTTATAGAACTATGAAAAAAATGCAAAATCTCAGAAATTGCAATTCTTAAAAAACCCGAAAGTTAGGAAATATTACAAACTTACTAATAACTAGTTACTAAATTGCTAATAGTAAAATGAAAATAAAATAATAAAATCTAAAAATAAAATTGTGTATTTGTAAAGATAGATAGATGGTTAGTAGTGAGTAAAGATAAAGTCTGGTTATTACTAGATGACTAGCACTTCTTTAAAGGGAGTAAAGTTGGAGTATTCTGATGTCAGAAGGAGGACAGAACTGAAGAGTCTCATGTTTCTTTCCATTAGCAATAATCTGGTGTTTATAATTTCTCATGTTTTGGAATCGTTCGAAGCTCAAAGCCAGCGGTTCCTCGCTCTTGTAAAGCAGTGAAATCAGCACATCTGGAATCCTCCGCGTCTGAACATCTCTGTTTCTTGTGGGATATTCATAAGTCCATTTTTCCAGAATGTAGATGTGTGTTGGGCTGAAGCGGGACAATCCGGTCCAGACCACATGGATGTGTGTTTGTGAAGCCTTGCTGGCTCGTCTGCTGCTGGAAGTGAAGGCCTGTTTGTGTTTCATCTGACTCCGTTTATTCCTTTCTAAAGCCACGGATAAACACTTCTGATTCCACTCCATCTCCGTCCAGCTGATAAGAGACCTCCACATGATCTTCAGATGGGAATCACCTGTTGGTTTTCATGGCAAACTTTAAATTTGAATACTTGAATTACTTAATAAAATGAAAAAATAGATAATTAAAAAAAATAAAATAAATAAAAAACACAAACTTCTAAATGTTAGTATAATATTACTATACTAATTAAAATAAATGAATGTATTGTAAATTAATCTGAAATTTTATATAAATATATATTGCATTTTAAATATGTAGAAAAAGAAATTCAAAAAACAAAGACACAAAAGATGAAAGTACACAACAGCAATTACTAAAATGATTAAATTAAATAAATAAAAACAAATATTAATCTAAAGATACTTTAAAATGTTAGAGTAATATTATTATGCTAATTTAAAATTGTTTGAATAATTTTTAGTATATGAATAATGCTGAAATAAATAAAAAAAACTTAAACTTTAAATCATTAAAAAAAACTTAAATGTATAAAAATAAAATTATAAATTTTTTATGATTTAATATATTCCATTTTTTATAATTACTGAAATAATGCTGCCAAAAAACAACTTTGAATCATTACAAATATTAATATTATTAGAAGTCAATAAGCTTAAGTTAGGGCACTAAAAGTGACTAAAACAAATGAATGGGTGTTTGTCAGACCTCTTCACACTGCTTTATTCTGGATGTGTTTGACCTGTTTTTCGAGCTCTTGATGAGGATCTTAAACAAGCTTCACGTGTTTCTGATTTAAACTTCATCTCCTTTCTGGTATCCGGAGCGTGAAGCTGTGCCCTGCAGGTTTGTCTTCATGGAGCTCATGAGGTGTTGAGATATCTTCATCATCTTCTGCATGATCTCGCTCTGGCCGGTTTGTCAGTCTTTCTTCTTCGAGGTGTGTGTGTGTGTGTGTGTGTGTGTGTGCAGCAGGGCTCAGGAGCATACAATAATAGATATCCACGGATCACTTGTACTGGTCTCCAGCTCTTCTGAAGTCAGCTGGCTCTCTGCTGTAGTGTTCAGAAGATGAGCAGTAATCTATGGATGGGGCTTTTTTGCTCTTTTTCTCACACATTATAGAAAAGAGAATGGGATGTTTGATTGATTAAAAATAATAATAATAAATAATTATTATTAATTATTAATAATAATAATAATAATATATATATATATATATATATATGTGTGTGTGTGTATAAATGTATAAAAAATATATATTTTATTTTTTTATTTATTTTTTTATATCAAGTCATATTCTGGGACATTTTACAGCACAGTTTGTAGTAACTTAATGACTTAATCATTTTATTAAAAATAACATATGAATTCATTTTATTAAGGCTATTAATATTATTAATAGTAGTAGTAGTATTGCTAGTACATTAAAGTAGGATCTTGGACATTTTACTGCACACTTTGTTGCTAGATACATTTAAAATTAAAATTAAAAAAATGTATTAATAATATATAAGTTTATAATTGTTATTTTTTAACATCAAAGAATATTCTGGGATATTTACTGCACAGTTTGTAGCTAGATCGAGAATTAACGTCAACTGTATGAGAGTAATAATAATTCTCTGATATTTATCATTATCAAGCGTTTATTTCTCCTGTCTTCAGCTACAGACACAGACTCGGGAGTGTTTCTGAGAGTTGGTCTTTAACGTCTGAAAGTCTTTACGGGTCAGAAGCAGCTAATGGCCGGGTCTCGTCCTCTCTTGTTAGTAGCGTGTCCTGCTGTTTGTGATTGTCCCTGGGAAGGCATGGAGCTCAGGAGCGGGGTCACGTATCCGGCCGGAGCACTCATTAATCTTCCTTAACGAGCCTGTGTGTTTCCCTGGAGGTCTGCGGACGACTCGGGCGATAATCGCGGGGCTGTGATTTATCGCGGCCGAGGCGCCGTTCGCAGCGATGCAGATGAGCGCGACTGGAACGAGGAGAAGATCAATACGGCAGAGTGCTGTCCATTTGGATAATGGACAATGCAATCATAACTGCAGTTGTAGAGTTAAGTGGACAGGGCCAAAGCCCTCTTCATTATCTAATACATTCAGGGCTTTTCCAGCGTTAAGTGAATTACAACACTGCACAGAAACACATTTAACTTGCTCCTTCAGAGGCCAGATACAATAACATCTGTTCATCCTCCCAAACGAGCCGCACGCTCACAGTGACCTGATGAAGACCTGGACAAACCAGCTTTTCAGGAAAAAACAGTTCTCAGCTGAAGACTGAGCCACATAATAGACTGTGATTCAGTTATATAAATATGTGATGCGTGTCGCAGAGCGAAGCTTTAAAATTTTCCTGTGCTTTTCTGACAAAACTCTTTTGAAAACAAAGAAATAGACACATTAATAGCTTTATAGCTATAGACCGCTTCAACAACAAACGTTACAGCTCATGTGTGCTTGTGTGAGACATCCCAACCGAAGCTAAGTCCTTCTAGAGTCGATCATATTTCTGATAACAAGCAAAATATGCTTGCTACGTAAATCAGACGGATTTATGAAAAATGCAAACTGATTTTCCTCCAGCAGGAGGCGCTTTTAGCTCGAGACACGAGAGACAAAGCAGCTCTGAGCTTACAAACACTGCCACAGTCATATATAATCACCCGCGCCTCGGTTTGATTATTAAACGTGCATTACGTGCTCATGTTTATTCAACAAAGCCTTTTGGAAAATCAATTTTCAGGATTTTTATATAGTGGTAGGTCTCCACCAATCGTGCACCCGATGAAACGCTCCATACTGTAAAAACAACGGCAATAATAATAATTTAATAAAAATAATATTATTAGCATTACTATTATTTACATTTTTACAGAGAAGTGTTATAATAGAAATATAACAATATAATAATAGAATAAAATGTATTTTACATTACGCAGTTTTACAGTTGCACTCTAAAATTATTTTAAAAACTCAAAAACAATTTACAGAGAAATATTAGAATTTTAATTTTTTAATATAATAGTATTCTTTATACACACACACACTTATATTATATAAATATATATTTATAATTAAATGCTATTTTGTTTACAGAGAAACATTAGTTGTGATTTAGTAGTACTATAAAACATAATTGCAATAAACATATTAAATTTACCCTGAAATATTAGGATTGGAACATTATTTGGTTTAAATATTTATATTTATAAATAAAAATAATAATACTTATTATTATTAAAAAAATCTAAATTATTTATTTAATTATATATCTATTTATATATTATTTTATCAATTTTGCATTTTTATTCTTATTCTTAGTATTATAAATAATAATAATAAGTATTATAAAATATAATATATTATAAAATATTTTTAAAAAATGAATAGTATTAATAAAAACAAATACTAAATACAATGAATATTTCACTCTATTTCTCATTATAAGTGGTAGTAGCCTACATACAAGTACAACAAACCTGAATCTTGAAAAAACCTGGAAAAACAGGTTAAATCAAAAGAGCTGTATTCATCAGGAAACTCCTGCGTTCCTCTGAGACAGAAGCGACGCCGGCGGTGTGACGGTGAGATGCTCGAGGAGCTTGATCTGGGTGTGTTTCTCTGGACTGACAGCAAGCGTCACAAAGACACCCTCATCTCCTCCTTTGATTCTCTCAAGGAAGCTTTGAGCGCTTTTACTACGGTATATTTACCCGGATGCTTTACTGTTATTGCAAACAAACAAATGTGAGTCTGATTTGGTATGGTGTGGTTCAGAGGTGCGTGACAGTCTGTCAGATTGTGATAACGATAGAAATGAAGGTGTTTTTGCTCGACGCTCCTCCAGACGCTCGCCTGATGTAAACACACTGCTGTCAGCGTCCGGGAAACTTTTTCTTCATGAAACCGCTTGGAAGTAAGTTTTGGCAGGTTTGTTTGACTCTGAGACTCATGACACAGACTTAAACAGGAAATCAGACGCAGGAAACAGGAAACGGAGAGCTGAGGAAAGACACCAGATGCTCCTTGAAGACAGTATTACCTGTTAGACTGATAAAAACATCAGCTGACCTTTGCATGAGACACAAACATGTTTTGTGGAAATAAACTCATTCAGAGCCTTGACTTCAGCAGGGATCCAGAACATGGAAATATATTCATGTATAAAGAATCAGATTCAGAGCAATTCATAGAAAACTAGAAACCTTGAAGGTTGACTTGGTAGAAGCTGTGTTTAAACTTTATGTTTGAAGGTTTATAGACATTAATGAAAGGGAATGATATTTTAATATATATATATATATATATATATATAATATTTTTGTATTATTTTGAATTAGATTTAATTTTGATATTATTATACATGCGTTTGTGTTTTACATTTACATTTTATTTAGGCACAGATACTATTTTTAATAGTTATTAATAACAATGACAGCACCGCCCAACATGCATCAACATCAAAATAAAAGAATTAAGAATAATTTAAACTAATTGTATGTGTTTTTATAAGTTAGTTATAAAAAAAATGTATGTAGATTTCATTTATTTTTTATTTAAGATTTAGTTTAAATAATTTTAATACTACAGCCTGAACCCTATTTGATTATTTATTTAAGTTTATGTAATTATGTAATATTGTTCCAGCTTTATTTTAATGATTAAAAACAGTTTTAGTTAACAGTAACAACCAGGGTCAGAAATTAATATAGAGTACTTCATTATAATTGCTTTACCTGTCAAAATTATTGAATGACATATTTTATACTGTTAATTAAATTTTTTTTTACCAAAAACAGAGATGATATAAATCAGAAGTTAGTTTAAAAACTATATATTTTTAAAATATATTATTTAATATATATATATATATATATACATGTATTTATATTGTTTTTTTTTTATTATGGTTGAAAATAAATAGTAATTGAATTGGGCTCTGTTGTTAATTGTAACCGTATAGAAAAGTAAAACAGCTTACTATAGTTTAAATTTTAATTTAATTTAATTTAAGTACTTAGCAAACTGATCCTGATAAAAACCTCACCTGAGCATAAAAGTTCTTCTGGCTGTGGAGACGAAGCTGCCTGTTGAAATAAAAAAGCACAATGACATAAAAGCAGCGGTTCCTGGCCGCTCTGGGCTTGATTGAGTCTCTGTGATTAGCCGTCACATCATGAAAGAGCCCAGCTCGTCTGGTTTGGGTTCCACTGTAAGCGGAGAGCAGCACACTACAAGCCTGAACAGAAAGGACACCTGTTCCTGAAACACAATGCGTCCCTGTGAGGCCGAGCACAAAGAAGCGTCCTGAAGATCTGCTCTCTGATAACAGCCTGAAAACCATTACAGACACACACATGCTGCTATCAGTCAGAGCGAGAACTACAGATCCAGTCAAACATCAGCCTAACACTGTTACACTGAAGAAAATTAATACACAATTGAAAAGTGAATCAAAACAATTAAATTAGATTTTTTTATCTCATTAATTAGATATTATATATATATATATATATATATATACTTAGCAAACTGATTTACAGTACCCACATACATATATATATATATATATATGCTCATGGAAGTAAACATGTAAAAGATGCAACCCTGCTAATATTGTATTTTACAAATATATTAATTTATGCTTTTAAAATTTTAATATTAATCACATCCACAATAAAAGTCCCTGTTTACATAATATATATGAGTGTTTATAACACAATTAGATATTTTGAAAAACATTTATATATATAATATATTTATATTACTATATTTATATTATACATAAATATTTAATATATAAGCATAACATATTTTTCTT
>JAUCNO010000082.1:6736120-6752402 GCA_032353835.1 Enteromius viviparus | reverse complement strand
CATCATTAGCCTCTTCCATTTTCTGACAATTGCTCCAACAGTTGTTCTTTTTTCACCAAGCTGCTTGGTAATTGCCCGTAACTCTTTCCAGCTTTGTGAAGGTCTACAATTGTGTCTCTTGTGTCTTTTGGCAGCTCTTTGGTTTTGCCCATGTTGCTACTTAGACTTTGGCTGATTGTGGGGTGCGCAGGTGTCTTCATGACTGCTAATGACCTCAAACAGGTTATACTATTTTAGAATCATGAGCAGAGTGTAGCATAGACATGTAAATACATCGACGCCTCATTGCCGCTCGACCGCACTTCAACGTCGCTGCCATGTTGGTCCTCTCAGATCGGGACAGGAGAAAATGTACAGGACTCGTCAGCAGTTTGAGGATCTACAGGCCGTCGATATTTCTAGTTAGCTGTGAAAGCTGAACTTCTAAATGGATTCTTACTAAGTTTTAACTTTTATAGTAGTTTATATCATGAAGTAAAATGTACCATAAGCATAAAATGTCCAGTGATCACTTTGACAAGACTGTCAGACTGTCAGCATCAGGGAGCTAAAGCAAAAAAAAACTTTTTTTATTTTTTATTAGCCAGTTGCAAACAGGAGCACAAAAGCCTTAAAGAAATCTGAAGAAAGCCAGTTCCAAGAAACAATACTACCCCAGCCTTTTTACACTTTTCCATCTAGCAACCACCCAAGACACCCTAGCAACCACATAGCAACACTATTGCACCCATTTAAACCACAAGTGTAAACGCAATCAGTCCACTTGCTCTGAAAGTAACTGAGTGTCATCCAAAGGCTTATAAAAGCTAGTTTTGCACTGTTTATCTGGTTTTGCTTCATCTCAGCATGGACTATCCGGACCTGCCAAAAATAGCAGAGACGTCTGATGTTACATTTACACGTGTATAACAAACACCATCGAGGCGACTAGTAAACACGAGTGGAGCTCTCTCCTTGTGTTCTTTATTCATGGGTCTACAGAAGAGCCTCTCCCGTCATCCGTCTTCACTAAACAGCCAATTTGGTGTTTTGAGGTTTGAGTCCGAGTCTCATTCCGCTGGCTTCCACACAACATCTCACACACCATTCTTCACACACTCTCGCCGGGCCCCCGCGCAACACGGGTCAACTTCAAAAGGCGCCCGACGCACTGAGGGAAAAGACCCTCGGGGCAGAAGGAACAAGAAGGAATTGATAAAGGAGACACCAACTATAAAGGGGCCAGAACAGGCAAGCCAGACCTAAAGGACACACGAAGAGAGTGAATACAAATGACTGCAAACCCTCTCCAGAAACACAGACTCCACTTCTTCACACAAAGCTATTGATAATTGCATGCATGTCACCGAGTCACGTAACCCGCTCTTATATGTGCCTCTGTGCACTTTTTGTGCAACACCAAACGAAACTGTTTTGCTGCAACCGTGTCATTTCAACCTTTTTTTACACAGATTTGAATTGTTTTGTTAGGTAACACTTTACTTGAAGGGATGTGCATAAGACTGAGATGACACCTTCATAATACAAAAAATTTAATGCAAATATTACTGTTTAAGATGCCTTTGTCATGACAACTTGACATTACTTAGACTCATTCTCATTATTAAATGCATGTGTGTTTTTCTAGCGATAAGCTAACACTCTTACTCATTCATCAGCTCTGTGTTATAATTTTTAGGTATGCATTACACGCCGGCCACGATGAATCGATGCCTGGAGCCAGAGCTGCGATGTAATTAGTTTAATCAGGTGTTTTCTGGACCGGACACCTGCGATCTGCGTCCAGCTCGATGGCCTTTCCTCTTGATTAGCAGTTCTGCCAATTCAGCACTCGCTGCAAATGTCATGATGTTGTGGGGTGAGGGGGATCTAATCCAATTATTGTCATTTACATATACATTTTTTGATTTAGTGAAGTAACAGGATCCTGCCTCCACAGAAAGACTTAAAACTAGAGTTACAGACTGCATCATTTACGCAGTCAGCTCTCAATGGGTTAGGTGTCTTGTACAGGGTTAACTTGCTCTCAAACGCTCATTTTTCTGTCAGAAAAGCACCAAATGAAGCAATCCTCTCTGATGTCCTGGAAAAACTTGAATTTCAGAATATAGTTGTTCTCAGACGCATTCATCAACAGTTTTATCTCGTGCTGCTGGCATTTTATAGTAAATTTTCTACTGTACAAAAAAATTATGAAAAATCCTTTATTTCACTCTAAATTAAAAGAGAAAAGGATTTTTTTCTTTCAAACATTCATTCATAAGCATTACATTTTTCTTTCATAATTAACAAACGAGAAATTAAGAAAATCTTTATAACATGGTCAAGGTTTTATTTTTCAGTAACTATTATAATGTGCTTAAAAATGCAATATAAATAATATTATAATCTAATAAATATAATAATATAATAAATAGTGTTTTTAAAGAAGTATATTTATTTTTTAAAGCACCAAGGCAATCACTTTGTTTTTCTTTACTTTACTGTAAAATTATTAATAAAAGTAAATTAATAAATGTTTTTATTTACATAACATATGTGTGTATACTGTGTATAAATATTATGTATAAATAAACACAAATCCAGTATATATTTTGAAAATATTTCCATGTATACATGGACATTTTTATTTATTTATTTAATTTATAAATGTAATTTTATTTATTTATTAATTCATAATTGATATTACATATAAATATTTTACATTTATAAAAATTTTTTCGTAAATACATGCATGTTTGTGTATTTATATATACATAATAAATAAACACAGTACACACTCATATATTATGTAAACAAAAACTAAATGTGATTAACTGTGACTAATAATTTTGACATCACTAATTTATTTGTATTTTTATCAATTATATTATTATCATTTATTTATATATATGTATATAATATATCTTATTTATGTGTTATTCGATGTGTTAATTTTATTAGGCATTCACTGGTTTCTCTCTTCCTCAGTCATATCCATATACCATCCGTAGCACACAGATGAGCTCAAAGCTCCAGACATCTGTATTTCAGATTTCCCCGGCTCTTTAACACATCCAGCTCTATAACCTGTATTTCAGAGACGTCCGTTTCTCCACAAATACACTTTGTCACATTTCACATATTAAAGCTACGCTAATGCCTGGAATGGATTGGTCTCAGATGAAAGACGTCCTCGGGCGTACAGATGTTTGGTTTCATAAGTGTAATCAAGGTGAACTGGTCTGATTATGGAGGGATTGTGTGACATTGCTGCAGGTGGTCAAACGTGAGCGAAACTGAAACTGTGAAATGCAATTTTTCAATTTCCTCCAGAAGTGGAAATGGATAGCATTGTCAGAGTAAAACATAAGGAATATGGTTTTGCTCTCTCTCAAGAAACAGAAAAACGTAGACTGTAAAATGCGATTTATTTCTATTTTTACTGGATCTGATATTAGATTTGTTGTCATCTTGTAGATCTGGTACAGAAGCAGTGTAAAGCGGTGTAATCTAGTCACATATCTGTTTACTTGTTTAAAACTACTGCCGGCTTTTGTGAATCTTGCCAATAGTTAAATGCCGGTTAGAGCTGAAAGCTTGCAGCAAAAATAGCAAATAAAGATCGATTTGAGATACAAGGAGATGCTCTGAATGGTGAATTTAAACTTAAAGGAGGAGTTCATTCAAAAATGTAAACTTGAATGTGCTGAATGTGCTCATCCTCAGGCCAGTTAAGATTAGGATGAGATCGTTTCTTCATCAGATTTGGAGAAATAGTAATCTCAGTAATGGATGTGAATGGGTGCCGTCAGAATAAAAGTCCAAACAGCTGATAAAAACATCACAGTTATACACACCAGGGTTAAAAAGAGTTATAGCCTTTCCCTTCACATTAATAATTACAAACAGGTCTTGTATTACAAGTTTTCTAAAATGTTAGCTTTTGATATGCAAATGAGTAATTATTTAATCAAATATGTGCTTATTTGCATATGTTTCTACACTGTAAAAAAATGTTATGTTATGGTAATAACATTCTAGGTTTTATGGTTTTAAGTTAAATTTAGGTTACATTTACAGTTAAATACTGTAATCTCATCTGTCAGTTTACTGGTTATCCTTGCAAATTTTACAGGAATTTGCCATTAACCAATGGCATTACCGCAGCATTTTCAGTTTTTTACCGTTAAAATTAGAGTAATTTTATTACAGTGTAGCACAAAAATCTAAACACTGAATAATGTCTGTTTCAAAATTCTTTAATTGTTTTTTTTTTTTTTTTTTTACATATGTCAAAAGTTTTTAGAGAGGGAATCTCACCCTGTAATTCATGAAATATTTAAAACAGTCAGAAAACACTACATTTTCACAATTTTGTGTGTAATCAAGCAAATTGCATATGTCTCGGTAAAAACCATCAGGGTATAGACAAGTAAAGTGTGTGTAAGTGCTGCTGAAGTGGAGATTTATGGCTTGTAGTGGTACAAAAAACTCATTTTGAGAAAACAGCCTTTAAAAATGTATTCACAGCAATAGATAAGCTGCTATAAAAGAAACACTTAACAGTCTCTTTTGCCTTTTGACAAAAAAAAGAAAACTCAAATCTGACAGATGCATGAAAAAAAAAAGTTTCTCTCCATAAGATATTTTTTTTGTCTCAAACCTTTGCTTCTGGTCAAAATACAGGTCTAAAATCCCTAATAACATCCCTAAGACCATCTCTTTCTCTCACGTCAAAATCCATTATTTGTTTAGAGCTGTTTTTGATCTGTGCAGATTTCTCTCCTGACTCAGATCAGAGCACTTTTTCACTGAAGGAAGAGTTATTATGGATTATGCACTGATTTGTTTAATTTTTGGTCTTCTCCAGATGTTAACTGATGGACTAGAGTGCTGTGTATTATTGTTTTTTTTCTGACGGCACCCATTCACATCCATTAAGGCAGAGACACATTTCTCCAGATCTTATGCAGAAACAAACTCACCTCCAAAATGACTGGCCTAAGACTGAATACATATTAATTTTTAGGTGAACCATTCCTTTAAGGTTGACTCACTTTAGTGTTTTTATTCAAAGAAATAACATGCCATAATTATTTTCTCTTTCATTATATTTTCTTTCCTCCAATGCCAAGTCGTAGACAAATAAGCTTTTGTATCAAAAAGTAGAAAAACTCCCACAATGACGTTCTGGTTGGGAATAAAGTGTGTTTGACAGTTAACAAGTACATGCCCAGAGACTCGCCACCCACGGCATGTTTTTCAGCAGAGCCTAATTGTTGAAATGTGTTATTCATTACAGATAATACAGCATCTCCCAAACCACAGAAACCACTCACTTCAGCTCGTGTAGGGCAGGTTATTTGGCAAAGGCCCGGGCTTCAGAGTAACAGGGGAATAGATGTGTCACAAGACGTCTTGAGTGGATGTTTTAGAAGTGGATCAGGGGAGTGCAAATACTTTTGGAGAGAGACAACACTTGCTAAGGGTCAATGAAGTTCAAGTGAGTCATTCATTCAGTGCATCTCCTTAAGTCCAAGAAGCATTTTCTTACTAGATTCTCCACAAATGTGAACGCTAACGTTGTTTAAAGTTATATATTAATTGTATTTTGTTTGCAGATTTATTTTGCCATCCAGAATGAGTTGAATGCTTTTCTGATTCCTTATCAACAAGTGAAAAGTCTGTATAATGTGTAATGTGTCTCACATTCACTGCCTTACAAGATATCCTGAATGTGAGCAGACAGCAGCACGGTACGCAGTGGGCAGAACAGCACATGAACTCATGGAAACTGGACAGCGAGAAAAGGAGGTCTGTGATCCCTAGACATTACTGGGGTTTTTTGCAGAATCTTTTTTCCACTTCAGCCTCATACTTTCCCAGAATATGTCAATCGTCATTAACAGCGGACCAGAGATTGAAACCTGCTTCGGTCTCTGGTGCAAAACTAGCCTTCAGGACGGCTGTGGAGAACCAGTGAAAGATTTCTATCATCGTCAGAAACTATACGGTATATGATCCTGAGGACATGCACCTCTTCATTTAATCTGGACTGTTTAGGGCCGCGAAAAAATGGATGATGAATGCGCCATCTACTGGTCAGAAAATAAATTTAAAACAAATGATTTAAATATTGTAAATAATTATAATAAAAATAAGAACGAATGTGTAAATTATATCTAATTATTAAAAATGGCAAATAAATAAATAGAACTGATAAATTGACTACTTACTGGTCAGAAGTTAAATCTAAATAAATACAATTTTAAATAAATAAATAAAGAATGTGTCTCTTCTTTTGCCTTACTACTAATAATAGTAAAATAAATAAATTAATAAAATTAGGAAGAAAAAAATATTTAAGTGATTAAAAAAAAACATTAAATGGTAAATAATAATAATAATAAAAATGTTAAATTGATAAATTGAAAATGCCATATAAATAAAATGCACAGAATTCCTAATCAATAAATAATGTAGTGAATGCTAAATGAATGAATGAATGAATAGATTCCAAACAAATAAATGCAATTAATGAAAAATAAATAAATTGAATGATTTTTAATAAATAAATGAGCTAAATGCCTAATAAATTAATAAACAAATGCAATGAATGTTAAAACCAAACAAATAAAGCGAATGCCAAATAAATAAATTAATAAACATGGATTTTAATATAAAAACATTTTTGTCCAACAAACAAAATCTTTTCAGAATGAGAAAATGTTACTGTAAGCCATGCAATAACAAATCAACCAATGATGGCCACAAAATGATTTGTTTCTGTCCATGATTTTAACAAAAGCAGATTGTGTGTTCCTGTTCTCTTCAATAACTGAATTTCAATTTCAATTCATGCAAAATCCAGTACATTTTTACACAACAGATTTCGATTGCAAAAATAAATGGGGCACGCTCAATTAAAATTGTTTATTAAAAACCACCAATGGCACTTTTGTTCTCTTGATTTGGCCTAATTAGAACGCTACCTTGAGAAAATGCATGATTTGGACTCAGGAACGCAGACGTATAAATCAAGCAGGAGATCTAACGGTGTTCATAAAAGTCCCTGGCAGAACGTTTTATCTGAGTATGCGGTTGTTTTCCCCCGTCATAATTCTTTCGCTCAAAGCAAAAAAAGGTTCCTCGGCTCCATTGAGTCATCAAATAACAGGCATCTGTAAAGCAAGACCCCATATTCCTAAAGCCAGCGTACATGGACAATAGATTCAGCCTTCTGCGTTCCCCTCATCAATCCTGTGATTTATAACACCGAAAGGTTAGATGCTGTCTTTCCACGCTTTTAAATGAATGGCTCATTTTGCAATTAAATCTTTCTCTCCTTCTCTTCCTGTGCACTTTTCCATGAATCGAGAGGGAGGCCTGGATCGCTCCCAGTGTCGAAGGCGAAGAGAACCGATGTATTTTCATTGGCACAGAAGCTGTCCAGCTGAAATTAACCGTGTATGAAATGTGCTGAATATTACGGATGGCATCCGGGCCAAGAAAGACAGTTGGTCTCAAACCCCAGACCGCGTTCTTTCAAAACCGGCCTAACTTTGGTCCGTGCCAGAAGCTCCGGCTTGTGATGAAATGAGACGGAGACTCCAGGGTCGGCTGTGATCTTGATCCAAGACTAAAGCTCGGGATGCACAGCTTTTGTGTTCATTAAGGTGTCGAGTTTTTTATCAGAGCGCTGCTTCTTCCATTTGCACTTTTTCGGTTTGACCCAGAGACCATGTGATAATTTGTAATGTTGCTTGAGAAAACGCAAACACGGCCGGATAAACACCAGTCCAAAACTGTCCAGTTACACACTACTGTAGGAAAGATTGTTTTTAACAGAAATGAAAAGCAATTAATATAAATTAATCAGATATATCAGTATATATAATAAATACATATATATGTGTGTGTGTGTGTGTGCGTACAGTGTTTATTTATTACTGTATGTCTATATACTTTAAATGCACAAACATGCATGTTTAAATCATTGTTTATATATTAATCTGTAATATAAATAACATTAATATATACATATTTATGTTTATATTTTGCAATTTCAATGTTTTCTTGCAATTCTCATTTTTATCTCGCAAAACGATTTTTTTTTTCAGCAATTCTGGTATAAACTTCTAAAAAGTCAGAAGTGCCATACAGCATGCAAACAATTCCAACTTTTTAATTTCACCCAATTCAGTTAAGTACTGTAGTTTCTACCTCATAATTAAAAACAATATATAAAATAAACTGACCTTTCTCACATTTATATCTCACAATTCAATAAATGCAGCCTTGGTGAGCAGAAGAACTTTTTTCTGAACACATTAAAAATAAATAAATACATCTCACTGACCCCAAGCATTTGAACATTAGTGAATATATAATTTCTAAATTCATGCAGTCAGTTTTTGTAAATGTGCTTTGAAACAGGCTTACGTGACACTTCCACATGAACATGAGAGTGAACTGATCTCACTTCAGGTTTGAATAATGACCTAGAAAGCAGCTTTCTCTCCCTGTAGTGAGTCTTTCATTAAGAACACGATCCCATTCACCTGTCACACACACACACCTCTGTCCTTCGCTGGGAATTTAGCAGAACAGCCTGAATTGATGTTCTGACCTTCAGCATTAATATCGCTTTCCTTGACGCCGTGACTTTCAGCCATGCTGTAATGACAAGACGAGAGGATTATAAGCGTTTGGAAAATCTTAATTCTTTTCGTAATTATCTTTTGGCCTGAAACCGTCGACAGTATGGTTTCCTTTAGGACTCATTATTTCCACCGCAGCCGAGGCGATCTACAGAAGGGGTTGGCGCTAAAATTGATGGAGGGAAGCCAAAACCTCAGCCCCGAAGAAATGAGAGACTAGAAGGTGCAGCTCTTCAGAAAACTCAGAAATATACTTTATACTGAATCAACACGAGGTGAAGAGAAACGCTGGAACGTGGGACCATCTCCGCTCGCTTACAAGAACATTCACTTTCTTATCAACACAAGTCTGAAAACATTAGTTTTTTATGTTCTCTGAAGTCCAGTTTCTACTTTGTTTCTTCTTCTTGGTTATACGAATGTTTAGGGGACGTTCCATTTGATAATTTTGGAATCTATATGTTCCAAATGCTGGTCTGAATCTGAATGAATTTTCTAACAGCTGCTGAACACAAAAGAAGATACTGTATTTTGAAAAATGTTGAAAGTAGTCATTGAATTCCATCGAATATATTTTCGCCAAAAAATTATAAAAATGACCAAAAACTTTTTCAGAAGTAGTTATTCCCATTGTGAACAAAGTCACAAAATATCAGTCCAATGCAATATCATTAACTAGTATTTTTGGGGAAAATAAAATCTTTGAGTGACAAAAACTACCCCAACACAACATAAGTTTAATGATGTCACACTGAGATCTTTTCATTCAGAATTGCTCATTGTTTTTTGGCAGAAAATAAAAAGTTAGCAAAAAATTCTTGGTAAATACTAGCAAAATGTAGTGTTACACTTCTGAGCCGAATCTGTTTCAAAGTAAATCCTGCATTACATATTAAACTAACTGCTAATTACTCATAAACCTTTCAGTGCAGCTTTAAAATACGTAACTGTGTTTTGTTAGTTACTCATGCTGCAGCAAACTAATTTTGCGCTAGAATTTAAAAACTAATTACGAGTAGCTTGTTGCTATTAAGATTAGACAAGGTGCAGTACGTTTCAAAGCAGTTTTCCGACACTGCTTACAAGAAAACAGCTGGTAAACGATATTAAAACATGACACCTCCAGCTCGACTTGTAATGAAGCAGTAAAGCAAATGAGTCTGAGGTGTGTTTTGTTAGAGGAGCTGTCCATCTGAAGACTAATCATCACACACTCTGTCTCGACATTGATCCGAGCCAATTCTGTTCAGCTGCCACACTCTTTCTGTTGTTATGCTCAGGTCTGGAAACACGCCAACACAAGATCAGTTTAGTTCACAAACTCCATGTGAAACATTAGTTTAATCAGAAAATGCACATATACAATATGTGAAATTCATGAAAAATGCATCAAAATGAAGCAAAAGTCACTCCGACGATACATATGGGAACTTGCATGAGATCGCCTTTGAGCTTTAAGAAAAGGCCAATGAACATTGGCGTGCACTGATTGCATCCAGGTGCACCTCATCACTAGTGAGTATAAGAGAGCACAGATGCAGTGCACCTTCAGGTTTTCGCTTTGAAGCCTTGCCGCTGATCTGGAAATCTCATTTGAGTTGGAAAGAGAAGGAAAAACTAAAAAGAGGTCCTATGAGTTCATGCTCTCTCCCCCGCTGACAACAGAAGGTATTGAATGGGTGG
This sequence comes from Enteromius viviparus, assembly GCA_032353835.1. Classification (NCBI taxonomy): domain Eukaryota; kingdom Metazoa; phylum Chordata; class Actinopteri; order Cypriniformes; family Cyprinidae; genus Enteromius; species Enteromius viviparus. The sequence continues at coordinate 6,742,077 of JAUCNO010000082.1, read as the reverse complement.
CTGTCAGTGGGTCCTGCAGGCTGGTGGCCTTTTTAAAGGCCGTGAGCAATACCAGCTTTTTGCACTACCAGAGAGCTAAGAGACCTACTGAGTGCACGGAGTTTCCGCAAAAGGTTCTCCCTGGGCAATCCGTGGTGCTTCCGGGAGAGATTGCTTCCCCCCATGCCGGGCTGAGCTTCTCCTTCGGGGCACCCCGAGAGGAGGAGATGTCTTTTGCAGCGTCAGAGGGAGAGTCAGCTGGTGAGGCGTAACTCACGCAGGGACAGCGCCCAACCCCAGCAAGGTAGTCTACGTACCCGTCGCATGTCACAACTCGCCCGCAATCTGCTCGTGTGGAGCCAATCGCAGCTGAAATCACTGCGTGCTGTTCACATTCCAGGTGAACTCAACTGTGCAGCCAACCATCTCTCATGGCAGACCACCCAACCTGGAGAATGGCGGCTCCACCCCCAGGTAGTCCAGCTGATTTGGAACACTTCGGCAAGGCCAAGATAGACTTCTTTGCCTCCCTCGAGTCCTCCCACTGCCAGCTGGCCTCTGGGGCCCACGCACGCCTTTCCCCCAGTGAGTGTCCTTGAACAGACCTTGTGTAAGATCAGGGAGAACGAGGAGCAGGTTCTGCTGGTAGTGCCATAATGGCCCTTGCGGACCTGGTTTGCCGACCTAGTGCTCCTTGCGGCAGCCCCTCCATGGAAAATTTGTGAGGTTCCTTAGAGGTGCGAGACGGGTTAACCCCCTAAGACCGCACCTTGTACCCTCTTGGATACTTGCCGTCACCCTCCTTCACTCGCCTCAGTCAAGCTGAAATATTGTAGATAGAAGGTAGGGTACCTAAAATCCTTCTCTGTCGACGAAGCATGTCTAGAGTTCGCTCTGGCTGATTGTCACGTTATCCTGAGACCCCGGCCCGGCGTCATGCCCAAGGTTCCTACCACGCCCTTCCGCGATCAGGTAGTGAACCTGCAAGCTTTGACCCATGAGGAGGCAGACCCAGCCTTAGAGTTGTTGTGTCTCGTACACGCATTGCGCCTCTACATAGACCACACTCAAAACATCAGACAGGCTATGGTGGACAGCAGAAAGGGAATGCTGTCTCAAAACAGAGGTTGGCCCATTGGGTGGTAGACACCATCTCCCTGGCTTAACTATACCAGGGAAAGCCGTGCCCCTTAGGACTGAGAGCCCACTCCACACAGAGTGTTGCTTCCTCCTATGCGTTTCCTCATGGCACCTCTCTAGCAGATATCTGTAGGGCTGCAGACTGGGCGATACCCAACACCTTTGCGAGGTTCTATGACCTCCGCGTAGAGGCTGTGTCCTCCCGTGTCTTTAACACGAAATTAGATGAGCGGGAGGCCGGCTGGTGTCGGCTTGCTGCCCCATTCCCATGGGATTTGTCCACTCTCTCTTAGATGTTTCCCAGAAAGGCGAACCTGAGTCTTCCTGCCTCCCAGTCAGAACTAGATATGGAGTAGCTCCTAACAGTGTTCCTAATTGGTCTCCTTCACCCAGAAGGTTGTGGCAACAAATCTCAAAATTCCACGGTCAGCAAGAAGGCTGTGTTTCCCTTCATATATCCAAAACTTTATTGATACATTGAATTATCCAAAAGTTCCACATGTCCAAGTATGCAGGCATGTGCTTCACCCCACCAACCCTTGCTTCAGTTACAACTGGCATCCCTTTGAGGCCCCCTATTGGCCCCCAGAGTGTTGTGAAGGTGAAGGCTACGAGGTGCACCTGGATGCAATCAGTGCATGCCAATGTTCATTGGACTTTTCTTAAAGCTCAAAGGTGATTGGTCTCTCATTCGAGTTCCCATATGTAACGTTCCTTCAGGGAACCAGGGTTACCTACGTAACCTAGACATTACTTGTAATGATATTGATATCAAAGTAACTAATTAACTAATTTCAACATATTTGAGTACTGACCCTGGAACCAATTCATCAACAGCTGTTCTATTCAAATTTCTTTTTCCTAAAAAAAAAAATTTAATTATTGTATTGGACTAAAACTTCCTGACTTTACTCAAAGTAGAACATCTTCACAAAAACATTTTATTTTTAGGATCTTTATTGTGTTTATTTCTACACTTTTGGTGTTTCTGATCCGAAAAATAACCAGCCTTCAAAAACAAAATGCTTTTTTATGCTATCAGCAAATCTTTGATTCAATCTTTTTGTCAGCTTAGCATTTCTAAGTTAGTTTTGCATTTCTATTTGACTCTAGCCAGGCCATTAAGTTTCTGAATGAAAAAATTTTTTTTGAGGATCATTATGGAACTGTGCATTCATAAACCCAAATCAAAGAGGCCTGCAAACAAAAAGAAACAACAAAACTAAAAACATGTTGAATCCAAGATTTGCTGATAACATGGTAAAAGATTTCCAAGCAATATAGTTTGACCATTATGCTCTTAACTATTTGTGTCGCATGAAAAAGATGCCCAAAATATGTGTTTTTCATAGTTTTCTTGTAAATACATCTTCCTAAAAGAAGTTGAGTTCTAAACTCATGGCTCTGAAAAGACTAATTCCTTCTCATGTTCAGCTTTTAGTTTTCTGTAAAGCTGTGTATTTTGGAAAGGCCCGCTGTTGTCTGGACAGCCAAACCTCTTTCGTCTGGCAGTATCTCTCCATGATTTTTCAAAATCATATTTCCCAAAGAATGTTACACGGCTGCCATGAACTGACGAGAAAAGCCAACATCAACGTCAAATATCCACGTCAAAGACATAAGTAAAATATTAAACAAATAGATCCAACGAATACTAACTGTCTAGATAAAGGGCGGTGCATTGGATGAATAGATTTATGATAATAGCTTGTGTGATTCTGCAACACGATTGGCCAATAATCTCACAATCAGTGAGTTCATATTAATACAGCCAAATCCAATTTAAAGAGATGATTTGCATGTCCTCAGACTGGCCATCTCATCTTCGGCTTATTATGCTGTGCAATATCAGATGCAGGATCATTCAAATGAGCCTCCAAATATTATATTTGACATAAAGCAGCAAAAGAGAGCAATCAGCGTATGCTGCGGCGAGCGGCTGAAGGAGGCTCTCCAGATCAGAACAACAGAGATGTGATTGTTTTCTGAGAGACCCCAAACAACCTGTGACAATGAAGAGAGAGTCTTTCTGATATTACCTTATATCAAGGCCTGTCGACCTTCACAGAGCCAAAGACGCTCCATCTGTAGAACCTGCACTGATAAATATACCTCAGTATAATTTTTACTTTATCAGACATGATTATATTCGATTAAACTAGACTTTCATTTAAAAATAAAGACAGTAAATGTTATGTGTGAAATCAAGTCTGTTAGACTGACAGGTTTAAATATGAAATTAAATCTCTCATATATATATATATATATATATATATATATATCCTTAAATATATTAACAAAAAAAATGGTCCTGATGGGGTCATAAAAAAAAACACTATTTGTCAGGAATGTAATTAGAATTTGAACGTAAAAAAGAAGACACTTAAAGTGTTGTTTTGGAAAGAATAAATTTACTTTAAGGTATTTGGATTACATTTATTTCATGCTCAGTATACTACTAATACATTTTCATATTTATTTACTTGTACAATTGTAGTCTAATTAAAACATACTTAGTAAATTGGATTGTTCTGAAGTGGAGCTATTGCACGTAAACTTTAGATATACTTTAAATATTTAGCATTTAAAGGGCGATATTACCACAATCCTCATTACAAGTGACATAAACACAGATTTTAGGCTTATTACAACTCTGTGGACCCGTCGGCGGGTCCAAATGTACATATTCAAATTGTGCCTTTAATTTTTAACCCTTTGTGTGCACCAATAACCCCAATAAAAAGCGCCTCTTTTTTGTCTTTATTATAACACAGAAAATATATAAAATAAGTTTAATCAATTTTAACGCTGTTTTATGTAATTTCAAAAGGTTTCCTTTAAAATGATGGCAGAGTTCCCCAAAATAGCTGCAGAGTGTAAAAGGTTAATAAGAAATATGCATTGTGCACAAGTAAAACTCTGAATAAAGTTTAATGAAATGTTTTTTATTTTTAGTAGGAGTTATCTGTCAGTAAATATGTTAACAGATTTTACCTATACTTAGTAAGTAGTAAATATCTTTTAAATATTACTTTTGTTTTGCTAGGGTAGTAATAGAGAATAACAACAAAACTACGTTCTTCAAAATATCCAGTTTATATGAATGTTAGAGGAACATTCTATTTCCATCCATTTTGCAAACACTGCAGTGTTACTTTTGAATACTCTCCGAACATTCTAAACCAAAGAGCAACATTTAAAAAACACTTCAGGAACAAAAAGATTTACAAATGTTTCCCTGCTTACAGTTTGAGAACATTAAAGACAGAGAAGCCAATTTAATCAAGAACGTTGTTTTTATAACCTTGATAGAACATTCTGACAGCATTCTCTGGTCACTGAGTAGATTATGAAGTTCCAGCAGGTCTCACAGTACCATAAACCCTTATCTCTGAAGATCAGTTTTTTTATCTGGGATCATTTTAAGAAAGGCTAAGCTCTGAGATTAAGAAAATATATCATCTGCAGGAACACTCAGTCATCTGAGTAAGTTCTGATCGATATATTTGTCCTCAGGAGTCAGTCACGGCCCACAAAATCAGGACCAGCTCTGCCAAGAGCTTCAGAAAGTTTAGAGTAGCATTAGTCGAGATTAACACCATTATGTTTATCGTTATTTAATCATCATTCCAAGTAAGTGCACAGTAATAATTACCCTAATGTCTGATTATGCAGATGATCTGTATTTTTGCAGATGACTGTAATTACCTTGTAAATCAGCGGCTGTGTGAACGAATCTAACGACACTAGTCATTCGTTTAAAATAGGCCGCAAGAGTTTGGCAGCTCCATTTCATTCCATTCTTAAGAGGAAAAGGTTTTAAATCATCTGCTGAAATATGAAGCGTTTGGTAAAATCCTCTGTGCAGCAGATGAGAAGGCAGAAATGGAAAATTCCTCATGACATCAATTTTAGCCAAGAAAAACTAACCCACTTTTAATAAAACTTTCATATTCTAGTTATCGAAGGATCAAGGACAAACAAAAAAGCGATTAATGCCTTTTTATCATTGTAAAAATGATCTGCTTAGAAACGCTCTCCTTAATTACATTGAAACGATGTTTATGCAAATATAAATACAATGGCTGGAAATTGGTTTGATTTTCATAGATGCTGTATTAAGGCAGAGCAACACAAATCATGTCATTTCTCTAATGAGCTGCACAACTCTGATGAGATTTCATCATAACGGGATGATTGATTTACAACTGTAATTAACCTCGTGTCCTGATGCTGGAATTGTAAAGTTCTGTTTGATGCAGAAGGACATGAAATGAAGGTGATTCAACTCATGACGGCATTCACTTCGAAAACTGACTTTCACTACTGTTCAAAAGTTTGTTTTTTTTAAAAGAAATGGATGCTTTTATTCATCAAGGATGTCCTAAACTGATCAAAAAAGACATGTATTGAAGGATTTCAGTAAAAATAAAACCTGTCACAGTTTCTATACAAAAATATTGAGCAGCAAATCAGTATAGGATGATCTCTAAAGGATCATGTGACACTGAAGACTGAGATGCTTTGATCACAGAAATACATTTTATTTCACAATAAATCCAAATAGATATCTGTTATTTTACATTATAATAATATTTCACTGTTTTTAACTGCACCTTGAATTAAATAAAATGCAGTCGTGGCGAGAAAAGTATTAACCCTCTATTGCATAAATTATTATTTAGACATGGTAAAAAATGTTTTGCATGTTTTTATTACTTAAAATGAGCTAAATAACAGATATATTAAAAAAAATCTGAAAAAAAAAGTTTAAAGGGGGGTCGTTGGTAAATTGTTGCCATATGGCAACAATATGCAATCGTGGAAAGTACCATAAA
>JAUCNO010000082.1:6617233-6649579 GCA_032353835.1 Enteromius viviparus | reverse complement strand
ACGACACACAGCGTCTCCAGAACATGGCGCCCGCAGCAACACTACAGACAGAATAATAGCTCCGCCTTCTTTCTTTGCTGTGTTTGAAAATGAACTCGTAGAAAAGTGGGATGTGTTTAAATGAGCCGTGGACAAGGCATCCTTTTTATAAAGAATATCTCTTTGGGTTTGAAACTTTAGGGATCTTATCTGTGCACTAATAGCTAGTAAGACTCCAAAGAGAAAGAAACATTTGAAATCACATCAAATGACGCCTTTACAAATACAGGTCATGGTAAAACATCCAATCATTTGGTATCTCTGAAAAGCCCTGAATGTGCTCTTACGGGACTCAAAACTGTGACATGTAACATCTCAGAGAAACCCTCTACAGCTGTATGAATGAACTTTTCTTTCTTACCTGTGAGTGTATAAAGTGCATCTCTCTGTGCAGGCGTATCTCGTTCAAAGGCTCGGTGTCGGAGGCCGAGGTCCGGGAGAGCAGCGTGGGGCTCCTGCAGACGTATCTCAGCAGCATCATAGAGGCCATCGTCAGCTCGGTGTCCGAGTGTCCTCCGGTGATGAGAGTCGTCTTCAAACAGCTACATAAACGCGTGGAGGAACAGTTTCCAGAACCTGAGAATGAGGTGAGGACCTGGTGGTGATGATGATGATGATGGTGTGGTTTTACTCACAGTTTGTCTCTCGTAGGATGTGAAGTATTTGGCCATCAGTGGCTTTTTCTTCCTGCGTCTGTTTGCTCCTGCGATCCTGACGCCCAAACTCTTCCAGCTGAGAGATCATCACGCAGACACCAGGACCAGCAGGACTCTGCTGCTGCTCGCTAAGGTACGCTGCAAAATGAAGAAAATGTGCAACTGACTGTTAAATGCTTTTTTTTTTTATTAAAATGCTCTCCTGGGAAACTTTCCATTTTGGAAAGTTAGTTTGATTCTAAACTGTTTATTTTACATTTCTACACTTTTTATGTAGTTTTTATTTCAATAATTTATGCATGCATTTATGTTGTGAAAATCATAATTTTTATATCCTTTCATTTGAATTCCATTCGTTTTTTTAATAGAATTTTCATTTCATTTATGCATAATAACCATGCATAATAACAATTTATGCAGTTTTTATAATTATCATTTAATTAACATTATTTTATATTTTATATAATTTCATTTTAATCATTTATGCATGCATTCATGTTTCGGGAAAAAACAATTTCTATTATATTCTATATTCATTTTTTATTTTTTTAGATATTTTTTTTCTGTCATTTATTGATGCATGCATTTATTTTGGAAAAATCCAGATTTTTATAATGTTCCATATTGTTTATTATTCTCTTAATTTTTTATAAAATTGTCATTTCAGTAACTTATTATTTTATAATTCATATCATATAATTTTATGCGTCCATTCATGTTGAAAAAACATATTATCATTTTTTTATTACATTATTATTATTATTATTATTATTTTGCTTGTTTAAAATTTATATCATTTTCATTTCATTCATTTATGCACACATTCATTTTGGAAAAAATCATACTGTTTAATTATTTTGACTATATTTATTTACAATTTTCATTTCAGTTATATTTTTTTATTTAAACACCCTGTTTTTATAGAAAAAAATGTAATTAACATGCATTTATCAGTGCATTTTGAGGATGCTCAAGGAAATTGTTTAGGAATCAATATTGTCATAGTTTGCATTTCAAATAACGGCGTGTTTACACTAAGTCCAAATAGCCTGACTTGTTGGCAGAGGCTGTTTACACTAACATGTGATTGGGCGTTACATTACAATTAAAATTAACATTTATTATTGCAAATTGTTTTATAATGTACTACAATACTGAGCTGCAGATAAGTGCCATTATGTGAAGGAAGTAGCCGCTGATAAATAGCAGAAAATTCTATTTTAAAACAGTATAAATAGCATCTGTTGATATTTGATATAAAACATGAGATTTTCGCTCTGTGTAAATATCATCTAATAGCTGTTTAGACAGTATATATAGCCACTGCCTTAAAATAAAGGATGACTGTTGAATTTGAAATGTGGAAACATGACAGAACTTTAAATGCACTTTAAAAACAGGAACTGACTGAATACTTTGATTGCGGTGAGCCAGTCTGAAGCACTAGGATGTTGAAACGCACACTCACACACACTCACACACACCTCTCTCAGGCTGTGCAGAGCGTGGGCAATCTGGGCCTTCAGCTGGGGCATGGGAAGGAGCAGTGGATGACCCCTCTGCATCCCATCATCCTTTGCAGCGTGGCGTCTGTCAAAGATTTCCTGGACAAACTCATAGACATCGATCACGATAACGGTGAGTCGCCATAACGACTGGTCACAGATACCACAGCTTATAACTTATTACCATGACGACAGACCAAAAGAGACAATTAATTATAAAGACTGTTTACTAAAAATGCTGTACCAGGGTTATCATCAACAACAAAATTATAAAGGCATTTTCACAACAGAAAATACAATAACTTATTATAACTTAATATATAACTTATATATAAAACTATACATATATATATATATATATATATAAAATTTCATTTTATATAATATATAATTAATGAATGAAATAAATGAATAAATTAAATAATAACAAAATTAAAATTATAAATAAATAAATAAATATATATATATATATATATATTTATAATTTTAATTTTGTAATTATTTATTTCATTAGTAAATAAATTTTATGTAGGCTACATATTTTTACATTTGTACAGCTTATTTTATATTTTTTTAATTATTTTATATTTCTTTATTTGTTCTCTAAGGATGTAAATAGTTTTTAGATAAAATGTTGATTGCAAAGAAATAGCAAAAATAATGCAAAAGCCCATGATTAAGAGCAGATGCGTGTGTGTGTGTGAGTGAGTGTGTGTGTGTGTGTGTGAAGCTTGACTGAGCGATCACATAACAATATCTACTCTGACACCACGCTGAACACGTTTTGTCAAACACTCCTTTAATTTTTAATGCATGTGTGAAGACATTACACACAGAGTCTGATAACAGTCACACTTGTAGCTATTACACTCTTAACTTATTCAGTCCTCAGCGTCTGTGTGTGTGTGTGTGTCTGTGTGTGTGTGTTTGATCAGTTAAACACGTCAGAATGACTGAGAGGCAAACATCAGTACCATACAGTACATGCAGACTCTGAAGCTTTACTGTAGTATGTTTGACTGTAATCTGCACGTGTGTGAGAGAAATATGAGCCTCTGTGTGTCTGACTGACTGTAGTCCAGAGCGCCACCTGCTGTCCAGAACAACCACTGCCTCCAGTGCTAGACTGACTGGATGCAAAAATGATTACTGTAACAATCTAGTTTCTCATTGTCTCTCTGTGCATTTTAGTTTTATTCTAGATTGTTTATTTTAACATTTATTTTGATATTTTCATTTTAATCATTTATGCATGCATTCGTTTTGGAAAATTATTCATTTTTATTATATAACATATTGTTTTTTTATATGTGTATGTTTTTCAATAATTTATGCAGGCATTATTCGAAGAAAAACTGTCATTTTTATTACATACTATATTGTTTATTTGTTTTATTGTTTTCATTAGACTTCAAATGATTTATGCAAGCATTAACACTGAAAATTAAATTGAAAAATGTATTGTTTAATTTATCATTTATGTTGATATAATATTAATTTCCATAATTTATGCACGCATTAATTTAGAAAAATGTTTAATTTTATTATATCCTATATTGTTTGTTTATTTTTATCGTTTTCATTTCAACCATTTATCCATGCATTCACATTAGAAAAATCATAACTTTTATTATATTCGATTGTTTATTTTAATATACATTTTTATATAATTATTTATTTATGCATGCAATAAAGTTGAAAAACTAATCACTTTTTATATTCTTTATTTTATAGAATTTTTTATAAATGTTTTTATGATGTATTATATTCATATTGTTCATTTTACATTTATTTTATATCATTTTCCTTTTAATTATTCTATATTAATCTATACAATTTTCATTTCAGTCATCAAAATTGTTGGGGAAATGATTAATTTTCTTGAGTATTATTTACAGTGTTTATTTTGAAATCATTTAGCATGCATTCGCTTAGGACTAAACAGAATTTAAATGTAAAGCAGGTGTATTTTAGATTTGAGTAATAATCTGCTTTCTGTTATTGTCTCTGCAGTGTGTGAAGCTCCTCAGCGAGCCGTGTTTCTGCCGTCAGTCATCGTGAAGGAAGGTTTTCTGCAGAAACACAAAGCTGAAGGACCTCAGCTGCTCAAACGCTTCACTTTTAAGAAACGATATTTCTGGCTGAGCTCAGAGTCGCTGTCGTACGCCAAGAGCCCCGACTGGCAGGTGTGTGTGTGTGTTTTATGAATGGAGTGTCATGGGCAGTAGGTTTATTATCATCTCTTAGCTTTTGATGTTGAGAAAGTGCTGAGATGAGATGCATGTATGTGTGCGACTTACTTTCTTTTGTGTCAGTATGAATAAAGAGATGCTTAATATAGAGCACATGCACTATAGCAAACAATACTGGAGTTCACAGACACATTCAGACTGTAGTGTGTGTGTGTGTGTGTAGGTTCGCTCCACTATTCTCATAGCGTGTGTGTGCGCGGTGGAGCGCGTGGATGAAAACGCCTTTCAGCTCCAGAATGTCATGCAGGTCATTACACAGGACACAGACGGACAACTACACACCACATACCTGCAGTGCAAGGTGAAACACACACACACAGTATCACCTGATAACACACACTACTGTAACCACTAAGAACTACTTTAACCGCTCCACTGCACCATATGTACAAAGTTCGGCATTTGCACAACGATAAAGCATCATCCTATCAGATATACTCAATAATTTAGCTGCTATTGCATAAAATAAAAAAATCTGTAATATTCTGTTAATTGTATGCATCTTGTAGTAATACCTGTAATATAATATTAAATATACAATTATTTGGCATTGTTCACGTTTAGTAAAATATGTTGAGATTTAGTAATGGTGGAGCAGTTGTTTCTGCTCACCAAGGCTGCGTGTATTTAATAAAAAATACAGTAAAATGTGAAATATTTTTAGAAATTAAAATAGCTGTTTATAGCTGAGAACATCTATTAAAATAAAATTTATTTCTGTGATGTGCAGCTGAATTTTCAGCATCATTCCTCCAGTCTTCAGTGTCACGTGATCCTTCAGAAATCATAATAATTTAACTGATCAACAAACATTTCTGATTATTATCAATGTTAAAAACAGTAGTGCTGCTCAATATTTTTGTAGAAATTGATACATTTAATTTTTCAGGATGCAGAGATGAACAGAATTGCATCAAAAGAACAGCATTCATTATTTATATATATATATATACAGTATATATAGTTTGTATAAAATTTGACTGAAATAATAGTGTGTGTGTGTGTGTGTGTGTGTTTCAGAATGTAAATGAGCTCAATCAGTGGCTATCAGCCATCAGGAAGGTCAGTATTTATAATGAACACATGCTGCCATCGTTTCACCCCGGAGCTCATCGAGGAAACAAATGGACCTGCTGCCTTCAGCCCGACCGCACAGGTGTGTGTGTGTGTGTGTGTCAGTGACCTCACAAAGAACGGTTCATAGATGGTTTGAGTTGCACTGCATAATTTCTCATGAGCGTAGAACACGTTAAAATAACACAGCATGTGTTTTGTCAATGCTCAGTCACGATCAGTAATATTAGATGTGATGTGTTACTCACGCTTGTCTCGGTGTTTGTGTGTGTCAGCGCCGGGCTGCAGTCGGACCCATTCGGCCGTGACTCTGGGCGACTGGAGCGACCCGTTAGATCCTGATGCTGAAACACAGATCATTTATAAAGAGCTGCTGCAGGGCCGAGACAAACTCAGGTGCGTCTTTACCTGATCACACAGACTCCTGTAATGCTGTAATACAGTAGACGTCCAGCAGATGCTGCTGTGTGACAGAAATCAAGGAGCCCTGTCATCATCAACACTACTATCATAGATTCACTGCATTTAAAGTGACTTTGAATAAAAGCATAAAGCATCTTCCAAATGCATGTATATAAATGTTTTATACTATTGTGCATATCATTGTCAGGGGGAATGTCATGAAGAAGCACCAAATATTATGTTATTTAAATTCATTTTATTATTTATTTCTAATTCTGTTTATTCTTTATTTATTTATTTATTATTATTATTATTGTATCTTAAATGTAAATCACTTTGGATACAGTCTCTGCCTAAATGCATGAATGTAAATGTGTTTTAGTACCTTTCTCCCTTGTGTATATGCATACGAAGAAATGTTTGTTATATTTATAATACATATCGTAATGAGAATTTGTAGATTAAATACTAGTAAATTAATATTATCATTATTTGTTATCAAGCAAATGAAATCCAAATCATATAAAAATAGTTTTATTTTAGTATTATATTATAGTATTTTTAATTAGCTTTGTATTTTTATATATTTTTTAATGTATTTTTAGTTCGTTTTAGTAATTTTGTTGTTTCATAATGTAGGTATTTAATTTTAATTTATAAAGATTTTAATTATAAAGTTTTTTATTCACTTTTGCCCTATTCAACTCTCTAAACTATGATTTAAATATTTTTCTATTAAACTTAAATATTATTAATCTTTTATCATTGACGTATTTAGTTCATGATAATAACCTTGTCTAAATTTTGGTAATCTTTCTATATTCTATATTTTCTAAGATATGTATTTATTTACAATCATCATAACATTCAGCCTGACATATCATATTATAGTGATTCATATAAATGAACCGCCACCATAATCAAGCTATACCATATTATTATTTTGCAATATGAACAATAACTGCAGTAACCCAGGTGCTTCATAGCTAGCGTGGTAATTGTCTGTAAGGAAGAAATCCACTCTGACTCTGCTGGTGTTTGGGACACAGGAAGCAGTACCTGGAGACACAGGAAGTGGAGGCAGTAGAACAGGAAGAGCCACTGAAGGCCGGTCAGCCATCATCAGGTCAGCCGTGATTCTTCATCACTTGATTTCATCAGTAGATCAGGTGTTAAAGCATCTCGTTTCTCTCTCTGTGAGTCAGTGTCTGTGCGGGGCCGATCTGAACGCTCTCGGGCCCTCGCTGCTCGTCTCCTGGACGTCGTGCTGGATCTAGAACAAGTGCATTCATCCTTCCAGAGCCGAGAAACAGACGAGAGCCGTCCTCTCATCCTGAGCTCATAGAGAAGAGCTCACCCCTGCTGTCAAACCTGATTATGCAATGCAACTCCACCTGTTGATGAATGTCTGTGGAAACATTTTTACGTATTTGTACTTTGAAGTGTTTTTTATTATCTTGATGCTCTGGGGTGATTTTTTATGGAGGACCAAATTACTCAAAATTAAATCAGAAAATATATGTTGAAATATATAAATAAATAGTCATTAACTAAATGCATAAATAAATTCAGAAACAAATAAACATTAAGTTATTTATTCATTGATTTATTTATGCATCTATTTATACATTTAACGTTTAGGTTTTCTGAAAACTAAATGTGGAGGAAATTAAAGAATGAATTAATATATATATATATATATATATATATATATATATAGCCTATATAGCCATATGGATGAAAAATAGTAAATACATAAATATGCATTTATAAATTATTTAATTAAATTAATAATAATATATATAGACACACATACACGGTTACGTAGGCTATAGATTTATTAAAGAATAAATAAGTTAATAAATAATTTTCTAAATATATATATATATATATATATATATATATATATATATGGATAAATATTTTTCCTTATGCATTAATTTATGTATTTAATTTTTTCATTGCATATTTAAATTCTTTATTATTTATTTCAACATTTATTTACTGATTAAGTGTGAGTAATTTGACCTTCTGTAGATTTTCTCACAGATGCCTGACTAGCTTCTGAAATCAGCCGTGTGTGTGACAGTCTGCATGGCATTACTGTACATTAAATAGCACAAACACATTCACACAGCAGTTACCTACAGGTAAAAAACATCATCATTTTACTTAAAACATTTTATTTCAGCTAGTTGCCAAAGCAACTTTTAAAATTTTCATTTAGTTTGTAAAATTTTACAAAATATTGTGAAATTATTTTACCATTTAAAATAACTGCTTTATATTGTAATGTACTTTAAAGTGTAATTTATTTATGTGATGTAAAGATTAATTTTGGAATGATTAATTTATGATCAAAGCTGAAAACAGTTCATATTTTTGTGGATACACTATCATGCTAAATTCGGGGTCAGTTCAACTAAATAAGAATAAGAAATGAATACTTTTATTCATGAAGGATGCATTAAATTCATCTAAAGTGAATTCATCTTAATGTCACACAAAAGTGAAATTTACGCAAAAATATTTTGCAGCACAACTGTTTTCAACATTGCTAATAATCAGAAATGTTTGTCGAGCAGTGAATCATTATATTAAGATGATTTCTGAAGATCTGGAGTAATGATGCTAAAAATTCAGCTGAACATCACAGAAATACATTACATTTTAACACATGAAAATAGCTATTTTGAATAGTAATAATATTCCTCTATTTTTACTGTATTTTTCAATCAAATAAATGCAGCCTCAGTGAGCAGAAAAGACTTTTAAAGACTACATTTACAAACTGAATTATGCCAAAAACCTACTTAACAACTAAATAAATGACAGAAACAAAATATTAAAACTAAAATGGAAAATTAACTAAATAAAATAAATAAATAAATTGTATAAACTATAATAGTATGAAACAAGACTGACACACACACACTAATAAAACAGTGAGTAGCATCTTTTATGCTCACTTGACACCATTTTCATGCAGGTGAACTAGTTCTTGACCAAATGTACTTGATTAACACAGTGATTGTAATATTTTTCTATTTGCACACAAATGATTCTCATAACTTATTCACACAAGGACCGTAAATTGCTTTTCTGCGTTTCAACAGCTCTTTTATAGACCTAGAAGTGCCAGTGTTGTGGACAGAAGCAGGTTACTCTGAATCAGGTTAACATGGAAAACTGGAAGCAGGGCATCTGCCTCAGACTGACATCAGCCGCTGGTTGTGTATGTGTTAGATGTTTTTGACTGGGTGGCGTTTGGGTGATTTCAGCTGATCCTGGTGGTTTGATTTTTATTAATTTGTGGGAACAGAAGAGGTTTTGCATTGTGCCAAACAGTGTTTTTGGGTCGTGTGAGCATGTGTGTGCTGGAAAACAGCTGAATAGAGTTGATTTGATTTGTTTTTGGCCAAATATGTATTTGCTTTCTTGTGCAGAAATGTGCTTTTGTTGGTTTTATGCTCGTTTTATTTGAACAGAGAGCATCTGCTGTGCCTGTTGACTATAAAACACATTCACACTGAACTGCAGCAAAATCTGTTTCTTTTACTCTCAGTCCAGCCTGACCTCAAATAATACTGCATTACATTTATGATTGTGTGTAACGTTTGCACAAGCTCTGCGCTGTTCATTAAATCTCTCCAGAGCGGGATGACAAAATCAATTTTGATTTGACAGGAAATATTATTATTACCTGCTAAAATTGTGCCGCCAGGAGTGAGAATAAAAAACGAAGCGAATCATATGCAAAAGACACAAATTTCCAGCGACGAGTAGTTCGTCCACGTGAGTGTAAATACTGCATGACACCAAAGTAAACAATCAGAGCAGATTTCAAGTGGAATATACAGCTGCCATATTAACCTGTGATTGACCATAAATAAAAAAAAACAATTGTTGGCAATGGTTATTTACATTAACTCCGCCCACCAACGTCTGAATGGGCTCGTCAACATTACAAAAGATATCATTTGATGTCAGCTTCATTGAAGCAGATGGTAAAATTTGTGTTGTATTCATTTTGACATTTTTTAAATGTCAAATCACATCAGAAAAGCATTTATTCTCAATAAAAATAATGGAAATAGTGAAAAATATTATTATTTATTATTTTGTTATTACAAGTCACGTGCAAGCAAACAGTTTTCTCATTGGTTAAAGTTCGACAGTTTATTTTCCGGGTTTCCGCTTAGCTGTCAGCTAACAGGATAGTACTAGATAAAAAAAAGTTTGTCAAAACAAGAATTAAAATCGAGACTTTAAGTTGGCTTGAGAAAGCTGGAGCGAAAAGTTTAAAAAGGTTTAAAATAGTTCAACTGTGTGTTCACACCGCGGGCGGCGAGAGCGTCAAAGTGACCTGAAGTCATTCCTTTTCAATGTGAGCCGGCGGCAAGAGGCGACGAGCGGCGCGTCTTGGATGGCGAGAGCGTCAAGGAGAGTTGAAATCAGGTCAAATTTTATGGTAATGAGCTATGACAAGGTTCAGCGGCAACCAATCAGAATGTAGTCCACCGCTGTAGCGGATTCCAGATAACGCAGTCCTGTAAAATATTAGTTTTGTGCACAATACTATGTATAGGCAACATTTTCCCGCTCGAACGCTTGTTTTTCAGCAGGAATGCAATTGTTTTGCTCAAAACAATACTGATTTGACCAACTGCATTATGCTAACGTTACCCTTCATCCTGTAGGTTTCACACAAATTAATGCTCATTTAAAACCAAGACTAATAAATGTCTCCTATAATATTGAAATTAGACTAGCAATTAACCATGAACATATTTTCTTATGTTTAAAAATTTCATTCACTTTTAATTGAAAGAAACCGTGTAACTACAAAAAAGCTATTTTCATCGATAAATTTCTTACTTTTACTGTACATTCAATATATTTCATGAGGTTAACTTATACCCTCCTTGTGGTCAGTATGCACAAGATTAACAAGTTTGTTTGATTTGCGGCCCCTTTAAATACAAGACAAGTACGAATCTACTTCAGAGCGTCCAGTACAGCGGCCAGGCGAAAATTGACGCTCTCGCCGGCAGTGGTGTGAATTCAACACACAGTAAGACGTTAAAAAAGTAAAAAACAGTTTAAGTTTAAAAGTTTAAATAGTTTAAGTTTGATGTTTTCAGCCTGAAAGAGTTAGAAATAGTCCGATTATAGATAGATAGATGATTAACATGTTGTTAGCATGACTAACATGTTGCTAGCATGTTTCTAGCATGATTATCAAGTTACTAGCATGATTAGCATGTTACTAGTACATTGTTAACATGATTAGAAAGTTATTAGCATGTTGTTAGCATGACTAACATTTTGCTAGCCTGTTTCTAGCATGATTATCAAGTTACTAGCATGATTAGCCTGTTGCTAGCATAATTATAGCATGTTTGTATAGCACAATACAGCTTGTTATTAGCTTATTGTTAGCATGATAAACTAGTTACCACCACATTGTTACCATGATTAGCTAGTTACTAGCATTTTGTCAACATGATAGGCAAGTTACTAGCATGAATTGCATGTTGTTAGCAAGTTTCTAGCATGATTAGCAAGTAACTAGAATGTTTAGCATGTTAAGTTTCTAGCATGATTAGCGTGTTAAAAAGCATATTGCTAGCACGATTAGCAAGATACTAGCATACTGTATTCCTAGCAGTTAATTGTAAAAACATTTTTTTAAATGCTAAACATGTAAAAACAGTAAACAGTAAAAATTTCAAATAAGTGTTTTCTACGTGGGTATCCGTTAAACTCTAATATATTTCTGTGACACACAGCTGAATTTTCAGCATCAATACTCCAGTCTTCAGCATTACATGATTCTTCAGAAATCATTCGAACTATTCTAATCAGAAACATTTCTGATTTTTATCAATATAGAAAACAATTGTGCTGCCCATTTTTTTGTGGAAACTGATACATTAGAATGTTCAAGAGGACACTTATTTGAAATAGAATTCTTTTGTAACATGATGTGTTACAGTATGTAAATGTCTTTACTGTCACTTTTGAGCAGTTTAATGTATCTTTAAAGAATAAAAGCTCTATTGTAAAAAAAAAAAAAAAAAAATGCGATCCCAGCAGATGCTTTTCATCCAAAGAAACTTGCATTCCATTTGCACTGCATTCATTTTCTCAGTTCATACTCACGTCCTCAGCTCTATTCCTTGAGCTAGATCATTTGTTTTCTTCATAATGATAATGATCACTTTCAACAGGTCAATATTCACTCATTGGCTCGGCTCTATTTTAAGCTTCGGAACAAATAACTGCTGACGAAACAAGAAATAAAGAGGCACTTAATTAAGTAAAAGTCCAATGAGTTAAGTCTGCTGCATCAGCCGCTCGGAGCTTCACACAATCACTGGACATTAATAATGTCACCAATAACAATACATCCCAGACAAAAGAGAAGAGAAGAAGTACCAACAGAAAGACCAAAGTCAAATCAGTCTCCCTTTGCTGAAGGAGAGGGTTTATTTCACAGGAAAACACAGACATGCAACAAGATCATAACAGATTCATTAAGACACGTATCATAAAAGCCCTTGTATTGTTTCATCAAACAACATTTTGTCATTTGAAATCGATTCTCTTGATGTACATGTTAATTCTATTGCCTGTAGGAGTCTATGATATGAGGAACAAATCCATGCGCTTTTATTTGACTTCAATGGTTCATATGTGAGGCTAAATGACAAAAACATAAAAAACATTAAAACTCTGCCCCCAGAAACACATATTAACATCAACCACTTCACCATTTACCAATTTCCCTCGACATATATATTCAGAAAGACCTCAGAGAAGAGCAGGTTTGAGGTTGTGACACACTTAAATGTGTGCCAGCTACAAAAGTATTCTCCTTAGAAAGCGTATTTCCTTCTGGGAAACAGCTCTTCTCGATCCTGCTATTTCAGTTCCATCAAATGCATTTCATTATAAAACGCTAATGAATCTGGGATGACGGATTTGGCTCGGATCAGCTTGTCAGTGGCTCTTTTTAGGTGCCATATGGTCTGAAATCACCTGACTGATCCACCGTCTCCATGTGATACTCTCACCTTCCGCTGTGTTTTACAACCAAAGCCAAAACCCACAATAAACACACCAAACACAGATATGCATATATTATGGCAAGCCGTTTTAACATTTAATCCTTAAAATATATTTTCTCACACTACTATCTTTTTTAATTAATAGTGTCTATTCCATTAGGTGCTAGTACTTATTAATTTGGTAATATATCTTATTTATTAGATACTGGTACTCAATTAGATACTACTACCAGTAATCAAAGGTATTCAAACATTTAATTTATAAAACTTATTTGTATCTATTTTCATGCTAATAGTACCTTTTTAGGTACTAGGATCCATTTAATTTGCTAGTACTTATTCTTCAGGTATTAGTATCTTTTCAAAACATACTAATTCTTATTAATTTGGTACTGGTTCTTATTTATTAAATTCTTGTACTTATCAGTTAGTTACTACTAACAATAATGCAAAGCATTTTAATATTTAATCTATAAAACATACTAGTATCTATTTGACTGCTACTTGTACCTATTTTGTTAGTTACTAGTATATATTCCATTAAGTAATAGTACTGTACTTTTTCATTAGATACTAGTTCTTATGTAATGCATATTTCGGCAGTGTCTAGTAACTATTCAGCAATTCATTTTTTTTACCATTGGCTTCTATGGGAACCATTCAGTTCTGACTAGTATGTGTATAGTATTAATAAGTATTCATTTGATTATTAAGTATTAATTAAAGTATTATTAAATACTATTATGTTTCTTTAGGAACTACTACCATTTCAATAGATAAAGTCTCTGTTCATTAAATATTAGTACTTATTTATCATTACTAGCAACAGCTGATATTATACTAGTTACAACTGATTTTTATTTGTCATTTATTATGACTAGGACTACTATCTAATAAGTACTAGTATATATTTAATAGGTAGGCTACATGTGCCTTAAAAATAAGAACTAGTACTTGATGAATAATTTCTAGTATATAAAAAATATATAAATTAGTCACAATTGGTATACATACTAAACAGAACTGAAGAGTTTATATCTGCATAACAGATCACCATAGAACTAAAACAACAGTTACTAGTCACTACTGAAACTGGTACTAACATCTAATGAATCTAGTACTAGTAAAAAAAAAAAATGTACAAGTATCTAATGAAGTACTACTAGGTACTAGTAACTAGAAAATAAGTACTAGTAGCCTGAAAATAGATATTAGTAGGTTTTAAGGGCTAAATGTTAAAATGGCTTACCAGTGGTCATTCTGACAAGCCAGAACAAGAGTAAAAAATAAGTTGTGACTAGTGAGAGAATTTTTACTTCTAACAAATTACAAAAGAAAGAGTTTTTCTTTTTTTAAGTACTAGTACCCAATAGATAACGACTAGTAAATAAACACATGTACTAGCCACAACTGTAACAGATAATAATCAGAACAGAATAGTTGACATCTAATTGGCAAATCCCCATAGAAGTGGATGGAAATCATTTGAAGTGTGTTATTAGTGAGTGCAGAATATTTACTAGTCAATACTGAAATAAGTACTAGTATCTATTTAATAGGTACTACTACTATCCGATTTAGATAGTAACCAATGGAACTGACACCACATACACCAAAACAGATATTAGGACAATATATAGATTAAACAACAAATGGCTTGCCATATTTATAGCATTTAATGAATAAATACTAGCATCCTTTAAATTATATTAGTACCTAATGAATGAATACTAGTACCTAATTTAATAGATAATGATGTCTAACAATTAAGTACTCATAACATGACTATAGATATGTTATAAGGATTCAGTGTTAAAATAGCTTGCCATACAACTATTTCAACTCAATCTTTCACCTGAAAACATCTCTAATGTCCTAAAAGCTCATAATCCACATGCAGCTGAGAGAACGATGCTCCACCTTGCTATAAAACGGCCCATTGGCGGGAAAAATTGTGCATATTGTCAAACTGCTAAAAGTTATGAGTTATTTTGGGATTAACCATATGGACAGGTGATAAATGATCTAATTAGGTCTAATGAGGGGGGTCTAATTAGTCACCTTTGAAAAGAGCGCACAAAGCATGCTGGGTAAGAACACAACATCTGCTCGGATGAAAACAACATTCAAAAATTACAACGCTCTTCCAGAATTGCATAATCAGTCCAAGTCTCTCATAAAACTCTCATAAATTCTCTCGCAGGATATTTTCAACTCCAGATCCATTTTATCCTATTTCTTTTTATCATATCTTTCAGAAACTACACATAGACTATGAGAAAGATGAACGCATTAAAACTACAGTGCCTGTACAAACCCGGTTCATATCTCAAACATGCCTTTCAATTTACTTTCACAGAAGTTTCTTAAAGTCTAGTAGTTTGGTTTTGTCCATGTTTGTACTACAGTGAAAGCAGTGTCACTCCAAAATTATATTAATTCTTGTATAATTACTATTACTTTTGAGCTTTTTATTGGAGAGACTACATATATCATTCATTTCGGGACACTACAAAATGATTAAAGTAAACTCAAATGTGATTATAAATGTTATTAAATTCGGTCAAAATGGTTAAAAATGTAACCTAAAAAGCCATTATATTCAGGATTTCTTTTTAAAACAAATAGCTTGAGAACTGCACGGATGGTTTATTAACCAAATTCATTATTTTTTATTAATGAAAAACATTTTTGTTAATTAAACCAAAATAAAAATGAACCAAAATAAAATATATTTAATTTCAGCTAGTTCCCAAAGCAACATTTTTTGAAAACAACGTAGACAATAATAATATTAATTATATTTGGTAGAAATAAAAAAGTAACCCTAAAATGGTCATGAATTTAACTGAAATTAAATGAAAACTTAGGGGAGTCGTGGCCTAATGGATAGGGAGTTGGACTTGTAACCCAAAGGTTGTGAGTTCGAGTCCCAGGTCCGGCAGGGATTGTGGGTGGGGTTAGTGAATAATCAGCACTCTCTCCACCTTCAATACCACGACTGAGGTGAGACCCTTGAGCAAGGCACCATTCCCCCAACTGCTCATTTGTAAGTCGCTTTGGACAAAAGCGTCTGCTAAATGAATAAATGTAAATGTAAAACTATACAGACATTTAAATAATAAAGACAAAAATGCATTTACTAAAACTTTAATTCATAAAAAAAAACAGAAAACATAAAAATAAAAAACAATAAAAAAAAAAATGTTCATGACACTAAAATAACACTCACTCTCCAATCTCAAAGTTACACTGAAATTCAACACAAAAATGCAGCTTGTACAGGCTCAAACAATGCAAAAGCATTTCTAAAGAGGCAAGATGTGGAGATGTGATATCAGACACTGTTTATATGAATGACGAATGAAATATTCCCTGCAGATATATAAAGGTACACGACCCATTTGGGTGGGCAAGTTAAAGTCACGCAAACAAACCCTTCCCACCGACATCATCGACAGCAACGGCGATCATTGCTTGAACGGCACGGCTAATATAAGACGCTCAGAACACGGTAACAGTCCCTGACGTTACTGACAAACTGTCAGATTTGACAAAAAAGCATGTATCAAATATGTACACGTGTATATGTGCGTGTGTCTGTGTGTAGATACATGTGCGTCATGTGTAAGTATAAAAATAATTTAAACACTTCAAAGATATATAACACTCTTAAATGTATGTGTTTATATGTTGACCTCTATATATTGTACTCTATCGAGTTCTTCTAAGCATTACAAGACACGAGAGTAACTAAAGATGCGTACAGACTTTTCAAGACCCAATCAGAGAGATTCTGCGTTTCTGGAGGAAGACTGCAGATCTGTGGGCTGTTTCAGCCTTAAAAACGACATCATCTGTGAGTCTGGAGAGCCGTTCACACTGACACCCGAACATGCCATAAAATACACTACATTTTTTGGAAAAAAATAATATATTTATTCAGTAAGTGCACATGAAATTGGTCAAAAATTACACTTATAATGCTAAAAAAAATTTAATTCACATAAATGCTGCTCTTTTGAACTCTATTAATCGATGATGCCTAAAAATGATGCCTTCTGCAAAATAAGAATATGATAAATTGTGTGGCACTGTGTATATTATGTGCATATAAATACACACACACATGCATGTATATGTTAAGAAAACGTTTATACCTTTAAAATATTTATATATCCTATTTATTATATGAATATAAATATAAACGTGAAAATGCATGGAAATTTGTTCAAAATATATACAGTATGTGTGTGTATTTATATAGTATATGCATAATAAATACACAATCTATTTCGGATATGATAAATCGCAACATCACTAGTTAGTTCAAATGTTTTGGTAATAACTGCTCAACATGGGTGCATTTATTTCTACAAAAACTGCTGAAAAACTGTGAAATATTATTATAATTTAAAATAACTGTTTTCTATGCAAAAAAGTAGTTAAATACAATTTATTCCTTTGATCCGCAGCTGAATTTTCTTCAGTGTCACATGATCTTTCAGAAATCTTTCAGATGTGCTGAATTACTGCTCAAGAAACATTTCTGATGCTGAAAACAGTAAACAAAAACTTATAGATGTGAATAATCGTAATTAATCATTTGAAAGTATGTACTATGTGCAAAAATAGAACAGATACTTGCAAATGGTTGTAAACGGTGTTTAAGCAAGCGAGAAGCTCGGTTTGTTGATATAAAACGCTGTCGGCGTGAACGGCCCCTTCAGAGACTGTACGATGGTGCCACGATCTTTGGCTTCCAGATGACACACAAACATGTATCAGAGTCAGCGCACAAATAAATCACAGTTCACAGACCCAGAGGGAAACGTCACAAAGCGACTCCAGATCCACAAAGAGAGCACTAACACACACCGCCCAGGCCGTGATGGATAACAGCGCTGCGCTCCACGGACGGAATCACGAGTGTGTGTTTCTCACAGCTCTCTGGAAACGACTTTAACCTTGAGAGGAGTTTGAGTGGTGATTTATCTGCTACGGCCTCAGAAACACTCTGTCACCAAACATGAGGGCTGTGTTCAGAACAGAGCACAACATACTACACTTCCTACAGTATCTAGTGTGTTTACATGCACACCATGTTAGTTTTCTCAATGCATTGAATAAAATCTGCAACTCTGTCATTGCACTACGCCAGTGTTTCTCAACCTTTTTGACTCCAAGGGCCCACATTGTCCACAACCATAAAGAACTAGTTTTGTTTTACAACTCCTGGTTTCTGAAAATAAAAAAAGCACCTAAAAAAATTTAAGTTTGAAATATTGCAGATGGTTCAGCAGCTGAAGCTTACTGCTCCTTTTAACCCATGTATTTTCATGACTTTTCCAGTCTTTCCTAATTTACTGCATAAAAATTAAGCATAAACTCACAATTTCTACCCGATAAAATGTTCTACATCTTCACACAGTTAGTAAATGTATATTGATTACAAAAGTACCTAAGGAGGTTAAAGATTCAATATGATTTTTCAAGATACAGAAATCCCACTTTTTTTTTTTTTTTTTATAATTTTATTTTTTTTTAACTTAAATTTTTTTAAATGCTCGTTTTGTCTTTTTAAATTATATTCTTAATCTTTTAAATAATATTGAGGCCCCTGACCGCTGGTTGAGAACCACTGTCAAATGTGCAACTTTATTTCCAGTGTAACATGCACTAGAAATATCAGCCACAATTTTGCTGATTTTGATTCATTATTTGATCATTTGACTGCCTTAAATTCACACTTTAGTGCACACAATTTAATTACAAATTGGCAACAATCGTATGTATTCAACATCATAACTGAACGCCACTCGCATGCAGTTCAAGAGGACAATTATTTAAAACATTCATCATTAAAAAATAACGTATACACAGTACGGTATACTGTGTGCAGTACTCTAGTAACGTAGTATGCCAGTATTCCAGTCCAAACACAGCACAGATCAACCCGTCTGCAGCCAGAAAGCCACGCTCTCAGATCAATGACATAAAAGAGAAACAAAGCAAGATAGGATATGAATCATTGCATATTTCAAGAAGACATCCTATTCATCTTATTCATTCTAAAAGTTAAAACGCACACAGAAGGATCCTCAAATCTCAGCGTTCGCACTGAGCTCCGCTAATTACTCTGAAGTTCAAAAGTAGCACACGAGCCGGAGAGCTGAATGTTTTGAAGTGCAGATATTTTATGCAGCGCTTGCACAAACATCAAAAACACCCTCCGAAAATCTGCTTACGGATCCATCTACACCCTACAAATGCAACAACTACAGGCTTCCTCCTTTAATCTGTTACATATACGGAGGCCAAACTGATACTGTTTCAGGCAGAAAACATCAGGAAAACCGTCTGAAAGTGATGCAGTTTTAAAAAACATCAACATGGAAACAAAACTTCTCCATGTTATCCAATGGATGCAGTGGTCGACCGATATATATCAAGAAATGGAATGAATCATCTGATATTTGATGATTTTTAAGATCATCAGCTACTGACTGGCAGATTGTTTATTTAGCTTACAGAAGTCAACATTTTCTAGTAAAGAGTGGGTAAAGTAGGTGTTTATTTAGTTTTATAAAGACTGTTCTGCATTAAGCACAGCAAGCAACAGAGTGGCGTTTCGTTATTCACTTTTTTGAACGAACCGAGTGAGCCAATGATTCAGTGACCGATTCATAAAGAGTCACTTTCTTCATTTCTGAAAGAATCAGGGGTTTGATTGAATTGAGTGAGTCGAGGATTCAGTGACTCATTCATTTAAACAGTCACTTGCTTCATTACTGACTAAATCTGCCATTTGAACAAATCGAGTGAGTCAATGATTCATAAAGACAGTCATTTTTTAGTTTCTGAAAGAATCAGAATGAAGCCAAGTCAGTTGCTAACTATCAGGCATTTGATTGAATTGAGTGAGCTGATGATTCAGTGATTCACTCATTTAAACATTTATCACTTGTTTCATTATTCACTGAATCACTTAAACAAATCAACTGAGTCAGTTAAGTTAGTTGCTAGCTTTATTTCTTTCAGAATAAATCTGCCATTTGAGTGAATCAGTGACTTATTTATAAAGAGAGTTGCTAGCTTCATTACTGAATGAATCAGGTGTTTGACTGAACTGAGTGACTCATTAATAAACACTGAATCATCTGCTTGATTAAATCGGTTGGACGAATAATTCAACGACTCACTCTTTAAGACTTATTAAGATTTACCGCAGCGGCCTGCTAGGGGTTTTACTGTCAAATTCATTACATTTTTATAAAACCATTTCATATTCCAATACTCAATCATTTATCAATATTTACGCACCACTGAATCAAAACATATCTCTCTAAAGCTACTCCTCTATCATTTTGTTCTCATTTAACACAATAATGCCTTTAAATGCTCACTTGGGGGACATTTCTTAATTAATTCATAATTAATCAATCAGTGGCTTCGCTACTGTAAAACTCATATCGGTCAGCCACTAATGAGTGTGTATATACAACTACCACATGCACCGGTCTGAGCCCAGATGCATTCTGGGTAGCCTTGAAAAAGAGCGTTGCGAGAGAAAGAGAGCCATGACAGCGAATGAGGAACAGATTAGAGTAATTTGTATTGGTTTCATCACTCCATCCTCCACATCTCCTCGTCTCTCACTCGAGGTCAGCTAGGGCCGTCGTTCTCAGAGAGGTCAAAGGTCTCTCCAGCAGTCAGGAACACCTCAGCTTGAGTGTGTGTGCGGGCCGAGCCTCAGTCCTTCAGGTTGTCCTCTCCGACGCCCTGAGCTGCCAGTTCTCTCATCACGTTGTCCAGATAGTTGGGGTCAGGGTAGCCGTGGCCCGTGAGGTTGGAGCCGAACTCTGTTTTGTGGTGGATCTCGTTCCACACGACCGTGTCCATCTCTCCTGTGGTGCTGGACGTCCCGATGGTGAAGATCAGACGACGGTCCCACGCCGTGATTAGTAACTTCAACACCTGATTTGAGCCATAAAAACAACATGAACCTGCATCCATAATATTGATTCATTTTAGATATACAACAATAACGACTGTGATTAATAATCGATCAATATTATATATGATTATATGATTAATAGATAAGTACCTATTATTATTTTATACATAATATATTAATAAATACATAATCATATTTTATTCCAATATCTTTATTGATGTGTGTGTATACAAATATTATTATTTTTTAATTTAATTTATTATTTTTTAATTTATGTTTGTATTTGAATACAAGAGTAGAAAATAAATTTACTTATCATATTTATTATCTATTGTACTAATTCGTATTTATTAAATACCATATTTATATTAAATTGTCTTGGTATATCATTTATACCAAATATATATTTTTTGTAAGTTTTTGTATTTTTAATCTTATTATTATTACTATTATTTTAATATGTACATAATTTCTAATCTTTTTTTTCTTTACTTTTTTGGTACACTATGTTTAAAAGTTATTTCAAATTATTTCTAAATGAAAAAAATATGTATAGTTTTCGTTTTCTACAATAAACCTGGTATATTCAATATTTAATTTAATCCATCCAACATGAAATAAAAAACATGCGATGCTCACTATTATGTTCATTATGTATCAAATAAATAAAATGTAAGTTTTATATATCAACACTAGATGTGCACCGACTCTAAAAATAACGAAAATAAGTATTTTATTATTTAGAATTTTGTATACAAATACCTTTCAAAAAATTATTATTAAATAAAACAACAACAATAAAATATAAGATCTTAACTCTCACCTTCCGGCCTTTCTCATTGTCTGGTAAGTAGCAGTGTCGAGGAAATCCGCGTGCGCTGTACTTTTTCCCGGGATTCGGGTGCTCTGTGGTCTGGACAAAACACACACATAACACACACGGTCACACTTCACACACCACTTGCTCGATTAGCACACACCGGAGAGGAAACGCTAACAACGGCCTGAGGCTTGCTGTTCTTCATGAGATGAGTTCTGCTGATCACATCACAGCTTCACACACAGATCAAAGCCAGACGGGCAGAAGAGCATCGCTGCAGCGGACCGTCCCTCACATCTAATAAGCACACACACACACACACTCACAGCCTGCCCTGGGAATACTGATGAGCAGATATCATGGGAAAAAGGATTTTCTTGCTCCTTTGAATTAGTTTGATACAATAGGGAACATATTTAAGCATTCAAAACCTCATATTCATTAGCATCATTACAGCCATCAGCAGCTCAGGCACATATACACATCTAAAAAATACAACAACGAAAACAGGACTTGTTACTGACGGAAAATGATCACGCAAAGTTAAGGGTTAGTTAAAATTAAAATTCTTTCATTAAAACGTTTTTTTTTTGGGGGTGAACAAACTCTTTAAACTATTTTTGCGTAAGAATCCTTTTGCAAATATAGTTATCATAGTTAACTGAAACTGAAAATTAAAAACCACATTTGTTATTTGAAATACAAAACTTAAAATTAATAAAAACTACATAGACATATTCTTGGTCACATTACTACAATTTTAACTAAATCTAAAAGAAAAATGGAAAAACAAAAATAAACCAAAAAAACTAAAATAGAATTGAACTATACTTCTACAGCCATAAACACTAAAATGTACCTCTTAAATTAATTGGGAACTGAAAATGGATACCTAATTATATATAAAATTTAAATAATAATGTATATAAAAATATTTAGTATAATGTATTTATATTTTGTATATCATTATATTATCCAATAAATATTAATCATAAAATCAGCATTAATAAATATTTAGAATATTTGTATTTTATATTTTGCGTAACTACTTAATAAATTACAATAACATTACTAAAACTTTGATTAACTAGAAAGTAACTTCTTTGCATGTTGTGGGTGTTCGTGATGGGATATTTTTTATCAAGTTAATCTTATGATGCCGGAGCCCAGAAAGTGAGTGGGTGGCCGATCGTGCAAAACTATAGTGCAAGTACATATGAGATAATGACCCAGAAAGAGCTGCGCTAAGGCCCCCATTAAGCAGGAAATCCCCACGCAGCCACTTCCTGTCTCACGGATGGTAAAACACGGTGAAAGCACAGTGACCAGAAGCCACAAGCCCACGGGTCACTCTGCAGCATTAGATATGAGTGCAAAGCCTTTCTCTATGAAAACTGGTGTGCTTGAAGACAAAAACAAACACACAAACAGCCTTTGTGTCCCTCATGAACATCGTTGCTAATAATCATTGTAATATTCAACACCAAATCTTAGTATATATAATAGACACATTTTTTGTAATAAAAATTATTATCCAGTAGCTATTGCATTGGTTTTTTCTGTATTTATTGCACTATTTTTAACCTGCTGTTTCCAATGCTTCCTATACTGTAGCCGTTCTATAAAAACTCCACAATGAAAATTAAAAAAAGAAAAAGAATATTTCTTATACACCATTTTTTACAGTTAGTATAATAGTTAAGGTACTTCATTGCATGTAAAAAATTCATTTAGGTACAAAATTAAGCTGTTTACTTTAAAAGAATATTTTTAAATAAATACCTATTTAACAGGCAACTGCATGAATATCAGCTTTAAATAAATAATAATTTTATTATAGGTGCAAAGTGTATAGTGAAAATCAAGTTTTACAATCTTAAAAATATTAAAACTTTAAGACATTTTTTTTCTAACAGCATATTTATATTTGCTTATTATTTAAAAATATATCTCTAATCATTTTTTGAAGAAATGTTAAAAAAGAGTTTATTAATTATAGAAGATTCAGAATAATCTGTTGAATATACCTGTATCCCCGCGGGAATGTCATAGACGATGCGTATAGTCTTGGTGTCGGAGCATCCAGGTAGAGAATGAGGAATCACGTGGTACTCCATCTTCCCAGGAGGTTGTGTGCCGGTTTTCTCTCCGTAGATGGCCTTACAGGTGGGACACTGCAGACTGCCATCCTGAGAACAACATCAGACACATTAAACACAACAACAACACTCAAGCAGACTCAGGAGAGCTTGGGAAAGGTCAGACGGGACATTCAGAGACATGCAGGTTGTTTATGTTTCATGCTTTCATGTGCTTCATTAAAGATACACACCACTGTTTTTCTCCTGTCATACTGTGTGTGATATTATTGCACCTGCTTCAGCCATGATAGGCAGTAAAGTTCCTTGATTAATATTTCCAAGTTATATCAGCCTAGAAAATTACAACCTTTCATTTTCCTTTACAGTACTGACACACTGTGTGTGTGTGTGTGTGTGTGTGGATGCAGCAGCACACAAAAGCAAACATTTTCAGTTATCAACATCATTATTGAACTCTATTCACAGGTTTGTCAACCATAATTCATTCAATAAGAGTTTTTTTTTTCTTTATCTATCCTGTAGCTCAAACAGTATGGCTTGGTGCTTTTATGTATACAAAATATTTTTCTCAATTTTTTTTTATTTTTATCAAATAAAATTCTAATTAAAGAGGAAGTAAATACTGTAACCAACAGGGCACTCAGTTTTCTGGCTGTTTGTGTGCTTTGGTAAAATACATTCAGATATCATATTCTTTTACCTCTAAATAATTCTATGAACAAATAAAATTAAGTGTTCAGTAAACAGAACACACAAACACACACATTTATGAACATACACACGTACAGTATATGTTTACACACATACACCTTTAGGCTACATTCATACATATGTACCTCTATATGCACACATCCTCTATTTATATATAGATCACGCACACATACAAACACACTCAAAAACTGTTCAGTTGATTTAAGAAAAATATTTTCATTTAACTCAATTATGTTTGGTTCCCTATTTAAACAATGCATTGTGTTAAACTGACCTGAAACAGATTTGTTGTTTCAACTTAATATTTTCATTTTGAAAGAACATAAATGATTTTAATTGTGTTACTAGGAAGTGGATTTCCCCTTCCCATCATGCTTTGCACAGGGCAAGATAAGGATAGTAAATCTTGAAACAAAATGTTTTATGTTTGTATTTAAAAGACTTTCTGCTATATTAGTATTTTGTTGGGGTTACCACTGTGGTAAAGTGTAGAGCATGTGTTTACTGCTGCTAACATGAATCAAAATGTTTTTAATAATCATAATAATAATAAAAATACTTTGGGCATGCTGTGGATGTTTCAAAACCATCTTATGTAATGCTTAACATGTTGGCTAATGTCTAAAATTAAATAAATCAAACACTTTTCAAACATCTTTATAGTGTTTTCAGTATTTTTGGGGTTTTAGTTTGAGTTCAACAAGCATAAGATGTATCGTTTTTATTACAACTATATTCGATCAAATTGAGTTGACCTAACTCAATTAAATTTAATCGTATTAATTTTAGACATATTTATTGGATGGAAATCATGCCTTTAGTTAAATTAAGTTCATCCAATAAATAATTTTTGTGCACACACACACACACACACACACATACATACATTTTCATATTCATACCGCTAGGTTATAGATCTATCCACTACATATTAAAAGATGTGTTTGTAAAGGCATCTCTGTCCCTGACTGGCCTGCTTCATCCCGATCAGATTCAAAACGCTCAAACCATACATGCAAGTATATAATCTATATCACAATCTATATTATCTCTGATCCTTCTGCATGTGGCAATCTTATATTTTCAAGCCCAGTAGACCCGGGAAGTCCCATAAATCATTCAGGACATGCCCTAGGGCTTTTCTTACCGTAATACACCTAGAACAGGGATGGCCGTAAAAGCTTTGGCGGGGAGGCGTTATGACCTAATTGACGAGATATCAGAAAGCTCTTAAATACTAACAAAAACATTTTTCTGAAAATCAATAAAAAAGTCATGTTTGAAATGATGGGTGAGTAATTAATTTTTAGTTTTGGGTGAGCTATCCCTTTAAGGAGCCGATGAACTGATGTCGTTTTTTAGTTTTTATTTTAATTGTCTGTGTTCTACTAATAATAAAATAAGGATTTATGAGATTTGCAGATCATTGCATTCGGTTTGAATTTATATTTTAAACAGCATCTTAACTACTTGGTTTAGCATTTTTTATAGTTTTTAATTAACTATAATAACCCTGCAGAGGATTTCTGTTTTTGCATGAATCTTCAGTGTTTTCCGTAGCGTTGATTTTTCACAAACGACACAGAAACCAGTGTGGGTTTATTTAACCCTCAACACAAAAGTTGTACAGTTTTGGGTTTTTTTTTACAGGAGGGTCTAAAATCCTATTAGTATATAAAAAAAAGAGAGGCCATAACATGAGTTTTAAGATTGTTATGTGATTATATGCACTTCTATTATGTCATTTGCAATGCTTCATAGGATGCAGTTTGTTCAAAGGCACAAGATGATAATAAATCCTGAAACTGGATGGTTTGGTACCTTATTGCCGTTGTTGTACATGGCCACCAGACACAGAAGATGGTACATGTGTCCGCACTTTCCCAGTTTGCCGACCAGCTCAGGCTTGATGCCTCTGTAGCTCAGCACTCCCTCGTATCCGGACGCGGTGGCCAGTCGCTCCATGCAGATGGTGCAGTCCTGACGGATATCAACAGTGAGTAACACTGACACACATCTGCCTTGCTCATTAACTCTGCTAGTAAACCACACAGCGCTAGGCTGGTCACATGACGCTCATCAATCACCTCATCGGGAGCAGACTTGATCTTCTCCGTGTAGTGCCGAACCACATCCTCCGGGTTTTTACCTGGAAAACCAGACAAAACTAGAATCAGGCCGTGAGCTTTAGTCATGCGTTCATGTGACACTTAGTTTTAATAAAACATACTTGGCTTACTTGCGTGCTAAAAATAAAAATATAATAATTTATATACACATAAATTCAATTAATATACATAAAGAAAATATGAACATATAAAATACAAATAATAATGTGCATTGATTAAAGGTGTTTATTTGAAAATTAAAATAAAATAAAAAATAAACAAGCATTTAAGAATTTGACAAAAACTTGAATGTTTACTTGAATGGAAATAAAAATTAAATATAAGAAAAACATTTCTATACACCTCTTATAGAATTAGGCTGTTTACTCAAAATAAAATAAAATGGATTTTGATAAAATATATGGACTGAAAATTGATTTATAGAATTCTGACATAATCCAGTGAATTGAAATATATTAAATTAAACATTTTAAATTCGATTGAATCAAATTCTGCTTGATCAGCTAATAGAGAACAATAAAGATATATATTAAAAACTTAATACATATAAGACTGCAGACAGAAGCTGGTATATTTAGGCTCCATAAGACTGGAAAACCTCATAAAACAAATCCCAGATTTCTAAACTCAAACTCGGATTTCACAGAGAAGGTTTAATCCTAGTCCTAGTCCCTTGCACTGATTGATCTTATAACATATCAGTGCATTTATAATGATGCATTTATAAAAACGTCTTAATTTTCTACACCTCTAGCATTAATTCTGCATTTGTAAATATTTTTGACACTGAATGACGCTAAAGAGAGGATCTGTCAACTTTAGCTGACAAACGTACTCTTCAGAACACAGAGCTTCAGTGTTTATTTCTCAAAGCGTCTTTATTCTGGTGACCTTTAGCGCACAAACACTCTCCTGCTGTCTGGACTTTCAATACGCTATTGATTCCTGCCACTTGATTTGTGCAGCAACGGAGGCACAAAAACAAATCTATAAGCACGACGCTAAGCAGATCTATGGTAACACGGTTCAGCTGCTGTAATGTAAGAGGAACCTTGTCACTTTCTGTCGCTGCTCGATTCACACAAAGTCTGCTCTGCTCAGATCAGCAAAAAAAGTCCGACAGAGAATCAATCGCTAGACAAAACACACACACACACACACACACACACACTCACCTTTGCGGAGGTGCTTTTTCTTGGTCTTGCGTCGGATGCTGTTGATCCCTGGCACGGGTTTCAGGTCGCTCTTGCTGACCGCCGGTGGATGTAGGATGGGTTTAGGAGCCCGGGTCAAACACACGGGGAGCCCAGCAGCACACATGAGGATCCCAGTCATTCCTGACACACACACACACACACTTCAGCTGGAGATGGATTCAACTCCTGGACATTCATGAACTGATAACCTGTACACCTTGAATGCACTGTAAGTCACTTTGGATAAAAAGCATCTGTTAAATGCATTCATGTCTTTTTGTTTAAATCTTTTACTGATACTGCATACGTATTTAACAAAATAGTTACTATAGATTTATACACAGGTTTATGTGCATGATTTACTGGTCTTTGCATGAAAATAAGATCAAATTAAATCACAGATAAACATCTTTGTACACAGTTTACTAGCATGGTAAATTAAAGTAAAATAAAACAATTTCTGTAATACTGCATACAGAGCAATACTACAATGCAATGCAATGCAATGCAATAAAATAAAATTAACTTAAATTAAAAATATTTCTTTACACTTTTGTACAAAGTTAAGCTGTTAACTCACAAAATAAAATATAAACTATGTTGATTTTTAAGGTCATTGCACACAATGTTAGAATTTTTCACACAAGTCAAAAAAATAAATGCACCTCATATTGTGTCCCTTCTACACACTACCTACAAACTATTACCCGTCATAAAAAAAATTCAAATCAGGTTACATTTTCTGCATTTTCGCATGTATAACAAGCATTTTAGATATCTATATAAATCTTTAGACTGAGGTGAATTAGTTTTTGTGGTGTAGTACCTGCTAATGCAGGATGGACCGGACCTGACCCGGTGAGATTCTTCACAGGAAGTGCAGGAACCCTGAAGATGACAGGAAACACACAATGATCCACAGGAACTGAATCATTTACTGCTTTTAAACTCTAAGAGACCTTGACCATCCAATCAAGCTCTTATCAGAATCTGCATCCAGTGACAAACACTAAAGCCTGATCACATGTAAACAAAGCTGAATTTACATCAAAAACTGATTCATAAAGGACTTCATCCCCGAGCTTCTCCAGCATCTGAACATGCATTGAATCACAAAAGCCCTGCTATATCAGACCTGAGAGCTCCAGCCACAGATCCTATCAGTGAGAACAAGAGAAATGAAACCAGATCATGATGATAGAAGCTGCATTGTACATGATACTAATTAAAAGAAAAACTATTTTTTATTGCCTAAAGAAAATTATTTATTATAGTATTATAATTAACTGATTCTAAAGCTATTAAAAACACATTTTCTTACTTGAAATGATCTTAAAATCTTAACTGACATAAAATATAAAGCATAAAATATAAAACCTAACTGCCAAGGCAATACTCATAATTTTTATTAGTTTAACTTGCATAAAATAACTAAATACAAAAAAGACTAAAATATTACATAAAATAAAACACTAAAATAAAATATTAATAAAAGCTATGGTTTATCAGTGAAACCAAAATAGCACTGTTTAGACTAAGAGGATGTTGTTGGTTGCCAAGGTGTTGTCATGTGGTTGCTAGGTACATTAGTACGCTAATTATTTATGCTAAAATAAAAATAAAATAAAATATAAAATTTTATAAATAGAAAAATTAATAATACATAAATAATAAAACAAATAAAAACTAATGAATAACTAGAAACAATCATGGGAAAATAAAAATAAATAAATAAAAATATTAAATATTCAGAAATAATAATAATAATAAAATGAATAACTACAAAAATAAGTATATACAAAAATAAAGCAATTATTTTATAACAATAAATAAGTAAATAATTGCACAAATAAAAATGTATAATTAATCAATAAATTAAATCAATCAAGGAGAAATTTCACAAATGTTTGTAAATAAAGAATAAATAATTATATTAAATGAAAAATAATGTCCAAAATAATTTCTAGACAACTTTGCAAAGTTAATCTGCTTACTTGCACGAAACGAAATAAAAGCATTTCCATACACCTTGAGACACAGTTAAGCTGTTTCGCATCGATACGGATCAGGAAACGCTTGCGTTCGGCTCGTATCATGTTTTATCTCATATTTCTGAAGCAGCGAGTCAAAGCCCTGCTGCTGATGAAGGAGAGATCCTACCGTCTGTCCTCGTCTGAGTCTCCATCCGTATCCATCACCTCTCCTGATCTCAATAAACACCGAACACACACAACACAAACTTCCTCCTCTGATCACACACACACTCTCACACCAGCTGCGACAGGAAGTCAAACAGGAAGTTAGAGTCAGTTTTAGAAAACGATCCAAACTCGGTTAGTGTTCAGTGACTTCAGACTTCAGACAACATAATAGTACTGAATTCTGACCGGTGTGTTTCTGCACGATTATCACAGATTATCACAGTATATTTCTAGATTATACTGATTATTAAACTTATGAATCATACACAGGTCTAAATTCATAATTAAAGAGATGATATAATTATATACTACAAATCCAAATGTAAATAGACTGCTCAATAAAATAAAATTAAGCAATAAGATTTTTTAAATGTACATCTGATTTACAGAAAACAAATTGTAAAAATAAGAAGAAAAAAAAATTATGATTTTGCTTAACTGACTTACAGTTATGTAATGCCCATCTGATTTATAGACTTCTGACAATTAAATTAAATTAAATTAAATTAAATTAAATTAAATTAAATTAAATTAAATTAAATTAAATTAAATTAAATTAAATTCTGCTTAATTGGCCTTTAGGTTATTCTCTTTGCAGTGTTCATCTAATTTATGGAATTATTATATTAATTTAATTCGATTTTGAAGGGTATTTTTCACTTTTAAACAAAATGTACACTTTGTAGCTAAATTTGCAACATAAAATAAATGCAGAACAGTGACACAAAATGACAGTAATTTAACCTGTTCAGATTAATTAAATCCCACACATATAAAGCTTGATAAGAGCATGACTATTGAATAAATAAAACTTTGGGAATCTGGTGAAACTGCAGATACTGTACCACTGTAAGTGTGTGTGTGTGTGTGTGGCATCAGAATCTGTCAGACTCTGCCCTCTAGTGGTGGTGCTAAAATCACATGCAAAGTGTTTAGACGTTTAAATAAAATATAAAATAAGAAATACAATATAATCTTAAATAAAATTAAACAAAATCATTTCCATGTCCCAGTAAAAAAGGGTAAAAACCTATTTTGCTTCATATAGATATTTAAATGTGTTAACCAGCTAAGTTAACTGATAGCTGAAACTCATTATATAAGTGGCAGGGAAGAAAAACAATTCACTGCTGTTACATGAAAACCACAGCGTCTAGATTTCCAAAAATTAAAAAAAAAAAGATTCAATATTATTACATCACATGCAGCCTTAAAGGTTCCTTGGGGTGATTTTTCAAACTCATGCAGTAGCAAAATGTACCAACAATGCACCAAACAAAGGAATGGTCTCTTATTTTTACTCTTGTTGTTCAACCCAGAAAGCAGAATTTTTTCCAAAAGCAAGAGCATGGCTAACTGAATTGATTCCCATTAACCATAATATTGAATGGGAAACAGTCTGGGATAACATATTTCCTGCATCTATAATCCCTAATCACTGATTTATCCATTGCTTAATTATTCATAGGGCATATTTAACCATGTTTATCACCCCATTCTTATTGTAATTTTGTGGGCCAGATTGCCTGGGCATACTGATGCATATGCTATGGGAATGTCCAGATGTGCAACATTTGTGGGACGTGGTGCTTGATGTTCTGTACAAGGTCAGTAGGACTAGTTTTCTCAAAGACCCTGTTCCGTTATTGTTAAATGACTACTCTCAGTTTCCTCTAAAGGAGATGGACTGGAAACCTTTAGTTCAACGATGGAAACCTCCTTATGACCTTTCTGTCAAGCATTGGTTACGTTCCTTACTTGAGATATTATATTTGGAACTGTAATCAGCACAATGTTATTTTATCTGTTTGGAAGAAATGTATAAGTTCAGTTAGAGGTATGTTGGACATTTGAATGATTTAATTTATTTTATTACTTTTCTGGTGAATTTGGGGGGTTAATAGCCGTCTGAGACATTATCATGTTTGTTGTATTCTTTTTGTAAATAAATAAAAACACTGAATTGCCAAACAAATGACAGATCTTCACTGAAGCATTTTCTAGTTTGTTGGTGTCAGTTCATGTCATAGCACTGCTGTTTTCTGCATGTGTGATGCTTGTTTATACGATGCTGTCTGCTGGAATGTGTTTGTGTTTATGCACATGCACAGGTAGTGTGATACACACATGTGTGTGTGTGTGTGTGTGTGTTTGTGTGGACAGGTTTTTATATCCCCGTGGGGACCAATTGTCCCCACAAAGATAGGAATACTAGTAAATTTTGACCTC